>CAMRHE010000357.1:1247500-1640000 GCA_947044405.1 Leptodactylus fallax | reverse complement strand
TTTTTTAAGCCAAAGCCAGGAGTGGAATGCGCAGAAGGTAGAAGTATAAGTACTTCCTACATATTGCCCATTTCTTATGTAGCCACTCTTATTCTGGTCAGGTTATGTTATCATGCATATAATGTCCCTGCCTAATAATCTGTCTGCAATAATGACAACATGACTAGCTTTTTTTTTTTATTTTTAAAATTGTAATTTAATTAAATTTTCATTTTACAAAAGATAAAATACAAATACAGGAGATACATATGTAAACAGTATGCACAGTGTATATAGAACATACAGGGGAGAGAGGGGGGATATATATATATATATTATACACACACACACACACACACGGTATACAAATATAAGCAGTACGAATGTAATAAAGAGAAAAGAGCAGCACGTCAATAAGACTGAATTGATGAGTCTATGTTGCTGACCTCAAATTATTCAGATATTGGGAGGTCAGACCAGTTTTCTGAAATCTCTACAGCTAACATCTCTAGCATTAGCACCTAGGAGTGATACCAATACTGCCAATGTAGATAGCTTATTACTTTAGCTACCTGTGGAAAAATTATTCACCATTCAGCAAATCAATGCCCACATCGGAGCAGACTCACTAAGAGTGTGTGCGACATTTTTGGCATAGAGGAAAAAAGATAAAAAAATATGATATTGCAAACCTGTGGTTTATGCCTTTTCAACATCACTTAAAAGTAAAATAACTGCCATAGGCAGCGTATAATAGAAATGAATGAATTTCACAATATACTGCAATACAGTTGTATTGTAGTATATTGTATGGGTGATCAGACCCAGAAGAAAAAAGATCAAAAAACACACACACTGCCATTTTTTGTCATTTCATCTCCCACAAAAAATGTAATAAATAGCGATCAGAGTCATACAATTTGCAAATGGTTAAAAAAAAAAAAAAAAAAAAAAAAAAACACAACACACACACACACACACTACAGCTTTTCCCAACAAAACAAAAAAGCCAACGTGGTATAATTTTTTTTTTTTCATCCCTTCCTGCTGCAGGCATTTCTGATTTTCATTTTTGACTCCCTGCTTTTCAAAAGCCATAAACTTTATTTATTTATTATGCTTACTTATATAGCGTCATCATATTCCGCAGCACTTTACAGACATTGTCAGTCACTGTCCCATATAGGGCTCACTCACAATCTACATTCCCTATCAGTATGTCTTTGGAGTGTGGGAGGAAACCCACGCAAACACGGGGAGAACATACAAACTCCTTGCAGATGTTGTCCTTGGCAGGATTTGAACCCAGGAGTCCAGCTCTGCAAGGCTGCAGTGCTAACCACTGAGCCACCGTGCTGCCCTATTTTTCTATTTATAGAACCGTATGAAGGCTTAAATCTTTGCAGGACAAGTAGTACTTCATATTTGTAACATTTAATATTCTGTACAATGTTCTGAGAAGCTTGGAAGAGGTGGGGGGGGGAAGGGGGGAAAAAAAACAAACAAAACCCACACCACATACACAACCCTCCAGAATGGGGGTGGAATTGGAGAAAGATTGCATTTGGCTAAGGCCCCAACGTAGCGTCCTGCATCAAAAAATCCGCTGCAGCAACACAGGTTTCCTCAGCTGACTTTCTGCTTCCATTATACCTATATTGAAACAGCCGGTGTTTCTGTAGGTACAATTGACATGCTGCAATTTCTAAAACCATATTTTTGCATAAAGTGGGGATGGGATTCGCTGTAAAACCCTGCGTGTGACTTTCCTACAGGCTTTGTTTTTACAGCGTTCACTATGCATCCAAAATGACAAGTCCCCTGTATTTTATGGGTCAGGACAACTATGACAATACCAAAATTTGAATACATTTATATTTAAAAAAATGTTTAACACCTTGCCATTTTCTGATCCACAGAAATAAAAAAGTTGAATATGGGTACATATGCTTGGGGAGGTGGTAGACTAAACTGTAGCATTATGAAGTACAATTTTTCCATTCACAGAGCTGTATGAGGCCTTATATTTTGAGGAACAAAATTTAAAATAAAGGTGTTCCACTCCACTGTGCTGTGGCTACTTTTTTTTTTTTTTTTTTGCTCTTCTGGCCCCAACTGTTCCAGGGCAATCTGTTTCAGCACCATGTCTGTTCATTTAACTCCTTATTGTCAGGTGGTCAGTCTGCTCTAGATTAGAAACACCTAACAGTAGAGAAGCTAATTAGCATATTAGATGCAGAAACTAAGAACACCAAGAAGCTTCACCTTTGGAAGTATGTAAAGAGGTGACGTTGGTGAAAGATCTTTAAGAAAATTTTTCTAGAACACTAGTCAACTTTTTTTTTCTTTTACATTTGACAATTCAATACAAAATACCTTTCATCCATTTAAGTAACCAATTTGCTTATACTATTTATATAACTAGTAGGAAGTTATTATTCAAGAAGAAAAAAAAAAAAATATATATATATATATATATATATATATATATATATATATATATCTATCTATCTATCAGAAAACCATTAGGCTAAGGCTCCACGTAGCGGGCAGCAGCAACAAAACAAAAAAACAAAAGAAAAAAAAAAAAAAATGCATGGCGGCAACGCATCATGGTTTTACCAGCAGCACTTTTCACAGAACATCCACAGAAGTTTCCTCTTTCATTATGTCTATAGGGAAACCGCCAGCTTTTCTGTAGCTATAAGTGACAACCTACGATTACCAAAACCGTAACGGTTTTAGAAATTCCAGAGTTTCTGCTGCCCATATTTTTCTGCATTATATAAAAGGGATTCACTAGAATCCCATCAAATTTGCAGAGATTGTAAAACAGTGTGGTTTTTGCGTTTACACCATATGGGACCCTGGCCTTAACAGGAATTTATTGCATTTACACCTTCTCTATGGAGAATGTTCATCAAAAGGCTAGAATACTGACATATAAATGTCAGTTTGGCAACTTCTCCAGCACGGGCTTGTATGGATTTATCCTAATCTGAGAGACTTCAGTTAAACCATAAAGGATATGTTTAAGTACCAGATCACATTCTGTTAGGTGAGCAGCACCATCTTCACATCCCTTTACCAGTAATTTACATGCAGCACATGCCATACTCAAAGTTCTTGTTTTACATAATGCAGCAGCAAAGAAAAGAGATATGTTTAGAAACCCAATTCTCTGCACTATAAGATAGTGGTGGTAGTTTAAGGGGACAGATGTATTTCTTATGCTAAATAGCTGAAAGGAGCATTTGAAGTAAAGGCTGGCACATGCTTTATGAATATATGAGAAAAAGAAGCCAGTTAGGAAAATCAGAAATTATATTTAGGGTCTCCATTAGGTAAAATATGATTAGAATATAGTAATGCATACAAAGTACATAGCAATGGACAGAGCATTTTTTTTTTTATCTGTGAAATAGTTTTCTATTAACACCAGGAATACACATTCTTGTTTTAAAGTTCAGATTGCTCTATGTAACCAGTCATTTTAGTGCTCTCCTTGTCCAATACTCTCCTTTGAAGCTGACATTTACAGCAGACTGTGGAATGAAACTGGATTCACATGTGGAATATGATAGCTTTCGGTGCTCTACTTTGAAACAAGCCTTAGATACCAAGCTGTTAGAAATACACAGAAGAGATTAGGCAGATGTCTGCCTATGGGTTTTTATTTAACAATCTCTCAGTAGTAGAATATGGAGTAGTATTACAATAAACATGCATATCATCCTACTGTTGTGTGTCTACAGCAGGGGTAGGCAACCTTTTTTGTTCAATGTGCCGATTTTAATTAAAAAAAAAAAAAAAAAAAATCAAAGATGAGGTACTCGGAGTGCCGGTCAATAATTGTAAGGCTGATGACCCCTAAACTAAAGTCATATACCACAAACCATAACACAGAAGTGCTGTCACCAGATGCTTTAGGACACATGCGTTTACTGCTATTTCCTGGGACGCTCCTGTACTTTCCGATTAGAAGCAATGAAAGTCCATTGACAGTCCCCAATTAGTGGTAAATGTATGTGTCCAGGAGAACCGTATGGCAGCAGCCTTATGGTGGAAACACACTATGTATCTGGATACAGATATAGTCTTAGGCCACTGGAACTTTTACTTCAATGTAAAACTGCGTTCACATGGTGCATTTTTGCACAAAAAAAAAAAAAAAAAAAAGTGCCTGTGTTTTCTGTGCAAAACACATCCTTAATACAGAAGACACACAGTTATACAGAATAATGTCCCATAGTGGCCCCTGCACACGGTATAATTTTCCAATTTTTATAATGTTCCTATTGTTACCACTCACTAGCTATTATACTGTGGGGTCTCTTCAGACCCCACAGTATAATAAGTGGAGGGCCAAGAGAGGTGACAAACAAAAACAACAATGTACTTCCCTGCACTTCACAGCGGCTCTGTTCTCTTCGCGCGCTTCTGCCTGTAGTCAGCGACTGCTGATTGGGTCTCACGGGTCATGTTGCATCATTATGCATACTGACACCAGACGTGACCCCAGAGGTCCTGTCAGCTGTCGCTGACTTCAGGCAGAAGCACCTGCAGAGTACAGAGCCGTCATGGAGCACAGGGAACAAGGTGAGTACATTGTTTTTTTTTTTTATGTTTCATCACTTCACCTGGGACTCTGAGTATAAACTCGAGGGGTCTGAAGAGACCCCCCCCCCACCAGAGTTTAATAGCAGCAGTTTCGTTTCGGCCGTGTTCGGTCCGAGCGAAACTGCTGGGTGAGGACTCAGGCTGCCGTGCCAGGGAAATATGCCTCGCGTGCCGGGGTTGCTGACCCCTTGTCTACAGGATGCAGACCCATGTGTCTCCATGCTCACTGACTATAGCCAGCATAATCTAAGCATACCTTCAATTTAATCACTTTTTGTAGTAGATCAAAAACAGGCTAAAATTGTGTTAGGATTGCAGTATCGAAAGATACAGCATCTGTGGTAGTCTGTGTGTGTGTAATGTAATATATATATATATATATTTTTTTTTTACATAAAATACAACAATACACACCACACACAGGCAGATTAATGATTACAGGCATTACTAATGCTAGTCTTCATAGCCCCGGGGGGGACATACAATGGTGTAAATGATAAATTTAGCAAGGCCAACAGTCCCAGCTCACTTTTCAAGCAACTTGTTATGCCTTGAATACCAGAAAGACAGTATACAAAGCATAACAAATCTGCCCTATTGTTTACAGAGGTGTATGAACTTGTGTACACTTACAAACCTCCAGATGGTATAAAAACGTGTCTGTTTTATTCTAAATCTCTACAAGTGGATGCGCTGTGTAAGACAAATTGCTAAAATGTGAAGTTATGTGAATAGTTTCTGTGCTGGGTTTGTTCAGAATGAAAACAGACTACAAATGATGTGGTGCTGAGAAACTGGAAAACTGTCCTGGACCAAAACGACCAATTAACAAGTTTGCATCAGATCACCTACATCTAGAAGAGCACACAGAAGAATGCCCATAGCATGCAGTCACATTCTATCATTTTATAGTACATTTATGCTTCTATATGCCTCTTGTTAGAGGATTTAATATACAATGTCAACATGATACAAACATGAAAAGTCAATTAAATTTCATACAGTTTTTAAAGCTCTTTATTAACAAGCATCAGAGTAAAACTGTCCATAGGATATATAAATAAATCTAAGTACAGAACTGAGCATGGGATGTCTAGTCGCTTACAGTTCACTTCCGGTCCGATGCTATCCAAGGCAGACAGCGTAAACAGCCTTCTCCCAGCTTTCTGTATTCCACAGCTGAGAGTGTAGGATGTTTACATTATCTGTCACTCAGAAGGAAACAACTTCAGCTGCTGGACATGACATTTGCCTGCAGAATGGAAAAACATCAGCATAAACAGATACAATATAAGCCATGAATGACAGGATTTAATACCAAAACCACCAAGTAACAGTGCAAATGCATTCACAGAATGGTGTCCATTGCAAAATTTGCTATGGAACATGAGCAACCCCACCCCCACAATATACTTACGTTTTTCTCTCTTGTTTATGATGTATGAAAGGACTGTCGGGGGGGGGGGGGGGGGGGGTAAAACAAAAAAAACAAACAAACAAAAACAAAAACACATTACCGTATTTTTCGGACTATAAGACTCACCTAGGTTTTAGAGGAGGAAAATAAAAAAAAAAAAATTTGAAGCAAAAAAAAAAAAAAAATTATAAAAAATAAAAATGGTAAAATAGTTAAAATATATGGGAGTAGTAGTTTTGCAACAGCTACAAGGTCACATTGACAGGTGGCCCTGCAGCTGTACAGTGATGCATAGGTCATTTTTTTTGCGGAGCCAGATTTTTTTTTTTTTTTTTTTAAGTTATACCATTTTGGGGTAATGTCTATTGATTAGATCACTTTTTATTCAAATCAAAAAGGTGAAAGAGTGAAAAAACGGCAGTTCGGCACATTTGATTTTTTTTTTTTCACCGCTATGACGTTCACCGTACAGGAAAAATATTTTTATAGGTTTGTAGACCGGGCGTTTTCGGACACAGGGATACCTAATGTGTGTTTCACAGTAATTTTCTACTTTTATATCTATTCTAGGAAAAGGGTGTGATTTAGAACTTTTATTTCTTTACTTTTTTTTTTTTTTTTTTTTTTTTTTTATAACTATTTTATTAGCCCCCCCTTAGGGGGCTTGAACCTGCAATCATTTGATAATGCTCCTGGCTGTCACAGGAACAGGATGACTCCAGTGATCTCGCCGCACGGGAGCCGGCCTGCAACTTCAAAGATATGAGGCAGCTACTTTTTCACTATGGGGGGGGTTTGAAGTAGTAATGCCCGCATTCAGAGTGGACTCTGATCACGGCCATTAGCTTCGGGTCTGCGCTGTACATCGGGAGACCTGGTAGCTATGGCGACCGCCCTGCAGCAGAGTGGCCGCCATCATCTTTACAGACCCGTAATAGCACGGCGGATGCTGGGATGGGTTCACTTACACACCCGCTCCTCCGAGTCAGGGCCCACATATCACCCCACTCCTGCCACTGGAGGAAGCCGGCGGTGGCAGGAGTAGGGTGATGCTGCGACCCCGTTACTCGCCCCCCACCCATATTCGAACTATAAGACGCACTCCCCATTTTCCTCCCAAATTTTTGGGAAAAAAAAAAAGAAAAAAAAAAGTGCATCTTATAGTCTTATACTTCCTTCTCCCTGGTCCTCAGTTTCCAGCGACTGACTGAGGAGAGGAGAATAAAGATTTCTTATGTTATTGGACCCCTGCAGCAGTCACTCTGAACCCCCACCTCCTTTAAGCTTTACCTTCATTTAACTCTTTAGCAAAATGTGGAGCATAAAAGTTTAAAACTCTTTGTTGGACCAGAGGACTGCAAAGAAGCTCCGCTATTCAGATGGATGCATAAAACAGTTACTTCCATGTATTTCACGAACATCTCGGCAATTTCAAGTTCACCCTAAATACAAAAAAAATAAATAAATAATAATTATAGCATAAAAATTATAGTCAAAAGGTATCTGTTGCTTTCCACTTCTACCTGTTCTCGTCCCACACAGGACCAGAAGAACAGGACAGCAAGGTTATGAAGGTAGTGTTTACCTAATGCTCAGTTATGACATGAGACACCAGGACTTGGTTGAGTACAGATGGACGGCTTCCCAAACATTTTCAGTCAGTATTCTCTCTTTAGTGGATATCTGAGAACATAATATAGGAAAAAACATATATTAGAGGGCTGGACAATGCACAGAGACCTTAGAAATTTTAATACAAACATGAAACTAGTATAAAAGTAGTGCTCCTTCATACTAAAGTACCGTAATTAACCATGGGCCAGCATAATTGCTTCCACAGTTTAGATGACATTTGCTTTCTTGTGTAGTTCTTCAATGATTACTACACAGCAACACCATTTAGAATATTGGCATTCAAACTCATCTTCACCAAGGGCCACATCAGCCTTATGGTTGTCTTCAAAGGGCCGTTAGTAATTCAACAACTGTATAAATGTAGCTATGCCAGTTAGGTGCAGTTACACTTATAGTCCGTTGAATGGGACAGAGCTGCAAACCAGGCATGTGACACCACATGGCCTGTGAAGCAGAAGCCGAACCACAAGCGTTCCGTGTGTTGGATCTCCCCCCACAGATCTTCAAATTGATAACTTACTCTTAGGATAGGTTATCAAAAAGCCCTGGAAAATCCCTTTAGGCTGGGGCCCCACGTGACAAGCTCCGCAACTTTCCCACGGGGGAACAAAATCATGGCGTTTTACAGTCAGAGCAAAGGGGATGGGATTCTAGGGAACTCCATGCCCACTTTGTATTAAAAACCGCGCTGCGGACACGCAGTGATTTCCAAAACTGGCATGGTTTTGGAAATCGCAACATGTCAATTATACCTACGGAAACGCGGGTGGTTTACCCATAGGTATAATTGAAACAAAGTCCACAGAGAAAACCTCTGCAAACTGTCTAAAGTGCTGCGGGAAGAACCACGATGCGTTGCGCCCCTGCGGTTTTCCACTGAGTGCTTTTTTGCTGCAGGATGCCACATAGGGCCTTAGCCTAAAAAAGGTAACCGGTCATATTGAAGATGAAGTCTAAATTGCACTAGACCGATTTTCTTTCTGGGAAAAAATTCAGTATAACCTGTAATTTATCCATAAACATCTCGGCTGTTTGTATGCCAAGTAGTCAAGGAGGCAGTCCCGTCAGCGATTTACAGCCATCTCTGCAAGCACGCCATTAAAAGGAAGCCGTCCATGACTGATGAGACAAGGAGGCGGTCCCAAAAAAAAAAAAGTAGAATTTACAATGAATAAGTGGCAAATTATACTGAATCTTTAGCCTCAAAACTGTATAAATCTGATCTGCCCCTCTATAAATATGCTGCCTGCAGATTAGACTGCGTTTTCCATGTGACTGGTTCCTTTTAGGAAGGGGTTATCCACTTTAAAGACGTCGATGGCCTATCCTTAAAAGGTGTATTTCACCCCTAAATGGAATTTTCATACTGATGACCTATCCACAATACACCCAGGCCCTGCATAGATCAGCTGTTCCAGCAGCCTTCAGTGACTGGCAGCACACCCTTATTCAAGTAATAGGAACAGTTCTGCAGTTCCCTGGAACCACCACTATTCAATAGGAATTTTGTCCTACTTCTGTTACTTGAATAGGAGCAGCCTGTATGCACACCCCTTACACTACAGCAACTTCTAGCACCTGGAGGCTGTCAGAACAGCTGATCTGTACAGAGTCTGGGTGTCAGACTCTCAAACATCACATGCTGCTGACTTATACTGATGGCCTATCCACAGAATAAAAACCCCTAGCAGACCAGATGTTTTAACATGACTGAAAGACAACTCATGGTTTACAGATTGAATGATTAAAGGAAATTGTGCCATTTTAGTTGTCTCTAACTAAACAGTCAGACTTACTAATGCTGTCTACAGACAGTCCTGAACTCCACCAGATATCAGTGTCTAATGTTTGATAAATCTGTTGCATTATTTTACCGTCTAGTTAAGGGCAAAAGGTTTGGAGCACAATGTCACAACTTACGCCATACCCACTTTCCAGGAATATACATCACTTTGCATACAAATCTGAGAAGTGTCTAAACTTTATAATTTGTGTGCGCAAGCAGACAGTTTTTCAGCTGAAATAATGCCAGAGGCCTGGTGCATTTTGCTTAATAAACCTCCTTGTGTTCATTTTATTGTATCAGTTCTAAGTGTTACAGTAATACCAAACAATTCTGTTATTCACTATGCTTTGTGACAGTCACTTAAAGTGTATTAGTGAAGGTAGTTTATGGAATGCAGAGATTTTATTTCCTATTAGCAGGAAGAGGGAAAAAATAAATTGATAAAATATTCTTCAATTTGAGGACAGTTGAGTCTGTAGCTCAACTGTTAGGGTGTCTGTCTGCCTCCCATACAGAGGGTCCTGAGACCGAAAGTAGAAGATAAATGCATTTAAATGCCAGCTTCTGGAGTGCAGCTGGTCTTTGTTCTGTGATAGAGAATCCTCAAAGGTGAATATATCTGGATATGAAACTGAAGCTCCACTGATTCCAGCACAGTTGGAATTTTCTCTAGCCACCACCATTCCCGAGCAACAAGCATAGTTTACTTTTTGTGCTTAATGTGCTATTTAAGCTCTGTATCACTTCATAAGAGAGGAATCTTTGATGCACGACAAATGCCACAGAGTAGCTCAATATGACAGGAATTTAACACTATATAGTAGTACAACAAGTGTGACCTCTGGTATAGTCCATGGACCACTCAGTCCTGTGTAATGAATCCATGTACTAACTGAATAGGACTAAACATAGTGCCTGTTGTGGCATTCAAAAAAGCAGCATTACCCAACATCCACCAACGGTGGGTTGAATTTCAATGTATCACAATTCACACACACCTAGACATGGAGGAGACTGGGAGAGAAATGTCAGATATCAGATGCTGTAGTAATACAGTGTATGTTCTACTATATACTTGTGAGGTACCTTGACAACGGTAACTGAATACCAGGGTGATCAGAGTTGGTTTTCCTGACTGATGTCATCTTTAGTCCATTCCATGGGATGCATTTCTATAGACCAACCTGTGCGCTGTATCTTTTTTCTAAAAACGGACCTACTGCAAGAGTATATAAGAGGAATATCAGCAACAATTCAAATACATGTGTATTAGAAAACTGTAAGACTTCCACTTCTCTAAACAAAGCAGACAAACAGTTTACTAATGGGTCCTATATGTCAATCTCAAATCTGCCCCATCCTTGCAAAAACAAAACACTGACTTCTAAAAGTCATCACTGGCGCCTTCAGTTACACTCTTCCCCCCACCCCCACCTCCATTATATGGCAAACTAGCAATCTGGATATGAAAGTTACAACAGGTTTAAATACCAACACTATAAGTATTCTCTGAGGCCTGCCGGAGAACCAAACATGGAGCAGACTGCTTATCCAACTGATAAACGTCATAACCACACGTTGGAAGAGGTCCAAAAACAGCTTTGTGCAGAGGATGTAGCTTTTGTGAATGCAAATAATCTAGGAGGAGAGCTTTTACAGCTATTAGCCCACTTCCTCCATTACAAGGGAGTCTCCTAAAGGATTCCATGACCGAACAGCTAACACAGATTGCCATGTTTACAGAAGCAGAGAACAACGTCAGCAGAAGTATCGTGGGAGAGAGAGAGTAGACTCAAATGAGCTTCACCAATGAAAAACAATGCAGTCCGCCAAATGCAGGGTTTAATAACTAGTTTGGCAGGTTTCATTTTTGGATAAATTTCTGCTTCTTTTTGATTTTTCTCCCCAAGTAAAACATCCAACTCCACAATATATAATCACCCATTTGTATTACAGAACCAAATTTTTGATCATCCCACATAACCATTTTGTTATGGTATATTACAGTAACAGTCTGTGCACACACAGGCCTTCAAATGCCAAACTTGGAGGAGATGGTGGTAACAGAACAGAAAATACAAATGCAATCTCTCTATGAAAGCTGGGTGACTATTTTGACAGAGGTAGGAAACCACCACTTCCTGAGTCTTCAGCAAGTAAATGGACTGGTTACATAGACCGGGGTTGGGAGATGTATAACTGTATATTTAAAAGGGAATTGCTCATGTTTAACATTACATCTGTTTGGCATGTTATAGGACAGGAGGCGCTGAGAAGACAAATTTATAGTTTGTGGGAAGAGAGTCAAGGTAACTTGTATTTTTATCAAAATTTATATCTTGACTCATTCTGATCTTTGGAGACAAGTAGTCATTGGGGTGGTCCTAATCAGTAATTGACAGCCTTCCCCATAAGTATGCATGAATAGATAGTTGAATAGATAGTTAAATAGATAGATAAAGGGGTATTCCAGCTAGAGAAAGTGAACCCCTATCCAAAAGGTATCCCACTGCTGAGACGCCTATCAATTGAGAAACCGGGTTTTGCACACCAGCTCATTTATTTGAATGAGTAGGCACTCTATCCAGCAGTCTTCATTCAAATGAATGGAGTGGCGCACACTGTATGACCAGGTACTCCAGTCAGAACTGAGGTGCTCTAAACGGAATACCCCCTTAATCAGAAATTGCCATTTATGGCGTTCCCTAAGTTAATGGTGGCAAGGTGGCTTCCAGGCAGAGAATAAATGGAGAGGTGGATATGCATGCAGTGCTCCAAACTAATCAAAAATATCTAGGAGCCATTGGTTCCTAAACTGAAAAATTTAGGAGCCAGCTCAAGTTTTGTGTCGCCAGATTCACATACAAAAGTTAAAAGATCTAAGACTTGACTGTAGTCTAGGAAATATGGTCTGTGAGAACTGAATACTGAGTTATGAAGCCGTGAGCTCCCAAATGACCAGAGTGCAACCTTGTTGTGTGAACACTGTCTAATTTGAGTAGATGCTAAGATCTATCTTCTCCTTACAGCCAATGGTCAACAACTTTCAAAAATATTGAGGTTTCTGAATAAAGGTACATGCACATGATCAGGATCTACATACATAAAATACACAACACACCAACTGGAGTGGATTTTGGTGTGAATTTTCATGTATGTACAGTACAGACCAAAAGTTTGGACACACCTCATTCCAAGAGTTTTCTGTATTTTCATGACTATAAAAATTGTAGATTCAAACTGAAGGCATCAAAACTATGAACTAACACATGTGGAATTATATACTTAACAAAAAAGTGTGAAACAACTGAAAATGTGTCTTATATTCTAGGTTCTTCAAAGTAGCCACCTTTTGCTTTGATTACTGCTTTGCACACTCTTGGCATTCACTTGATGAGCTTCAAGAGGTAGTCACCTGAAATGGTTTTCACTTCACAGGTGTGCCCTGTCAGGTTTAATAAGTGGGATTTCTTGCCTTATAAATGGGGTTGGGACCATCAGTTGTGTTGTTCAGAAGTTAGGTGGATACACAGCTGATAGTCCTACTGAATAGTGTTAGAATTTGTATTATGGCAAGAAAAAAGCAGCTAAGTAAAGAAAAACGAGTGGCCATCATTACTTTAAGAAATGAAGGTCAGTCAGTCCGAAAAATTGGGAAAACTTTGAAAGTGTCCCCAAGTGCAGTGGCCAAAACCATCAAGCGCTACAAAGAAACTGGCTCACATGAGGACCGCCCCAGGAAAGGAAGACCAAGAGTCACCTCTGCTGCGGAGGATAAGTTCATCCGAGTCACCAGCCTCAGAAATCGCAAGTTAACAGCAGCTCAGATTAGAGACCAGGTCAATGCCACACAGAGTTCTAGCAGCAGACACATCTCTACAACAACTGTTAAGAGGAGACTGTGTGCAGCAGGCCTTCATGGTAAAATAGCTGCTAGGAAACCACTGCTAAGGACTGGCAACAAGCAGAAGAGACTTGTTTGGGCTAAAGAACACAAGTAATGGACATTAGACCTATGGAAATCTGTGCTTTGGTCTGATGAGTCCAAATTTGAGATCTTTGGTTCCAACCACCGTGTCTTTGTGCAACGCAGAAAAGCTGAACGAATGGACTCTACATGCCTGGTTCCCATCGTGAAGGATGGAGGAGGTGGTGTGATGGTGTGGGAGTGCTTTGCAGGTGACACTGTTGGGGATTTATTCAAAATTGAAGGAATACTGAACCAGCATGGTTACCACTGCATCTTGCAGCGTTATGCTATTCCATCCGGTTTGCGTTTAGTTGGACCATCATTTATTTTTCAACAGGACAATGACCCCAAACACACCTCCAGACTGTGTAAGGGCTATTTCACCAAGAAGGAGAGTGATGGGGTGCTACACCAGATGACCTGGCCTCCACAGTCACCAGACCTGAACCCAATCGAGATGGTTTGGGGTGATCTGGACCACAGAGTGAAGGCAAAAGGGCCAACAAGTGCTAAGCATCTCAGGGAACTCCTTCAAGACTGTTGGAAGACCATTTCAGGTGACTACCTCTTGAAGCTCATCAAGAGAATGCCAAGAGTGTGCAAAGCAGTAATCAAAGCAAAAGGTGGGTACTTTCAAGAACCTAGAATATAAGACATATTTTCAGTTGTTTCACACTTTTTTGTTAAAGTATATAATTACACATGTGTTAATTCATAGTTTTGATGCCTTCAGTTTGAATCTACAATTTTTAGTTTTTTAGTCATGAAAATACAGAAAACTCTTGGAATGAGAAGGTGTGTCCAAACTTTTGGTCTGTACTGTAGATTGGTCTGTAGATTTCTGTGCAGATTCTAAGCCATTTTTTTTTCCCAATCTGTACCCAAACAAAAACCCACGTTGAAATGTTGTGGATTTTAAAGTCTGCACCATAAAGCATTTTCTGTAGGAACAAAAATTTGCATGAGAAATAAAATTTCTCATCAACTTGCTGATGGATTATAGTGCAGATTTTCTGCATTTAAATCCATGTGGAAAATCTGCACATAATCCTGTTCATTTGCATGTACCCTAAAATGCTTAAGGTGCATACTCACGTACAGTTAGCTGAATGTGGCTCAATCCCTGCCCAGAATCGCATGATTATACAGCGTAAGCATGAAATTACTCAGCTCACTGTTCTTCCATTATACCGCCCCTCCACCACAACCACAAATCAGGCTTACAAGCTTCCATTAGTTGACCCTCGTTATTCCTGAGATTTATTGTAGGCACAGCTCACACTGTAAACCTCTGCCAGGTGAAAACCCACTCCCCATACTGCCTGGGTGAGAAGAGCTCCTGAATTCTTTCACACTATTTCAAGAATTAAAAAAAGTGGTCTGTTAGCAGTGCTAGAGTGATTTCTGGGTTTCTCTGGGAGAGCCTGGCATCTTCTGCATTTGTTTACATGGTGTAGCTTCCTTAGCTAATGCAATGCACTATGGTAGTTGTAGCCTCTCACACTCACTCTCACTCCTCCCCCTACCTCTCTAACACCCCCTCCCTGTCTCCCTAGCTATTTCACCCACTACTGGCCCTTCCCAACTAACTCAGCTCACCCCCTACCCCATTATACTTACCTGTCTTCTTCCTGTACAGACTTCCTTCTGCGGGGAACAGCTCCTCCTCCTCTTCCACGCTTGCGCAAGAGAGATGGAATGTTGGCTACAGCGCAAATTCGGGTCTCCAGCTCTTTTGCGTGTGTGGGGGTTAACATCACAGAAAAAGGAGGAGCCGTTCCCTGCCGGAGGAAGTCAGGAGATAGGTATGATGGGGTTGGGGGAGTAGTAGTGATGTTCCGTTTCTGGAAACAGGGAAACTGTTCATCACCGGATAATCAGAAAAATGTCCCTGGAGCAGTCATGACATTTTTGATAAATGTATGTAAATTTAGAAAGTAGGCGGGGGGGGGGGGGGGGGGGGGGTTTTGTTTAGATTAGTGTAGGAATTTCTATAAAAAGACAATACTCAACAATAAAACACAGCAACCAGTTACACTCCAGTGACATAGGACACTGCAGCTATTATTTACAAGACAATTTCACTTTAGCTATTATATAAATCAACACAAAACCAGAGTAGTGTAATGCAAATATACTTGTGCCGAATGTATTACCACATGGAGAACCTTTGTATTGGAAACCTAGAAAATAAATGGTTATGCCGTCAAAAAAAAAAAAAAAAAAAAAAAAAAAACTAATAAAAGGTTCACGTTAACCGAGCATTATTCTAGAAAGGAAAAACATTCATAATTATGCCAGATTGCATTCATTTCTAGGAAGCCAAGAAGGAATTTTGAGAGCACTACTACTCTAGATGAAGACCTGGAATGTCAAAATAAATGTACATACCAAGCCAAGTGCTCATATAGCAAAGTTAATCCATTTGAGACACACACTCCTTCTGCCTCTCCAGCTATCTTGTATCTACAGTACCACCCTGCCAAGATATGAGCACAGCTACTTTACAATCAAAAAGAGAGAGAGCCCTGACATTCTTATCATATAGCAGACATTCCAGCAAAACGTAACCTTACACCAAGAAATGTGTATAACTGGCAGTGCTAAGCTCATGCTTTGTAGCAACCATAAACACATACAATCAAAACAGAAAACCATAGATACCTATTGGAAGAAAAGAAAATTCCAACTATAACACCAGGGCAGAAATACTCCACACAACAGTCTACCATGGAGTAGAACAGTTGAGTTTTAACAATTTACAGAACTAGCTTTTCTGTGTATGGAGAGTGAGAGAGATAAAAACAAAACACACACCACATGCAAGTTCTCACATCAACCCAGGCTCATATGCAATAATAGGGCAAATTAATGTCACAGAGGGGGTCCCAAGTTCAGAACCCCCATTACCATCTGCCAGACCCAAGAGCTGCTCTATGAACAGCTTACTTGCTGGCACTTCAATGCAGGTCATTAGAATGTCTGGCATATACTACCATATTTTTCTGGCTACAGGTGGATATATGCCAAGGCATGGCTTCCCACATAGACAACAGCTGCTGGCCAAGGGTTAGTGTAGCCAGGCCTACAGTGAACAGGTCACTTTGAAGATACAAGCCCTATATTCAGTAGAACAGACTCTTCCATAATGGATGCAAAGTGGCTAAACATCAGAAAGCTTCATAACGTGCACCAAGTGTAGCCATGTGGAAAATGTTAATTTGATGGTCCAGTATATTTTGATATAGTGGACTGCTGCCAAAGTTTTGAAGTTAGGTTACATCTCCATGACACTCTACTGCAGTAGCTACCAATGACAAAGAATGCAAGTTCAGCGCTCTGGATAACCTATCAGTAGTATTAATTTCACAGTACATTAAGACCCTGATGTGATTAGATCATTGGGAAATTCTTGAAGCCAGTGGCGGTTGGCAGCTGCAAACATCCGACTGAAAGCCCATCGAGTTCTTCACAGCTTCCAGTCGAGGATGTTTACAGCCGCTTACCGTCAACAGCAAAGTTTCCATTTAGCAGGATTTTGGCACTTTTTATTCAATTACATGAGAAATTTACTATAGCACAGGGACATCACTTCCTATTATTCTCCAATATACAAAAGACTACAGAATACCTACAGAAAGATCTCAACTCATGCCAAAACTGGATTTTTACAAACTAATGGACAAGGTCTTACTGGCAAAAATATTAAAGTGTACTGAGAAACCAAATAGTCTATGAGTCAAGAGAAGAACAAAGCAAACTTTATCAAAGCTGAGCAACCCTACATTCCAGAAATTCCTCACACTTGGCATCAGTATAAAACTTCATGTAGAAAGACTATTTAAAGCAAATACTAGACATTTCATAGCATGTACTGAATGAGCCCAGGATAAAAATGACTTGAAGGCCTAATACGAACTTTATTGTGTCTTAGAACCACACTAGAAGTAAATTCCTAGCATGCAACATGTTCAACACAAAAAAAACCTTGGCTAGCAGTAATATAACAGAAATAAGTCAGTTTCCAGTTTATGGATTATTCAGTGCCCATTATCATGTGTTTAATACAGATCAAGAGTGCACACTGTTAGGCCATGTTCAGACATGACGGATTTAAAGAAACTTACACGCCATTTATTTGTACAGTATTGTAAAGAACTGTTTAAAGCATAACCAAACTTTCAGACAACTTTTCCTTTTCTGGCAGTATGTGTCAAATTAATTTTGCAATCTACTTAAATTTTGGCTCCTACTGTGAAATCCTGCCAGAAAAACAAAGTGTGCGAAAGTTGAGTTACGCTTTAAACAGTTCTTACACCCCATTTATTAGTACAGTATTGTAAATTTCTTTAAATCCGCCATGTTTATATAATATATATATATATTATATATATTTTTTTTTTTTTTTTTTTTTACTTATTAAATTTTGGATCCTTGCTGTGAAATACTGCAAAGTATATTAATGACACAAATACCACCAGAAAGTCAAACGTTGTCCAAAAGTTTAGTTATGCTTTAACAGTCAAAAAGGACATCAAAATGTCACAAAGTAAAGATAGTCAAGAAGAGAAACTGGATTTTCTGTGTTTAAAGGGAGTCTGTCAGCAGTAATTATAAACCTAATCACAGAGGTTATTCTACAGTTTCCAAATAAACCTGTTCTTCAGCTTTAGAGCCCCATTATGTATTTCACAGTTTTACTCATGCAAACAAGGGTAAAAGTGCTTTAGGGGCATGTTTTAGCTGGCCTGGCTTTTGAAAATGTCTAAAGCACTGTGGAATATGATCACAAATAATATTCATGTGCAAAATATGCATATGCAAAGCTGAACAACAGAGGCATACTTCGTACCTGGTAGATATAACTTAATCATGGAAACTGTAGAATTTATAATAAGTTTACTGCTGACAGTCTCCCTTTAACAGAGACACACACACACACAACCTTTTTATAGCTTCACATGTATGTTGGCTTTCAACGAGTTTTGAGAGGGACAAGGAAGTGGATACTAGCAGGGATCTGGGAAAGCCTTTGACAAGAGCTGCAGAGGACTGAGGAGTAAAATTTATTCATTTTTTTAAATGTAGCAGGACTACAATACACGCACTCAGTTTTAAATCAAATGTACACTGGTGAAATGGTCCAGAACAGAAAGGGGTAAACTGGAACTAATATATATATATATATATATATATATATATATATATATATATATATATATATATTATGGATGGATCAAGCTTTTGCACATCTGCTATGTAACTCGGAAAGCATGTCAACCATTACACAAAGAATCTAAGAAATGTTCTTGTGCAGGTAAAACATTAACATGTAATACAATTAACTTTGCACTAAGCAAACACATTTCCATTTCATAACTGAGTAATTCATTAATGTAGGTTATAGAGTAACAGAAATATATGCACTTATTCACCATCCAAAAAAAAAAAAAAAAAAAAAAAAAAAAAATTATATATAAAATAAAATATACATACACACACAGTACAAACCAAAAGTTTGGACACACCTTCTCATTCCAAGAGTTTTCTGTATTTTCATGACTATAAAAATTGTAGATTCACACTGAAGGCATCAAAACTATGAATTAACATGTGGAATTATATACTTAACAAAAAAGTGTGGAACAACTGAAAATATGTCTTATATTCTAGGTTCTTCAAAGTAGCCACCTTTTGCTTTGATTACTGCTTTGCACACTCTTGGCATTCTCTTGATGAGCTTCAAGAGGTAGTTACCTGAAATGTTTTTCACTTCACAGGTGTGCCCAGTCAGGTTTAATAAGTGGGATTTCTTGCCTTATAAATGGGACCATCAGTTGTGTTGTTCAGAAGTCAAGTGGATACACAGCTGATCATCCTACTGAATGGAGTGTTAGATGTTTGTTTTATGGCATAATACAAATTCTAAGTAAAGAAAAACGAGTGGCCATCATTACTTTAAGAAATGAATGTCAGTCAGTCCGAAAAATTGGGAAAACTTTGAAAGTGTCCCCAGGTGCAGTGGCCAAAACCATCAAGCGCTACAAAGAAACTGGCTCACATGAGGACCTCCCCAGAAAAGGAAGACCAAGAGTCACCTCTGCTGCGGAGGATAAGTTCATCCGAGTCACCAGCCTCAGAAATCGCAGGTTAACAGCAGCTCAGATTAGAGACCAGGTCAATGCCACACAGAGTTCTAGTAGCAGACACATCTCTACAACAACTGTTAAGAGGAGACTGTGTGCAGCAGGCCTTCATGGTAAAATAGCTGCTAGGAAACCACTGCTAAGGACAGGCAACAAGCACAAGAGACTTGTTTGGGCTAAAGAACACAAGGAATGGACATTAGACCTGTGGAAATCTGTGCTTTGGTCTGAGGAGTCCAAATTTGAGATCTTTGGTTCCAACCACCGTGTTTTTGTGCGACGCAGAAAAGGTGAACGAATGGACTCTACATGCCTGGTTCCCACCGTGAAGCATGGAGGAGGTGGTGTGATGGTGTGGGGGCGCTTTGCTGGTGACACTGTTGGGGATTTATTCAAAATTGAAGGAATACTGAACCAGCATGGTTACCACAGCATTTTGCAGCGGCATGCTATTCCATCCGGTTTGCGTTTAGTTGGACCATCATTTATTTTTCAACAGAACAATGACCCCAAACACACCTCCAGACAGTTGTTTCACACTTAAAATATGTACATGGAATCACTGCTATATGTACAGTCATGGCCAAAAGTTTTGAGAATGATACAAATATTAATTTTTACAAAGTCTACTGCTTCAGTTTTTCTAATGGCGATTTGCATATACTCCAGAATGTAATAAAGAGTGATCAGCTTAACAGCAATTACTTGCAAAGTCAATATTTGCCTAGAAAATGAACTTTATCCCCCAAAACACATTTCAACATCATTGCAGCCCTGCCTTAAAAGGACCACCTAACATCGTTTCAGTGATTGCTCCATTAACACAGGTGTGGGTGTTGATGAGGACAGGGCTGGAGATCAATCTGTCATGATTAAGTAAGAATGACACCACTGGACACTTTAAAAGGAGGCTGGTGCTTGCCATCATTGTTTCTCTTCTGTTAACCATGGTTATCTCTAAAGAAACACGTGCAGTCATCATTGCACTGCACAAAAATGGCCTAACTGGGAAGAGTATTGCAGCTAGAAAGATTGCACATCAGTCAACAATCTATCGCATCATCAAGAACGTCAAGGAGAGAGGTTCCATTGGTGCCAAAAAGGCTCCAGGGCGCCCAAGAAAGACCAGCAAGCGGAAGGACCGTCTCTTAAAAGTGTTTCAGCTGCGGGATCGGGCTACCAGCAGTGCAGAGCTTGCTGAGGAATGGCAGCAGGCAGGTGTGAGTGCATCTGCACGCACTGTGAGGCGGAGACTCTTGGAGCAAGGCCTGGTCTCAAGGAGGGCAGCAAAGAAGCCACTTCTCTCCAGAAAAAACATCAGGGACAGACTGATATTCTGCACAAGGTACAGGGAGTGGACTGCTGAGGACTGGGGTAAAGTCATTTTCTCTGATGAATCCCCTTTTCGATTGTTTGGAACATCTGGAAAACAGCTTATTCGGAGAAGAAGAGGTGAGCGCTACCACCAGTCTTGTCTCATGCCAACTGTAAAGCATCCTGAAATCATTCATGTGTGGGGTTGCTTCTCAGCCAAGGGAATCGGCTCTCTCACAGTCTTGCCTAAAAACACAGCCATGAATAAAGAATGGTACCAGAATGTCCTCCAAGAGCAACTTCTCCCAACCGTCCAAGAGCAGTTTGGCGCTCAACAATGCCTTTTCCAGCATGATGGAGCACCTTGCCATAAAGCAAAGGTGATAACTAAATGGCTCAGGGAACAAAACAGAGATTTTGGGTCCATGGCCTGGAAACTCCCCAGATCTTAATCCCATTGAGAACTTGTGGTCAATCATCAAGAGACGGGTGGACAAACAAAAACCAACAAATTCAGACAAAATTAAAGCATTGATTCTGCAAGAATGGACTGCTATCAGTCAGGATTTGGTCCAGAAGTTGATTGAGAGCATGCCAGGGAGAATTGCAGAGGTCCTGAAGAAGAAGGGTCAACACTGCAAATATTGACTTGCTGCATTAACTCATTCTAACTGTCAATATAAGCTTCTGTTACTCATAATATGAATGCAATTATATTTCTGTATGTGATAAAAACATCTGACAAACACACATAAAAACCAGAGGACAGCAGATCATGTGAAAATGTAATATTTGTGTCATTCTCAAAACTTTTGGCCATGACTGTAGTATGACACATTTCTATAAGTTATCACCCTGAAGAAACAGATGTAGGGCATAGTGCCTACTATGGTACTATTTAAACAATATGTTGACCTTTAAACACCATCTTAGGCTAGGGCCACACTTCGTGGACATGCCAAAAATCAGGCTTTATTCCCCCCTCCCGCCTCTCTCCCAGTGTGTGGAGTGGCTTCAAAGAAATCACAATAGTCTGTTACTGTATATCGCAACAGGTTAGGCTGGCAGCCATCATGCTGAGTGTATACCCAGTGTGATCCCACCCTAAAGCCCCACATAGTAAAACACAACAGCGAACATTAAAGATAAAAACAAAAACAAACACATGGGTATGCTAGAATAGAATCTAACAAAAAGAATGTTCCATTCAGATTACAGGTTTTAGTAAAATTGTTCCCCCATCAAATTAGTTTAGTGTTAATCTCTGGAGAGATGTAGAGTTTAGAACACAGCTTCACCTCCGAACACCATTTTATGCATAAATTTAATCTCTATAGAAAAGTGAAAGTATGTAGATACGTTCTTGCACTGTTCGATATACAGCTGGTAGCCCATTCTCAGTTACAGCTGAACTCAATTCTGCTGGCTTCTAATTCCTGCTGCTTTACTGCCTGCACTCTTGCCTCACACTAGGCATTGAAAAGAAACTTCAAATATCAAATACAAATGCTCAAAGATTGAAACAAGTCAAAACTGCAATAGCAACTATTAGAACCATGAATGCAGCAGTTTACAAATTTGTAGTTTTTTTTTGGATATTATATCTAAATGGTGGCTCAGTGGTTAGCGTGGTTACCTTGCAGAGCTGGGGTCCTGGGTTCAATTCCAACCAGGGTTAACAGATGCATGGAATATGCTCATTCTTCCTGTTTAGCGTACTGCAGTTTATTACTGATGGGTTACTTTGGAATTTTAGATTCCTGAGCTCCAATATGTACATAAACTGATAGAGATGACTAACTAGACTACAAAATATGAAATATGTTGACAATATTAGACAGAGAGAACACACATCCCTACTTTTAAAAACTAACTTTAGTGGCTCATACTTCAGCCCAAAAGTACCAAAAGTGAAAAACAGTATCACTGTGCCACTCACCACTTATCAGTGTTTGACGGTAAACAGTTCACGCTCCAAGAAAGTAATAAAAACAGGTTTTAAAGGAGTAATGATTATACAAGTCACACTTGGAAAAGTCAAACTTAGACTAGAAGAAAACGTTATCAGATAAGAGGAAAAGCAAAATACTAAACCCAAAATGCAAGGGAATAGTTAAAACAAAAAAAGTGGAACTGAAAGCTCCGTTGCTAGGGTGCAACTCATAACCTTCAAAGCTTCCAAGGTTGTACAGTTTCTAAAAACAAAGAGGAAGGACACAATTCCAGAGTACGTATACTTGAGTATTTCCATTACTTCCCTAGCCATTCAGCCACACCCTATAAAACAATTAATGACAGGAAGAGATTCAGATTCAACATTTTGCAACTAGACAGCCTCAGGCAGAAGTAAGACTTCCCTCATTTCTTGCTCAGTGAGGCAATTTCTCCACTCATTTCATATTCTAAGCATGGCTGAAAGGGGAGAAAGCGATCAGTCAGGTGGAGGTTTAATCCTGGAGTATTATTAACAAACTCGGCCTCAAAAAAAAGGTCAATTAAACCAACATTTTTGAAAGTTGAGCAAGCTATTTGGGGGGAGGGGAAAAAGAGGGCACAGCGCACTTGAAATGTATGGGAGAGAAGGGAAAAAAAAACCTGCTCAAAAGGACCTCTTTAAAAACTCAACATTAATGTTTTACACACGCAAAGTCGACCTAATTGATCAAGGTCACTGAATACTAAGTCACGTGAGGATGGCGTAATTTTGCAATATGTAAGACACCAAGTTTAGCCCGATTCAGTTAGTTTGTGGATGCATTACACAGGACCGACTCGTCCAAGGACTATAGCATTGTACTGTGTTTAGACAGGGATTACCAACTCACTTGTCAGCAGAAGTCTGCATGATTTCTTTTCACATAAATAGAGATTTTATATATATATATATATATATATATATATATATATATATATATATATAGTGTGTAAATTCCCTTTAAGGGTGGGTTCACACTTGCGCCGGCACGCTGTCCGCTGCGAATCCGACCTGTCGGAAAATGACACCATTTTTTTTTCGTCAGAAACAAAGTCGGACATGCAGGACTTTGTGTCCAACGAAAATAAACCGGCTTCGCGGCACAGAGGGTGTAAGCACACACCCGCGCATGGCTTTAAAAACCCATAGAAGTGAATGGGTTTTTAAGAAAAGCGTCGCAAACCTTTTCTGACATTTAGGTTGGATTCGCGGAGGACGGAGTGCTGGCGCAAGTGTGAACCCACCCTAAGTCACCAAGTACCACAAAGATCAGACTGTCACTGTACAGTCTAATCCATACATCACTGTGTGCATGAGGACCAAGATTGTGAGTTGACAAAACAGTATAACCAAGTATCAGGGTACATCCACATTCTCACATAAGCGGAGAATCGCAATCTATTGTTTTGCCTTATCTCATCAACTTTTGCTTATCCATTGTTCCTAATTGAACAGCAGGTTCACACACGTCATGTGCCACTATTTTATTTTATACATTTCTGACCGTTTTAAAAAGAGGTGTAGTAGCTGAGGAACCAACAGAATATTAGTTTAAATTTAAGTCAAGGGGGCATATGCAAACTTGATCAAATATGTCTAGTAAGGTTACATTCACAGCGTTGTCAGTCTCCATCAGTGTCTGGTTGATAAAGAAGTCCTGCACGACTGCCATCCGGCACTTTCAGTTTAAGCAAAACTTACACCCAACAGACGCAATTATTAATTTATTATTGTTTATTTATATAGTACCATTAATTCCATGGTGCTTTACATTTGAGGGTTTATATACGGTACACAAAATATACAAGACAAATCTAATACTATAATACTATCCCACTGGCACAGTGGGATAGAGGGCCCTGCCGGCAAGTGCTTACAATCTGAGGGAAGAGGTATAGAGACAGAAGGTGGGGTAGAGGCTGTACAGGTGGTGGTGTGGTGACAGTAGTGTTATTGGAGGTTGTAGGCCTCTTCAGAGCCTTCTTGAAGCTTGTGATTGGGGAGGGGGGGGGGGGGGGGGTCAGTCGTATGTGTCATGGCAATGACTTCCAGAGTATGGGGAATGCACGGGAGAAGTTTTGGAGATGACTGTGTGAAGAGCGGATAAGAGCACAGCGAAGTAGGAGATATTTGGAGGATTGGAGGTTACGGGCGGGCGATTAGGTCGGAGATATATTGAGGGGACAGGTTGTGAATGGCTTTGTATGTCAGCGTTAGTAATTTGAACTCTATTCTCTGGGCGATGGGTAGCCAGTGAAGGGATTGGCAGAGGGGAGCAGCCGATGAAGAATGGGGGGAGAGGTGTATTAAGCGAGCAGCACAGTTTAAGGTGGACTGGAGGGGGGCGAGAGTATTTGCTGGTAGGCCATGGAGAAGGGTGTTACAGTAGTCTAAGCAGGAGATTATGAGGGCATGGACTAGCATCTTTGTAGTTTCAGGGGTGAGGAAGGAGTGGATTCGATGGATGTTCTTGAGTTGGAGGCGGCAGGAGGTGTTGAGTTAATGGGGTATGTTTGGCTCTTTAGGTGTCTGCTATTTTAGTGGTCTAATGGACCAGAACACTGGATAGCCCAATGCTAGTGTGAACCTAGTTTAGTTTATCACACACCTTATACCAGTTAGTTATTATTCTGGTGCAATTTCTACCCGTTTTACATGGTCTAAATTTAAAACAGTAATACATATCCAGTTTGTGTACAGAACATATCTGATGGATTTTATGGTTTACTGAACTAAGTTCAAAGTGACTCATTTTATAAATTGTATGCCGTCGGAGAGTAAAGAACTGCCAAATAACTTTTTTTTTCTGTGCATGGACAAATAATCCGGTTAAATTTCTCATTGGTACCCAAAAGATTAAGTTGTTAGGTAGATTATGCAGTTCAAAGAAGAACACAGTACACGTCTCAGATTATTTCAGGACGAATCAGCATGGAGCTGTCATGTTATGTGACGGAGATGGGAACAGTACGCCAGAGTGAACTTTGATCACAATGGGTGCTGGCTCATGGCCAAAAAATATTGACCTCACAAAATGTAGAAGCATGTGTGACATACGGCAGTGTAATTTCACGCTGAATCCTGGATGTAATACAGACTTAAAACAGAGAGATTCAGGAGAGAAATTTCCACTCCACTACCAAAGCATGACAGTTATTCAAGGACATGCAGAGGACATGACAAATGTTGTCACAACAGCACCACATACACAACACTGGAAATAACAATTATGCAGGGAGAGAACTTTGCCTTCGTTGGCATGCAGGGGCAGAGTGACATGTATAAACTACCTGCAGTCTCACACACACACACACACTCGAAAGGGTAAATTCAAACTGGGGCCTAAATATTTGTGTAAAGCACATGTGTACAGAACGTCACTAAAAACAAAACATACTGTAGAGACTTATTAGGGATTTAAGACTTCTAACATTTCTGTAAAATACTGTACTGCATGCAACCTGTTAGGCTGTGGTCGGAAAAATTTATTGTAAATCCAGGTAAATCTATACATGTACAGGCTTTGTAATACATTTGGTGGAAGATTTTTGCAGAAAATGTCAACATTACAAAGGGTGAAATCCACTTTCCACAGCAAAACAGAGAATGCCATAAATTTTGCCATGTGTGAATGGCGTTTTGAGTGAGGTTTTCAATTGCACTGGACAATAGTCTACATTGGGTTCATTGTCTAAGGTATAGAAAAGCTGCAACAAATCCCAGCTGAACAAAGCCCAAGGCCAGGGCCACATAGGAAGAGATAACAGCAGACTAGCCACCATGAACTCACCGGCAGTTATCCACAATGCTGCGTCCGTAAATTGCAGAGTGAGTGTAAACAAGTTTCATCCACATATGACTAAAGCCTGCACTGCGGAGTGACTTTGCTGTGGGTGTTACACCTGTAACATGTCAATTATTGCTGCAGGTTTCAAACATTGCTTTCAGGTAAAATCTCTGGGGGACACGCAGAAACTCCTTCATGTACAATAATAATAAATTTTATTTATATAGCGCCAACATATTCCGCAGCACTGTACAACTTGTAGGGTTCAAGTACAGACAAAAAAAAAGATACATTACAAAGAAATATTCAATTCACACACTGGGACTGAGGGCCCTGCTCGCAAGAGCTTACAATCTATGAGGTAGAGGGGGTGACAAGAGGTAGAAGGGGCGGCAACAGACGTAGCATTGCTTGTACAATGGTCAGACAATTTTGTAATAGAGGTTACTGTCATTACACATATATAAAGCTGTATGAGCCGTCACCAGTCGTGTCCTTTAACGTGCAGATGGTGCCTGGACATATAAAGCTAGTCTGATATGGCATCATATCTGTGAGGTAATGCTGATGCATAAACAGAGGAGGGTACATTTTAGGGATTCTAACTACGGAAAGGTTTACATTAGGAGTTGTGATAGGCCTGTCTGAAAAGATATGTCTTTCGTTTACACTTGAAGCTGTGGAAATTGGGGGTTAATCTAATAGTCTGGGATAGAGCATTCCAGAGAAGTGGTGCAACTCGGGAGGAGTCTTGTATACGAGCGTCCGAGGTTCTAATAATAAAGGATGTTAGTCTTAGGTCATTGAGTAAACGGAGAGCACGGATTGGGCAATAGACATTGATAAGGGAGGAAATGTAGGGAGGTGCAGCATTATGGAGAGCCTTGTGAATGAGGGAGATAAGTTTATATTGTATTCTGTATTGAACATGTACAACTGCCCTGATACAAATTCTGTTATGTGTTCATCCAGCAGGGCCTAAGTGTTAAGGTCCTGGCTTCACTATAGCTGCATGCCCAGGTAAGGCAACAACCTGCAAACAGCCCATGAGACATGGGCACAGGTTGGCATAAAAGAACAAACAAGAGTTCCAGAGTAACACTTCTAAAAGGAGGTAGTAGCACCATGACAAATCCTCGAGGCTAAAGGCCCCACATAGCATCCCGCAGGGAGGGGGGGGGGGGGAGCGCAAAGCATTGCGGGAAAAAAAAATCACGGCGGCAACACATCGTGGTTTTCCTCTGCAGACTTTATGCTTCAATTTTACCAATAGGGAAACCGCTTATTTCCGTAGGTATAATTGATATGCTGCGATTTCCAAAACCACGATGGTTTTGGAAATCACAATGTGTCCTCTGCGCATATTTTTCTGCAGAGTGGGATTCACTAGAATCCCATCCACTTTACGACTGTAAAATGCTGCTTTTCTTTTCCGCGGCATTTCCACCTCCTGGGGCCCCAGCCTTAAGGGAAACTAATCCTGAAATGAAAGCAGGCTTATTGTTTTTAGTAGCTCTTGTCAATATCCATGAAAGTGAAATATTTGAGGTTAAAGTCTTGATTGCAGGATTTTATTCATAGCACACCAAAGACTTCCTATCAAAGCATAACTAGGAGCAGCCACTGCCCAGCCTATAACAGCTGATAATGTAGGCTGTTCACTTGTACCACGTTTTGTTACTATGTACAAATATGTTATAGTGCTCTCTTCATAACAGCTTTCAACGTACAGACGTATGCCTCATTCACTTAAGGTGCCCATGCACTATAGTTGGTGAACATTGAGGATTGCAAACATAACACGTGGTATTGGGAGACTGGCGAGAAGTAATAACCAATGATTATCAGCGCTGATCGGCCAGCAATAAACTTTCATTCATTAGCAAGAAAAAGCTTTTATTCTTACAAAAGATCTTTCATCCAGAAATGATGTTACCCTCAAGAGTGTTCCCAGAAAGACTGTTTATTCCTCTTCTGAGGTCACTGAAAGCGTATTGCATGGCCTTTCTGATCACGTGTTGTGGCCGAATATGGATAAAAGTATATGCCCGTGAAACAATCCTTCAATGGTTGTTCAACCGCCAACCTACCGCTATCTTAGGTGCTGAATCTTGCTACCATACTGGTTTATAATGTGTACCCCGTAATGTTAAATATACTTTGTTATTTTGGCTCCCTGCAAGTCCAAGCTTTGTTTGACACACTGATGGAAAGGAAACTAATTTTAGCAGAACACATCCTGTCATCCATCAAACATCTGGATTGTCTTTAGACAAAAGGTCAAAAGAAAGATCCAGATCAAGACAAGGAGATTTATCCAAGTTGCAAATTCTAAAGCTAGTTATCACAGTAAATTAAGAGAACATTTGCTGAACTCCGCATGTAGTTGATCTCTAGTTTGGAACCCTATTAATGGTTATATTCATGAAGTGCATAACTAGCAATTACCCAATATGTTAGTGAGGCTACGAAGTGTTTAGCAGTTTCCCTGCAGAAGCCATTATGAGATGTCATGTCTATGTCACCACTGCACTGAGATAATACAAACCGCTATAAAATCGAGCCAATAAGAAAACTTAGGTCAAATGACGCTTTTGTATTTCATTTCAACACCAAGAGAAACAGAGTTGTTTTAATATGAAATTTACAGCAAACCTTTGGTGCTGTATAAGTACACAGCTGCATCCCTTTTGGCGGTGAGAAAACGGACATTTACCTGACCTGTATAGCCAATACCGTGCAAATGTCTACGGTCATGCCATACTTGATACACAAGTTTTGTGTATCAAAACCTAAAATTCAAACAATCAATATGTTAGTATTAGAGATGACAGAATCAAAGCTGACGAAGTGGAATTCGATCCGAATTTCAAGAAATATTCGATTCACATCGAATCCGGATTTCCTCATGCTTCATGGTAACGAATCGCATTTTTTTTTTTTTTTTTTTTTTTTTAAATGGCTGCTGCACATGTTAGGACATGGGGCAAGGAACTCTGGGAACGCGGGATCACCCACAATGCCATGCATGCAGCCAATAAGCAGGCAGCCAGCCCTGTAATATCACAGCCCTTTAACCCCTTTCCGAGTGCCCACGGCATCGGGAGTGGGTGTTAGCTGTAACTGACATCTAACACCCTGCTCGATAACCGATCGGGGGTTTTAACACCTTGGATGCCGCGGTCAAACATGACCGCGGCATCCAAGGGCTTCTGCCATTTTGCCATCCACCCTGAATCGAATTTTTGAAAACTTCGCTCATCGTTAGTTAGTATACATGTATACACTGTAAGCATTCAAGAGAACATGGGCATGAAAGTCAAGGTAGTCACTGCCATTTATTTCAGCCGTCTTGAGCAGCCTATGACAGGTCAGAGGTTTAGTTGAAGCCTCTTTTTATGCACCTCCGATTTGATGGAAATCAGATCCACAGAACTATAAGTTGTCTCTTCATTTCTACAGATGCTCCATTATCCTTGAACTATTCTACAACAGCACAGAAGAGCAGTGATTTGCATAGGCAAAAGAACATATCAGAGATGGTTGAACTTACAAGGTCAGGCCACACAAACTGCAGAATGCATCTCTAGATAGCAGTAATTTTCTAATTCATTTGAATGTGAAGAGTCTGAAATTGATAAAGACAGTGCAACTAAATGCACAGATGCCCAATCCTATAGTTACGGGGAGCACGGTTTTATTTATAGTGCCACATAAAACACTAACAAGTTAATGGCCCACTAAACCTAAAGGCTACATTGTGCCATAATTCCCAAATAGCTATTTTAGGCCCCACGTGGCGTAAATGTTGCGGCGGGGAAAAAAATCGTCGTGTTTTACAGTCAGAGCGACATGGTTTTGGAAATCACAACATGTCAATTATACCTACGGAAATGCCAGCGGTTCACACATAGGTATAATTGAAACAAAAAGTCTGCAGGGGAAACCTCTGTGAACTTTCTATTTAAAGCGCTGCGGGAAGAACCGCGATGCGTTCCCGCAGCGCTTTTTTTTTACTGTGGGATGCCATGTGGGGCCTTAGCCGTAAACGGTTTAAAGGGTCCCTTGGAAATATAGGACTGACCCCTTTGTTGCCAAAGCACAAAATACCACCTCAAACTCCACTTGCAAAATACTCCACGTGAACTTAGGGAACACAGCACAAGAGTCAAAAGTTGGTTAGAAAAATGTCTAAACAACAAAAGTAATTTAGAAATTACTTATGTTCATATAGAAATAAAACAAGTCAAGGTGCTGCTAGGGGGTGTTCACACTTCTGGAATTTGAAGCAGATTTGACAATTCTGCTTGACAAAAACCGATGCAGATTTCGATTCAAAATTTGAAGCTTTTGGAGAAGAGTGCCACTGTATTTTGACAGGAGCAGATTTTGACAAGTGCATTTTCCACCTCCCATTCATTCCAACAGGAGTTCTCAGGTGGAATCTGTCTGAAGAACGAGCGAAAGCGCTCATTTTGTTTGCTAGCTGGAGGAGAGAAAAAAAAAAAAAAAAAAAAAAGCTACAGTGAAATGAGTGGCAGATATAAGGCGGATTCTGCATCAAATTCCTACATGTGAGCACCCCCCCCTAGTTTAAAGTCAGTGGGGTACATTTATCAATCTACTAGCATCTTTTTTTGGCATAAGTTGCGCCTTTGAGGTCTTTTTCTGCCCTACTCTTCATTTATGAAGAATTTGCACCTTATTTTTCCCCAGATGTTATGCGGCTCTCGCCACTATTTTTTGGCAGGAAAAGCAGGCATGGCCTAAATGGAGATCCTTTTCTCGCTGTATTTATGATTTGCGCCTTTTTAAAAAAAGGGGCAAAAAAAAATGCAAATGGCACACCTGTGAAAAGTATGGCAGCTGATAAATAACCCACAGTGTACTGAAAATCCTAGGCTATATGATCTACAGTACCAACTTCAAAAACAAGCAAAGGCAGAATTGAGTTTGCCACACAGATTCCAATGTGGAAAATGCATCTGAATCAGGGAAAAACCCTCACATCCATAGAGTATATTTGCAGCACTTCTCTCCACTTGCTTCGTGCAGAAACCAAGCGGATACCACACGGAACCCATTATAGTCTATGGGGTCCACGGGTTTCCCCGGTGAAAACCGCTTTTTATGCGTATAGGTTTCCGTTCGGGGGGTCCCCAAGCGGACTCCCTGAACAGAAACTCGAACGCAGATGTGAATCGGGCCTAACACTAGGTTCATACTAGAGTCTCTTCTCCAACAGAACCTAACAGAGAGGCAGACCGCTAAAATAGCAGTTACACACACAAAGCCCTTTGGACCCCATTGACTATAATGGGGTCCGTTGCTTTTAAACTGAAACCGGCATGCAACTGAAAACCGCATGCAGTTTATAATTACAGTGAGGCCTAACAAGTGTTTCTATACATCTATATATACACACACCCACCAACATATCTGTATACCAACAGCCAGTAAACCAAATGTTTTCAATATAATGGCTATTAGCCAATAACCTGAATAGCATGTAAGGAGGTGGAATGCTGTCCTCAGTTTGGCAACCTTAGGTAGGTGCGCATATACAGTGTCCCTACCAATGTAATGATTTATCGTATTGCTGTGTTTTCCTTGCCTCACGTAAGCTGTAACTGCAGTTGCGCCTAGACGTTCTACAGGAGAAATTACTTTGGTACATCCCTTGGTATGATCCCACCTGTGGTGTGATAAATTAGGTTACATCAGGGTGTAGGTGAGCTGTATATGTCTTTTTGGGGCAGCTGATGTGGAAAGTTCAGTTCATGTCAAGTTTGCCCGGTCGGACAGTGGTCCAGTCCACATCAAGAGGAACTAGAGTCCTAGTCTGCGAGTGTGTATTATAATGTCACCTGTAAAGACAGCAGTGTTGCCCACCGCCTTGTAGAAATCTCCACGTGACTTAAGTTGAAGCACTCTCAAGCCGTAACGTTGTGTAAGCTGTGCCTTATTTTATATACAACCCTCAAGCCCAATACAAATTTTAATTTCTATAGCATGAACATTTGGTGGGTTTCCTTTAAAACAACTACACCACAATTTTTGTTAGGCTAAGACCCCACGTTGTGGAAAAGCAGCTTTTTCTATTGTAGATTTTGCTGTGATTTTTTTCAGACAAAGCCAAGACTGGCTACAAAAGGACTGGGAAATAACACGAAAGCACGTATACGTATCCCTTCTGCTCAATACAATCCTGGCTTTGGCTCCAAAAAAAAAAAAAAAAAAAAAAAAAACAACAACTGCTTTTCTGCAACGCAGGGTCTTAGCCTTAGGAGCACGAACACTATGAGTAACTGGCATGGTTATAATACAAGCACAGGGAAAAAGCATGGGCTGCTGCAAGCTGTCAGCACAGGGTCACTTTAGGTTTCCATCAAGTCACTTATGACAAACTGGTTGATAGACAGACTGGTTGCTAGTGAAGTGCTGCTTAACTAGACTGTTAAAGGCAGCTGTAAGGCGCTGTGTGTCTATCTGAAGGCTGGGCTGGCACCTGATTGAAGGAAATGAAGGTACCAGAATTTACAGCAATAAGATTTAACAAAACTTCAACAAGGAAAGTATATCCCAGAAGATCAACTCCGCTTTGGGGAAGCTACAGGAACTGGGGATGATGGCTTAGGCCATCCAGGAAAACAGCACATATGAAAACTGCTACATCCAGTATTTGCCCTCCGACACTCAGGGGTCGTAGTCTGACCCCACAGTGACACTCCTTCCCAATCCCTAATATAGAGTAGGTTTTTTTTTTAACTTACGTTAGGGGGCAGAGAGAGGCTTGTATAAGTGCAGACAGACTACACATGGATTGTTTGTAGTCTGTAACCGTGGAAACACAAGAGATGTATATGTGCACGGTACATACTTTTTTTGTACATTTTAGTGCATTATACGGGGACCCAAGGTGCTTCCGATAATGGGGGAGACTGTTATGTAAACAACATCCTGATATATTCAAGTAGTTGACACCCCTTTCCCCGGTAAGCAGAGCCCTTCTTAGGCCTTACAATAGGTCACTGTAAAGGTGTGCAGCAAGCAAAGGGTTACGCGTATGCTGGGTAGAGGGAGAAGCAGAGCGGTAGGGGGCAGAAGCAGGGGTGGCCAGGTGACCCCCGGCAGGATGTAGCCGTCCGGCGCTGTGCCCTTGAGCCGGCGTACATGACAGCTCGCACTTTCCCACGTTGCACTCCGTATCGGGAATCGGATCAGACATTATTTCCGGTTTCCCACAAGTTTTTTTTTTAACTGAGCGCACAAAGTTCCCAGGCGCAGCGCGGCGGTGTACTGCACAGATAGGAAGGTCACTTACCAGAGCGCCGCTGAAGGGCACGGGGACTGGCGGGCTCGCTGAAGGGGGCGCCCGTTTCTCGGAGAGCACAGGCTCTAGTGACTGGTTTCCTGTGGGATAGAACAGCACAGTGATGAGACTCCGCTACCGCGGCTCTCGCCATATTCTTTGTTGGAGTCCATGAACTCCCTCCTTCTTTAACCCTCTCGTGCCGGGCACATCGCTGTCACAGCTGTTCCAGCAGACGTGCCGCCCCCTCTGTATCCGCGTCCTGCGCTCAGCCTGCTCCCACACGTGAACAAGTTGTGGCGGTCATGGCAGAGCAGGACACACGATGTAGAATAACTATAAGAAGCGTACCCACCACATATGGCGTCCTCACCTGTGCGCCGTCACTTTCCTAGAAGTACGTTGCCGTCTCCTCACTGTTCGCACAGCCCTATGTGATGTGACCCCATGATTTCCCCCCCTTCTTACACTGCTGTCAATGAACTCCAGAATAACACACCCCTCCAACTTGGGACGGTCTTCAAGATACAGGGAGCCAGTGTGCGGACAGGGCGGTACCAAGGACGGCGAAGGGGGAGGGGATTTCCCAAGATTTGTCCTACAGAGAAGCCGTATTCCTTGGTGAAGTTGAGGGGGGTGCGGCCATGTGTCAGCGGATAGCTGTGCTATCTACTAAATGTTCATGGACCAGATTACAGTACACACGGATCAACTGATGCTAGGTTCACACTTGTGCCTGCTACATGTCCCCTTGCAAACAGCTTAAAAAAAAAAAAAAAAAAAAAGTACAAAAAGTCCTGCATGTCCGACTTTGTTTCCAGCGAAAAAAACTGGATTCGCGGAGCAGAGGGTGTAAGCGCACACCTGCGCATTGCTTTAAAACCCCATTCAAATGAATGGGTTTTTAAGCAATGCGTCGCTAATCTTTCGCTATCCAGTCCCTATACTGTTTCCCGAGATTTTCAGTCGGATTCGCGGCGGACGGACTCCGGCGCAAGTGTGAACCCACCCCAAAGTGCTGCGTGCAGCACTTTTCTCTCCCCATTTTTTTTTTTCAAATGGGTTCGGGGACGGAAACCACAAATGTGTAGCAGGAGCAGGTGTTAACCCAGCCTACACAGCTGATGACTAATCCTAAAGAGACAGATTTGGTTAATGGGTGTCTGTTCAAAAAAAAAAAACCTGACCGTTTGTCAGTTTTTGACCAATCCATTTTTTTTTTTCTTCCCCCCTTCATTCGGAGCATGCTCAGATGAGGGAAAAACAGATTGCAAATTGGAAAATCTGATTACTGTCTGTTTGTAATACGCTTTACATAGACCTCAACGTTATAAAAAGAAACCCACAGATTTGTTGCTGTCCGTCTGGTATAATTTTTTGAATGGAGAAAAAGTCCAACTTTTTTCTTCGCCCAAAAGAGCAGATACCAAATGGAAATGTTCCAAAACGTACACCTGCAGTTGTTTTTTTACAACCCATTGAAATCAATGGGTTTTATAAAAAAAAAAAAGTTTGAAATCGGGTTTTGAGACTGATTTCGCACGGAGAGCCAAACGCTGATGTGAAGCCAGCCTGAAACGTAGAACTCGATCAAGTGTTTGTTACGACCCTGACCATTGTAATGCTCTATATTTTCGACCTTGCATGTTACTGCTTGTGAACTCCTTGTCCAATACTAGATTTTCTCTTTTACTATTCTTGATATTCTGCCTCCCATAATGCTGTCAATAAAAGTGCCAGTCACAGTACCTTTCTAACACAGCCTGCCATGCTTCCAACCACAGTACCCCAAGGCTGGGTTCACATCTGCGCTTGCTTACAGTTTGGGGATTCTGTCCCCCATTTTGCTTGAAAAATGCAGAGAAAAGTCCTGAAAGCAGGACCATTATGGGGTCCGCAGGTTTCTACTTTTTAAGCGGATTGGGTTCTTGTTTTTCAGGTCCCCAAAGAACGTAAACACGACCGCAGGTGTCAACCTAGCATAACCCATACCTCCCAACTTTCAAAGGACTGAGAGGGACAGAAAGTGCGGCCCACTATACGCTTCGTGGTGAATGTAGCCCCACCCACTTCCAATTTGACTTTGCCTTGTCTCATCAATTTCTCCTTGTGCCCCCACAGTGTATAATCCCCTACACTCCCCTTGACATGGCATGCCCCCACATTATAATGTCCCCCTCTAATTGCCCCCATAGTATGAAGTCCCCCCCCTTCCACTTGCCCCCACACAATAAACTCCCTCTCCTGGTGTGCCCACAATATGTCGTCTCCCTCCAGCTTCACCAAAGTATAATAGCAACTTCAGATGCCCCCACGGTTTAACCCCTTAATGCTCAGTGGCGTACTATTACATTGTGCTGAGCATATACTGTAGTTAACGTTCAGCGCCGTAGTAGTGTGAGTGCGGCATTACTTCCTGCACTCGGCTGTGTTACCAGCTTCCAGAGTCGACTGGACGACTCAGGATTTTTAATTCCCAACTCTTAGGCCGGGGCCCCACATGGCGTAAATGCTACAGAAAAAAAAATGCACCATTTTACAGTCACTACAAAGTGGTTGGGATTCTACCAAATCCCATCCACACAATGCAGAAAAATACATGCAGCGGACACGTGATTTCCAATACTGTTGCAGTTTTGGAAATCGCAGCAGAAAGCTCTGTAGACTTTCTGTGAAAAGCACTGTGGGAAAAACCACAATGTGTTGCCGCTTTTTAATGGTATTTTAGCAGCTTATCTCTTATTTTATTGCAGATTTTGAATTAATGGCTCAAACAAACATTACTGATACATAACTCTGGTGCCTTATGGACTTTTTAACCCTTTAGCAATCTAAATTTTAGCCTTAAACCAGTAACATTTTATCCCTCTCTGCATTCATAATTTTTTACATTTTATTTCAATGCAGCCTTAGGCTAAGGCCCCATGTTGCAGAAACCCTGGTTTTTTTTTTTTGTTGCAGATTTTGCTGCGTTTTTTTTTTTTTTTTTTTTTTTTTTAACTAAACCTAGTAGTGGCTATGGAAGGAATGGGAAATATATAGGAAGTTCTTATACTTCTCCCTTCTATTCAATCTACGCCTGGATTTGGCTTTTAAAAAAAAAAAAAAAAAAAAAAACACGCAGCTAAATCTGCTACAAAAGAAGCAGCTTTTCCGCAACATAGGGCCTTAGCCTTACTGTAGGTTCACACTTGCGCTCGGGTTTCCGTTCTTCGGGTCCGCTTGGGGACCTGAAAAACGGAAACCCAGTCCACTTACAAATCAGCTACCCAGGGAAACCCACAGACCCCATTGACTATAATGGGGTCCATCAGGTTTCCACCTGAAAAATACAGAGAGAAAAGTCCTGCTTGCAGAACTTTTCTCTCCACATTTTTCAAGCGGAGTGGGGATGTGAGCCTAGCCTTACAAAACCTTGTATTTTGTGGGTACTGTGGGGGTTTAGCTTAGTAGTAGAGTGGACGTTTGGGAGACAAACACAGCCCTAGGCTTCTTAACAAAAATAGATTTGTATATATTTCATGCAAGATAAAACAGTGGACAAACTTAAGCAGCTTCTTTCAGCAGGTTGCAATAAACAATCATGTGGCAAAGAAAAAGTGATTACTTGAGGCAAAAAGTCGAATATAAATCAGTTGGTCTCACCAGCTTGTTTAGGACACAGTAGCAGACTCTGTCCAGTACTTGTTCAGCCTGGGGGGAAACATACAGACCAAAGGATATACACACACACACACTTCAAGTACGTTACAGGGTGTTCTTCCCCATTGACTTCTTGAGACATGACAGACCAAAGCCCCACATCTGAATTATCAGTCTGGACTATGATATCCTTTGTAAAATCAGGCACTACCAACACTGGCTGCCTACACAATGCAAGTTTTTGCTTGGTAAATTCCAGTTCAGCCTCTCGAGTCCACTTAGTCATGACTGATTTTGTACCTTTTGTGAGCTCAGTTAAGGAGGCAGTTATGGCAAAATTAGGCACAAAACGTCTGTAATATCCCACTATGCCTAGGAAAGTTCTTACATGTTTCTTGGTTAGTGGGCGAGGCCAGTTTTGTATCGCCTCCTCTTTATTATTTGGAGGCTTGATGAGGCCCCTTACCACTACATATCCCATATATTTTGCTTCTTTGAAAAGTAGCAGGAGCCCCCTGTAACCCAAAGGGCATTCTCACATACTGTTAGCATCCCTCAGAAGTGGAGAAGGCCGTCTTTGCCTTGGCATCTTATGACAATGGGATTTGCCAGTAGCCTTTTATAAGGTCTAGTGTTGTAATAACGCGAGCAGGCCCAAGCCTTTCTATGAGCTCGTCCACCCTAGGCATAGGAAGGCATCAAACTCAGAAACCTCATTGATCTTTCTATAATCATTACAAAAGCGCTATTCTCCAGTGGGTTTTGGATCAAGAACTATCGGGCTTGACCACCCACTTTTAGATTCCTCAATCACACCCAATTGTAACATCTTTTTAACCTCTTGTGAAACACTTCTTTGCGAGCTTCAGGAATTCGGTAAGGCTTCACATTTACCTTAACATGATGCTCAGTGAGTATATCATGCTCGATCACATTGGTGAAACCTGGCAGATCAGTGAACAAGTCATTTTGCTGCAGGAACTCTTTGCACTGCTGCTTTTGGGACCCTGAGAGAGTTTCTGCAATGGTAACAGCTTTTATACCTGTTTTTGGGGTTGCAAGCTGGCAGGGTGCTACCCTATCTTTCCAAGGTTATTTTAAGTTGACATGATATAGCTGGACTGGCTTCCTTTTGCCTGGTTGTTTACCTTGCCTACTTTTTCAATAACTTCAAAAAGGTCCCTGCCATTTAGCAAGAAATTTGCTTTCAACTGTGGGCACCATTACCAAAACACGGTCCCCTGGGCTGAACTGCCTGATTCTGTCAGACCTATTATAAAATTCTACTTTGAGCTTCTTGGGCCCTGAGAAGATGTTCTTTCACTACAGGCATAACATTGCCAATTCTATCTTGCATCTGCACAATATGCTCGATGACACACTTATATGGAGTAGCTTCACTTTTCCAGGTCTCCTTTACCACATCAAGCAATCCACAGGGATGACAACCATACAACAGTTCAAAAGGCGAAAACCCAGTGGAGACTTGAAGAACTTCCCTGATGGCGAAAGAACATGCAAGGTATTAGTCCCAATCACGACCATCTTTTTCCACCACCTTTTTCAACATAATCTTTAAGTGTTTTGTTGAACCTTTCTACCAGGCCATCTGTATGAGGATGGTACAATGAGGTACATAACTGGTGTAATTTTCAGAATTTTACATAATATTTGACATAAATGGTGTCCCTTGATCGGTTAGGATTTCTTTAGACAAACCAGTTCTGGCAAATCTATGAAATAATTCTCGTGCAAAACATTTAGAGGAGGTATTTCTTAAGGATACTGCCTCGAGGTACCCAGTAGCATAGTCTAACACTACTAAAATATATTGAAAACCCCTAGCAGATTTTACCAGAGGACCAACTAGATCCATAGCTATACGCTCAAATGGTACTTCGATAATTGGTAAAGGAACTAAAGGACTTCTGAAATGAGATCCCGGGGAGGTGAACTGGCAAGATGGACAAGACTGACAGAAATTCAGTATTTCTGTATAACTTCCTGACCAGTAAAACCTCCTCAGGACACGTTCCTGAGTCTTAGAGAAAAGGAAGTAGAACTGCACTCCAAAAAAGGTTATGCTTCGTAATGCAGTTTTGAATGGTGTACAAAAATACAACGTTTCGGGTTAATTCCCTTTGTCAGGTAATTATGAACATATGGCGTGGAGAAAAATGAATATGGTGGCCCGTTCGGTCTAATCTGAGGACTGTAGTGGAGATGTTTAGAAGTAACAAGTGAGGTCCATCTGAGTAGAGTCCAGAGCGGTAGGACTGATGAGCCGTCAGATATGACAATGAGGACGCTTGGTGTGAAGTCTCTTGGGTATGGATGCCCGGCTCTTTCACCAGCCCTACCGCTACCTGGTAATATGTATCCATCTTCATGGATACATATTACCCCCATTCGCTTCCCAGGTACTAACACATAAGGGAGTGTGGCAGTTAAAGTGACTAGGCTCCCTGAATCTAGAAGTGCAGACACTTTGACTCCATTCACAGTCACTTAGCATTCTTGAAGTCCTTCTCCAGAGTGAGGAACAGCGCTGCACATGGGGTAGGCAAATCGGGAGAATCGTCGGCTCAATGCATACTCCATCGGCTCTGTAGTTATTGGGCAATGGGCTGCTATATGTCCCTGGGTGCAACACTTCCAGCAGGTAATGGGACAAACCTGACTTTGCAAAACAGGCTCTGACAGGTCTTGGTTGTTATTTCTCCACTCTGTGGTGGGCTTTGAGTCCTTCTTTTGGAAATCTGAAACTCTCTTTAACCCCTTAACGACATTGGACGTACTATTACATCCTACGCGCTTGGTACTTCGCGCAACAGGGCGTAATAGTACACCCGAGGGCGGCCACCCGCTCACTGACAGCTAACACCCTGCACAATAAAACCCGCCCCCCTGGCGATATTAGCGGTGCCAATATCTATAATCTACAGCCCGGGGTCTGGCCCGGTGACCCCAGGCTGCCTGGAGCCCGTGTTACTTGGTTGATCCTGTCGGGACCTCCGAAAGTCAGCCTCTGCGTCTGCAAAGGCTGACTTCCTGTATAAACTGTAAGACACATGTATGCTTATGTCTTGCAGTCTACAGTACTGACCCAGCGATCAAAGGTGTCCTAATGGGACACATGAAAAATTTTTAAAAAAGTTAAATAAAATAAAGTGTGTGAAAAAAAAGTAATAAAAGAATAAAGCCCCAAAAATTTCCTTTTCCTATATAAAATGAATTATATAAAAAAAAAAAAAAAAACCCTAAAAATTAATAAATACATATTGGTATCCCCGTGTCCGTAACAACCTGTACAATAAAACAAACAATATTTAATGTACAAGGTGAATGTCGGGGGGGGGGGGGGGGAAACAAAAAAAAAAAAAAAAAACACTGGACGTAATGATTTTTTGCCATCTCACCTTACAAAATATGCCATAAAAAGTGATCAAAAAGTCAAATGTACCCCAAAACAGTACCAATAAAAAGCATAGGTTGTCCCGCAAAAAGTAAGCCCTCAACCAACTCTTTAAATCACAAAATAAAAGTGTTACGCATCTCAGAAGATGGCGATGCAAAAACAATTTGTTCTACAAAATTAGTATCACATAAAAAAACGATATAAATGAGGTATCGCCGTAATCGTACCGAACCGTGGAATAAAGGTAACATGTTACCTATGCTTTATGCTGCATGGTGAAAAATTTAAAAGGTAAAATGCAATGCCAGAATTGATGGGGGTTTTTTTTTTAATCCACCAAGAAAGAGTTAATAAAATTTGTTCAGTAAGTTATAGGCACCCAAAGATGATGTCATTACAAAATACATCTCATACCGCAAACAACAAGCCCTCATATGGCTACATCACCAGAGAAATAAAGAAAATATAGCTTGTACAATATGAAGACAAAAACCCCAAAAATCGCCAAATCATTAGAACAAAACTAGCTGCGGCAGGAAGGGAACGTAGAGGCGTAAATACCGGAGTAGCAGCCGCTACCGCGAACCCCACAAATACTGCTATCATAAAACTCTGAGGTCTCTTCAGACCCCTGAGTATAACGATCGGAGGCCCAGGGGAGGTGAGCAAACATAAAAACCAACGTTACTTACCTCTCCTATGCTCCGACAGGCTTCGGGCCTGTTTGGTGACGTCCCAAACGTCAGCCAACGTTATTATGCATCGTGACGCCGGCCTGGATCACACGAGATCTGGTCCAACATTGAAGATGACCGAAGTAGCTCACCAGAGTGCATCGGAGCCAGGGAGAGGTAGCATTGTTTTTTTTATGTTTGTATCCTCCCCTGGGTCTCTGATCATTATACTCTGAAGTCTGAAAAGACCCCAGAGTATAATAATTGTTCATGGGTGGTTCACTATGGGGCATATTACTGTGTGCAGGGGCCACTATGGGGCATAATACTGTGCGCAGGAATGCGGTTTGTACAGGGGGGTGTTGGAGGGGGTGGTTCGGGGGGGGGGCCCCCCTCCATGTCAAATGTTTGCCTTGGGGCCCAGCCATTCCTAGTTACGTCACTGTGTGAGAATGTATATTAGGGTACACCACAGATTTAGAGCTTGCAAGGGAAAAGAAACCAGAAGTGACCCCCCAATAATAGGAACTACTGTGGAAATAGTAGGGAATTTGGTGTTCCCAATGAACTATGCACAGCTTACCTATTCACTTTTGCCCATCCGCTGTGTATTCACGCCTGGGATACTAATTCTTTGATAAATTCTTTGAGGGGTGCACTTTTCAAAATGGGGTCACTCCTTTGGGGAATCCACTTTTATGGTACCTTACAGGCTCTGCAAACATGATATGGCGTCCAGAAACATCTGAATCTGCACTCCAAAAGCCACATAGTGCTCCTTCTCTTCTGTGTGCCCAAACTGCAGTTTATGCCCACATGTATGACACTGGTGTACCCAGGGTAACGTACTTAATGTCATATGTGGGTATAAACTGCTGTTTGGGGACAGCTGGGCACAGAAGGGAAGGAGCACTATTTGGTTTTTGGAGCACAGACTTGGACGGTTTGGTTTTTGGACACCATTGCACTTTTGCAGAGCTGAAATGCCAGTAAAGTGGAATCCCCTGACATGTGACCCCATTTTGGAAACTACACCCCTGAAGGAATTTATCTACGGGTACAGTGAGCATTTCTAACCCCCAAGTGTTGCTATAATTTATTATGCATAATATGCAGATGATGGTGAAAGGTGAAAATGACAATTTTTCCAGGAATACGTAATTTCATTGCATAATATGTTGTGCCCGGCTTGTATCAGATATGAATGCTCCAAAAGCTGTTGTGCCCGGGATACCCACTTTTTGGAGTGTGTCTGTTCAGACATAAGCTGGAAACAACATATTGGGCACTGAAATGGCATATCTATGGAAAAATTTTATTTTTAACTTTTCCTTATCAGCTGCGCATTCATTTTTGGAAATTAAAAGAATACAACACTTAAAGGTTAATAATGCTCGCTACACCACTTGATAAATCCCTTGAAGGGTGTAGTTTCCAAAATGAGGTGACATGTCTGCGGATTCCACTTTACTGGCAATTCATGGGCTCTGCAAAAGTGGCATGGTGTCTAAAAACCAAACTGTGCTCCAAAAACCAAAATAGTGCTCCTTCCCTTCTGTGCCCGGCTATGCACAAACAGTAGTTTATACCCACATACAGCATTAAGTGCGTTATCCTGGGTACACCAGTGTCATACATGTGGGCATAAACTGCCATTTGGGCACACATGTGAAGGAGCACTATGTGCTTTTGGAGTTGAGATTTAGATTGTTGGTTTTTGGACGCCATGTCACATTTGTAGAGACCCTAAAATTGCCCTTAGAAAATGGGGTCACTTCTTTGGGAGTTCCAGTGTACTGGCACCTCCAGGGCTCTGCAAAAACAACATGGCATCCAGAAAGTCCCTCTAAATCTATACTCCGAAAGCTAAAAAAAAAAAAAAAAAAAAAAAAAAAAAAAACACAGTGCGCCTTCCCTTCTGAGCCCTGCTGTGTGCCCAAGCAGCAGTTTACACCCACATATATAATTTTTTTGTTCCCAGGATAGCCCACTTAATAGTTTTAGGAGTGCATGTCTCCGATGACTTAAAGTGGCCGCAACGTATTAGGCCCTGAAGTTGGTTCAAAAACTTTAATTTTCACTTTGTACATTAATTTTTTGGGAAGGATTTTTAGATTCAAAATGATAATACCCCCTAGGTAAATTCTATGAGGGGTTTAGTTTCCTAAATGGGAACACTTTTTGGGGTTTTCATTGTGTTGGTACTTTAGGGACTCTGCAAATGCAACATGGCACCCGAAAACTATTCCAGCAAAATCTGCCCTCCAAAAACTAAATAGCGCTCTTTCCATTCTGAGCTCCACCATGTACCCAAACAGCGGATTACGACCACATATGAGGCAATTCTGTGTTCAGGAGAAATTATGTAACAAACTTTGGGGAGCTTTTTCTCCTTTGTCCTCTTGTAAGATGAAAAATTCGGGGCTAAATTGATGTTTTATTGGGGGAAAAAAAAGTAATTTTTCATTTTCATGTCCCAATGTTAATAAAATATGTGAAACAGCTGTAGGGTCAAAATGCTCACTATACCCCTTGACATGTTCTGTAAGGGGTGTAGTTTCCAAAATGGGGTCACTTTTAGGGGGTTTCCACTGTATTGGTACTTTAGGGGCTCTGCAAATGCAACATGGCACCTGAAAACTATTCCAGCAAAATCTGCCCTCCAGAAGCACAATAGCGCTCTTTCAATTCTGAACCCCACCATGTACCCAAACAGCAGATTACAACCACATATGGGGTATTGCCGTGTTCAGGAGCAATTTTTTAACAACCTGTGGGGTGCTTTGTCTCCTTTAACCTCTTGTGAAAATGAAAGCTTTGGGAATAAAGCGACGTTTTAGTAATTTTTCATTTATAGATCCCAATGTTAGTAAAATCTGTGAAACAGCTGTGGGGTTAAAATGCTCACTAAAACCCTTGATGAATTCTGTGAGGGGTGTAGTTTCCAAAATTGGATCACTTTTAGTGGGTTTCCATTGTTTTGGTACTCTAGGGGCTTTGCAAATGAGACATGGCACCTGAAAACTATTCCAGCAAAATCTGCTTTTCAAATGTCCAGTGTCTCTCCTTCCCTTCCATGCGCTGCCGTGTGCCCAAACATCAGTTTACACCCACATGTGGGATATTTCTGTGCTCTGGAGAAATTGCATAACAAACAGATGCATTTTCTCCTTTAACCCTTTGTGAATGTGTTAATTTTAGGGCTAAATGAAGGGATTAGTGGAAAAAAATGAAATGTCTAAATTTCACCTCGATATTGTTTTAATTCTTGTGAAATGTTTAAAGGGTTAAGCTTCCCAAATGCTGTATTGAGTTATTTCAGGGGTGCAGTTTTGAAAACTGGGTGATTCGTGGAGATTTCTAATATATAGGCCTTTATAATCCCCTTCAGAACCAAAGTGGTCCTTAAAAAATTTGTTTGGGAAATTTTCTTGTAAATCTGGAAAATCGCTGTTACATTATGTAAGCCTTTTAACATCCAAAATAAATTAAAAGACAATTAAAATATGATGCCAATATAAAGCAGAGATATGGTAGATAATATGTATTAATGTATTTGGGTGGTATGACTGTCTGAAAAGGAGAGCATTTCACATTTTGAAAATTTCGATTTTTTTCCAAATTTCCATTAAATTTTCTATTTTTTTTTTTATAAATAAATACAAAAATATTCATTAATGTTTACCACTAACATGAAGTACAGTGTGTTACGAAAAAACAATTCTCAAAATCACTTGTGTAAGTTAAGATGTCTCAAAGTTATTGCCATATAAAGTGACACGTCAGTTTTGAAAAACGAGGCCTAGTCCTTAACACACTTTTGGGCTGTGTCCTTAAGGGGTTAAGCTCCTGACCTCAGGCCTACAGTGCCGATACACTAGTCCTCCATGGACATATGTCATTCCACAATACTCACCAGGTCATTGGCATTCTGGGGATCTCCTTGGGCAACCCAACATTGCAAGGAAAGGCAATTGATAAATCTGACCATCACCACTCTTTCCACCATCTGGGCAGAAGATTGAGGCTGCAGCCATTTTTGAACCAGGTGGAACAAATCAAACAGCTGAGACCGGAGAGATTTGTCTTTGCTGAAAGACCAAATGTGCACCCTTTTAGCTCTGCAAAGTTACTCCCAGGCGAGCAAGAATTTCAGCTTTTGACTTACCATATTCTTTGGCATCCTGCAGAGACAAATTATAGCACGCCTTATGAGGATCTCTAGTTAAATAAGGAGCTAGCACTGCTTTCCATTGCTCTGGAGACAGATTTTCTCTTTCTACTACCCTCTCAAAAACAGTTAGATAAGCTTCAACAACGTCCTCAGAGGTCATCTTCTGTGAAGCTTCCCTCACTGTTCTTTTTGCACTAATGCTGGCGCTTTGACCAGGTACTAGCTCTGACTGTTTCTGTCAAAGCATTTATCTGCTTAACATACAGAGCACAGGATCTCCTTCCAGTCTCTTTCTCCCAGAGTCACACACACCACACCCTTGCTCTGTTCACCATCTTAAATTAGGGCAGGTAAAAGGCAAACCCTGGACGGATTATGGAATCGACCTGCAGCAACTCCGAAGTCCTGGACCCACACTTCAGCCCAGTCTGCAGACACCGATCTAGTTAAAACACTTCCTGCAACTTGACTGTCTTGTAAACCACATGCCACTTCAGGCCTGTGGTTTACAAGACACCGAGACCACAGACAGCGGACGTCTGCTTCTCAGCACAGGCGGGCGAGATGATGTCACAACATCGTGCCTCCTGCGCTGAGACACAGACGTCCTGTGCACGGACAGGGAGTAGTAGGCGGCTCCATTAATCAGTATCGCAGATAGGTGAGTATAACTTTCTTTTTTGTTTTGTTGTGTTTTAGCTTAGTTGTGGGTATTTTAACCCCTTAAGAACACAGCCCAAAAGTGCGTTAAGGACCAGGCCTTGTTTTTCAAAACTGACATGTGTCACTTTATGTGGCAAGAACTTTGAGACACTTTAACTTACACAAGTGATTTTGAGACTGTTTTCTAGTGACACATTGTACTTCATGTTAGTGGTAAACACTAATCAATATTTTTGTATTTATTTATAAAAAAATAGGATATTTGATGGAAATTTGGAAAAAAATCGCAATTTTCAAAATGTGAAGTTCTCTGCTTTTCAGACAGATAGTCATACCACCCAAATACATTAATAAATATTATCTACCATATCTCTGCTTTATATTGACATCATCTTTTAATCGTCCTTTAATTTATTTTGGATGTTAGAAGGCTTACAAGTGTAACAGCGATTTTTCAGATTTACAAGAAAATTTCCCAAACTAATTTTTTAGGGACCACTTCAGTTCTGAAGGGGATTATAAAGGCCTATATATTAGAAACCCCCCATAAATCACCCCATTTTCAAAACTGCACCCCTGAAATAATTCAAAACAGCATTTGGGAAGTTTGTTAACCCTTTAAGCATTTCACAAGAATTAAAACGATATCGAGGTGAAATTTAGGCATTTCATTTTTTTCCACTAATCCCTTCATTTAGCCCTAAATTTAACACATTCACAAAGGGTTAAAGGAGAAAATGCATCTCCTAGTTTATTATACAATTTCTCCTGAGCACAAAAATACCCCACATGTGGGTGTAAACTGATGTTTGGGCATTTGACAGTGCACAGAAGGGAAGGAACTACACTGGACGTTTTAAAAGCAGATTTTGCTGGAATAGTTTTCAGGTGCCATGTTCCATTTGCAGAGCCCCCAAAGTACCAAAACAATGGAAACCCCCTAACGTCACTTTATCCCCAAAGTTTTCATTTTCACAAGGGGTTAAAGGAGAAAAAGGACCCCATAGTTTGTTAAACAATTTCTCCTGAACACAGCAATACCCCATATGTGGTCGTAAACTGCTGAACGGGTACATGGTGGGGCTCAGAATGGAAAGAGCGCTATTTTGCTTTTGTAGGGCAGATTTTGCTGGAATAGTTTTCAGGTGCCATGTTGCATTTGCAGAGCCCCCAAAGTACCAAAACAGTGGAAACCCCCTAAAAGTGACCCCATTTTGGAAACCTCACACCTCACAGAACATGTCAAGGGGTATAGTGAGCATTTTGAACCCACAGCTGTTTCACAGATTTTATTAACATTGGGACATGAAAATGAAAAATTTCTTTTTTTTTCAATAAACTGTCAATTTAGCCCCAAATTTTTCATTTTCACAAGAGGACAAAGGAGAAAAAGCTCCCCAAAGTTTGTTACACAATTTCTCCTGAACACAGAAATGCCCCATATGTGGTTGTAATCTGCTGCATGGGTACATGGTGGGGCTCAGAATGGAAAGAGTGCTATTTAGCTTTTGGAGGGCAGATTTTGCTGGAATAGTTTTTGGGTGCCATGTCTCCTTTGCAGAGCCCCTAAAGTACCAATACAATGGAAACCCCTCAAAAGTGACCCCATTTTGGAAATTACACCCCTCATACAATTTATCTAGGGGTATAGTGAGCATTTTGACCCTACAGCTGTTTCACAGATTTTATCATCATTGGGACGTAAAAATGAAAAATTACTTTTTTTTCCAATAAACCGTCCATTTAGTGACATATTTTTAATTTTTGCAAGTGGTTAAAGAAGAAAAAGTTCCCCACAGTTTGTTACACAATTTCTTCTGAACACAGAAATGCCCCATATGTGATTATAATCTGCTGTATGGGTACATGGTGGGGCTCAGAATGGAAAGAGCGCTATTTGGCTTTAGGAGGGCAGATGTGGCTGGAATAGTTTTCAGGCTCCATGTCGCATTTGCAGAGCCCCTAAATTACCAATACAATGGAAACCCCTCAAAAGGGACCCCATTTTAGAAACTACACCCCCCAAGGAATGTATCAAGGGGTATTATCATTTTGAGCCTAAAAATGCTTCCCAAAAATTAATGTACAAAGTGAAAATTGAAGTTTTTGAAGAAATATCCAATTTCAGAATATGTTGCGGCCACTTTGTAGCATCAGAGACATGAATTCCTAAAACTATTAAGTGGGCTATCCCGGGGGGAAAAAATTATATATGTGGGTGTAAACTGCTGCTTGGGAACATAGCAGGGCTCAGAAAGGAAGGAGCACTGTGTTTTTTTAGCTTTTGGAGTACAGATTTAGAGGGACTTTCTGGTCGCCATGTTATTTTTGCAGAGCCCTGGAGGTGCCAGTAAACTGGAATTCCCCAAGAAGTGACCCCCATTTTGTAGGGGAGATTTTAGGGTCTCTGCAAATGTGACATGGCATCCAAAAACCAACAATCTAAATTGTTTGCGCTCCAAAAGTACATAGTGCTCCTTCACATCTGCACCCTGCTGTGTACCCAAATGGCAGTTTATGCCCACATGTATGACACTGGTGTACCCAGGATAACGTACTTAATGCCATATGTGGGTATAAACTGCTGTTTGGGAACAGCCGGGCACAGAAGGGAAGGAGCGCTATTTTGGTTTTTAGAGCACAGTTTGGTTTATGGACACCATGTCACTTTTACAGAGCCCAAGAATTGCCAGTAAAGAGGAATCCACAGACTTGTGACCCCATTTTGGAAACTACACGCTTCAAGGGATTTATCATGTGGTGTAGCGAGCATTATTAACCCTTAAGTGTTGCATTCTTTTAATTTCCAGAAATGAATGCGCAGATGATAATGAAAAGTTAAAAATAACATTTTTCCATAGATACGCCATTTCAGTGCCCGATATGTTGTGCCCAGCTTATGTCTGCACAGACACACACTCCAAAAACTGTTAAGCGGGGATCCCGGGTACAACAGCTTTTGGAGCGTTCATCTCTGATACAAGCCGGGTACAACATATTACGCACTGAAATGACGTATTCCTGGAAAAATTGTCATTTTCACCTTTCACAATCAGCTGCGTATTCATTTATGGATAATAAATTATAGCAACACTTGGGGGTTAAAAATGCTCACTGTACCCCTGGATAAATTCCTTCAGGGGTGTAGTTTCCAAAATGGGGTAACATGTCAGGGGATTCCACATTACTGGCGTTTCAGCTCTGCAAAAGTGCAATGGCGTCCAAAAACCAAACCGTCCAAGCCTGTGCTCTAAAAACCAAATAGCGCTCCTTCCACTCTGTGCCCAGCTGTCCCCAAACAGCAGTTTATACCCACATATGACATTAAGTACGTTATCCTGGGTACACCAGTGTCATACATGTGGGCATAAACTGCAGTTTGGGCACACAGCAGGGCGCAGAAGAGAAGGAGCGCTATATGGCTTATGGAGTGCAGGTTCATATGTTTGGGATCTGGACACCATGTCAAGTTTGCAGAGCCTGTAAGGTACCATAACAGTGGATTCCCCAAAGGAGTGACCCCATTTTGAAAACTGCACCCCTCAAAGAATTTATCAAGGGGTGTAGTAAGCATTAGTATCCCAGACGTGAATACACAGCGGATGGGGAAAAGTGAGTAGGTAAGCTGTGTGGAGTACATTGGGAACACCAAATTCCCTACTATTTCCCCAGTAGTTCCTATTATTGGGAGGTCACTCTGGGGGTCACTTCTGGTTTATTTTCCCTCATAAGCTCTAAATCTGGGGTGTCCCCTGATATAGGCTCGCACAGCTTATACATTCTCTTCCTGACGCAGCCAGTTATGTTCTAATGATTTGGCGATTTTTGGGGTTTTTGTCTTCACATTGTACGAGCTATATTTTCTTTATTTCTCTGGTGATGTAGCTATATGAGGGCTTGTTGTTTGCAGGGTGAGATGTATTTTGTAATGACATCATCTTTGGGCGCCTAGAACTTATTGAATAAATTTTATTAACTCTTTCTTGTTGGATAAAAAAAACCCCATCAATTCTGGCACTGCGTTTTACCTTTGAAATTTTTCACCATGCAGCATAAAGCATAAGTAACATGTTACCTTTATTCTACGGGTCGGTACGATTACGGCGATACCTCATTTATATTGTTTTTTTTTATGCGATACTAATTTTGCACAACAAAAACCCATTTGGGGACATAAATTAATTGTTTTTGCATCGCCATCTTCTGAGATGCGTAACATTTTTATTTTACGGTTTACAGAGTTGGTTTAGGGCTTATTTTTTGCAGGACAACCTGTGCTTTTTATTGGTACTGTTTTGGGGTACATATGACTTTTTGATCACTTTTTATGGCATATTTTGTAAGGTGAGATGGCAAAAAATCATTACTTTTGGCGAGTTTTTTCCGTTTTTTTTTCCCGACGTTCACCGTGTACATTAAATATTGTTTCAGTTTTATTGTACAGGTTGTTACGGACGCGGCAATACCAAATATGCATTGTTTTTATTCATTTTTAGGTTTTTTTTTTATATTATTCATTTTATATAGGAAAAGGGAATTTTTGGGGCTTTATTCTTTTATGAATTTTTTTTCAAACACTTTATTTTATTTTTTTTCACTTTTTTTTATTTTTTCATGTGTCCCATTAGGACACCTGAGCCAGCAATGCTATGATTGCTGGCTCAGCACTATAGACTGCAAGACATGAGCATACAAGTGTCTTGCAGTCTATACAGGAAGTGAGGCTATGCAGACATATAGCGCTCACTTCCGCAGATCTCGGCAGGATCAACCAGGTAGTGGGGTCTCCGGGCAGCCTGGGGTCACTGGGCAGACCCCAGGCTGCAGATTATAGATATCGGCACCCCCCGATCTTGCCACGAGGGGTGCCGATCGGAGCGGCAACATGGCGGAACCGCTTGGATGCCGCGGTCATGGCATCCAAGCGGTTAGCCCTGTTGCGCTAAGTACCAAGCGCACAGGACGTAATAGTACGTCCAATGTCGTTAAGGGGTTAGTATGAGGGGGAATTATAATGAATGGAGGGAGCATTATGAGCATAAGGGGGGTCATTTATATAAGGGTTATTGGGGGCCATTAAAAATACAAGAGGGGAGGTTATTTATATAAGGGGCTATTAGGGGGCATCATTTATATTAGGAGGCATTATGAACATAAGGGGGTGGTCATTGATATAAGGGGTCATTAGAGGTGCAGTATTTATGTCAGGGGTAATCGGGGGCATAATATGAGGGGGCAATTAATTTAATTAAGGTGGCACTTGGGCTTTATTAAGACTAAGGCCCCACATGACGGGCTGCAGCAAAAAAGCGCTGAGGAAAAACCGCGGCAGTAACACATTGTGGTTCTTCCCGCAGCGTTTTTTACAGAAAGTCTTTACGTTTTCCTCTGTGGACTTTCTGCTTCCATTATACCTATAGGTATAATTGACATGCTGCGATTTCCAAAATTGCCACGGTTTTGGAAATCGCAGTGTGTCCACTGCACATATTTTTCCGCAATGTGTGGATAGGATTTGCTAGAATTGAAGCAGAAACCTCTGCGAACTTTCTGTGCAAAGCGCTGCGGGAAGAACCACAATGAGTCACCGCCACGGTTTTTCCCTCTGCGCCTTTTTGCTGTGGGACGCCACGTGGGGCCTTAGCCTTAAAGGGGTATTCCCATAAACATAACCTTTTTTAAATTTGTAGATAATTAAAAGTTAAACATTTTTGCAAATATAAGTTATTAAACATTTTGCAGAGTTTTAAAGATTTTCTCTAAATATCTTGTGGTCACAGTCTTGTTGTCTTGATCGGTTGCCAGTGGATACGACCATGTATGCAGGATCTTTCTAAGGTCAGAAAATCAGCAATGGTTTCCTTATCGTAGCCGGGATATCTTCTCATACATGTAGTGTCCCTGCCTGATAATCCAGCTACAATAAGAAAATCATGGATGGGTTTTTGACAAGTCCTAGACCATATAAAGTTTCTGCATTTGTGGTCGTATCCATTGGCAACCGATCAAGACAACAGACTGTTACCACAAAGATTGTTAGAGGAAATCTTTAAAACACTGCAGAATTTTTAACTACTTATATTTGCAAAAATGTTTAACTTTTAATAATCTACAAATATAGATATGATTATGTTAATGGGAATACCCCTTTAAGAAGTTTTCCAGCTTATTTTTATTGATGATTTATCCTCAGAATAGATAATCAATAAGAGATAAGTGATTCCCCACTGATCAGCTGTATGAAGGGGCCATGGAGCTTTTTTTTTTATCACACGCCGTCTGTTTATAGTGACCATGTGGTATAATTACAGTCTTGTCACATAGACGTGTATAGGACAAGGCTGTAGTTACATTACATGGCCGCTATTAAAGAATGACACTATGTAAACAGAGAAGGGGTCACGGCGCTTACACAGATACCACGTTCATTCAAACAGCTGATCCTGGGAGTCCCGGGTATTGGAACCCCACTAATTTTGCTAATTTTACCTTTTAATTAGGAAACACCTGTGGCATTATTAATAAGGGGCACTATTTACAGTGAAGTTATTAATTTAAAGATGCACTTGGGGGTATTATTCATTATGGGGGGTTATATTATATATTTTATAATTGGGGGTAGTAGCAGGATGGGTGTACAGGTGAGGACAATGTGGGTTGGATGCCTGGAAAAGTGAAGAGCCAAGGATGTCTGTACTGCAAACTTTACAGAGACAAGTCACAGCTGAAAGAAATGGTCATGGCGGTCCAGATAAAAGAGATGGGGATATTGAACGATTAGTCAGAGACATCACCGGTAAGTCACTAAATGTTGCTGCCCTGTATTCACCTAAATTGTCTGCAGAGCCCTGTGTAGATATGTTATATACCACTTTACGGTCACCGTATAGTGATAATATCGGTATACCTAAGTTGGGGGCCCAATTGGACATGTTCACCACCCCTGTGCTGAACCTCTAGCTACGCCTCTGCTCCAGCCACTTGTTTTACTGAAACTAGCAACATCAGTGGCAAATACCTGCCATACACAACTTTACCACCTGCCTGCTTAAATTACATAAGACTTTTTGTTCAGTTTTTATTACTTTCTGTGTTTTTGAGAGCTGAGATAATCAGAAAAAATCAATTCTGGCACCTGAATTTCAAGATTTATGGCGTTTATCATGTAGAATAAATAATTTACTAATACTAATTTCATTTTAGGTGTTGTTACAGATGTGGTGATACCAATTTTGTGTTTTTTTTTTTTTTTTTTTTTGCATTACATTCATGTCCTCATCAATGTACGGATTTTTATACCACTAGATAGTCGACAGTGCACTGAATTCAGTGCACTGTCGGCTTTACCGGAATGTGCCCTGGTGCTGGATATATTGGTGTCGTTAATTTCGGCACCTATATCTCCCCACTGTCAGAAGGGCTGGCCTTACAGCCTAGCGTCAACACTGGGCTCTTCTATAGTCTTGTAAGGGGGGGGAACGTTCCTCACAGCTCAGCGTCATCACAGTACAAGGCTATGTTAGAGTCCAGTCAGGGGGAGCATTCCTCACAGCCACTGTCATCTGCACACTGGTTAAATTGAAAGTGAGATTATTTACACCTCTATTTTAACCAGTGATGTATCTAAATCTTTGTGGGCTACAGACATGATCTTGGTCTTATTTTAAAGCCAAGATTCCTGGCTCTAGTCTTCGTGGCTCCGAAGTTAGAGCTGTTTAAAAGTTACAGTGTCCCTGAACAGGTCTTTAACTGTAATACACTTTTCTCAAACCCCGATCAGAGTTTGTTCAGAACTTTAGGGGGGATAATTTGATGAATTTGTTTGGCAGAAACTTTCCTCATGTCTTTATCTGCACAAACCCATCTGGTTCTGAATCAGCCACAAATCTCTTCATAGCACGATGATCATGCTTAAATTTTGTAAAATATCTATTGTTTTCATACCTTTTCCAAGGCATTGCACTATTTGATGCCCTTCGGTAGCAGAGAGATCCTTTTTCTTTCCCATATTGCTTGAAACCTGTGGCCTGCTTAATAATATGGAACATTCTTCTTAGGCTGGGGCAAACACTATGGCATTTTACTGTCCCTGCAAAGTGGATAGGATTCTAACGAATCCCATCCTCACATTGCAGAAAAATGCGCGCAGCGGTAAGGCTGCGATTTCCAAAAACGTTGTGGTTTTGGAAATTGCAGCATTTCAATTATACCTAAGTAAACGCCAATGGTTTACCTATAGGTATAATTGAAGTAGAAAGTCCGCAGAGGTTTCCTTTCTGTGAAAAGCGCTACGGGAAAAACCACAATGCGTTTCCACCATGGTTTTTCCTGCAGCCCTTTTTCGCTGCAGACCGTTACATGGGGCCTTAGCCTTAATTCGGTTTCCTTTAATTGGGCTCACCTGGCAAACTAATTATCACAGATGTTTGATATTGATTTCAGTGACCCAAAGAGCCTTGAGACACAATACCATCCATAAGTTTAAATGAAAAAAAGGAAAATCTTTATGAAATTTAATTCCGATTTTCATAATAATGGGCAAGCCTTACAATAAGGGCATGGTCTAATAGGCACGGGTGTGGCGTAAGATGCAACACTGAGGAAATTTATGAAATTTACCACGCCAGTTTTCTGGCCTGTAAGAGGCACTTTTTTGGCCGCCTGTTAATTTTTTTTTTTTTTTTTAAACTGTAATTTTTATTAAAATTTTTAACAAAGTAAATAACATTGAAAATAAAGTTGAGAGACAATAGGAAAAAGAAAGAAAAAAAAATAAATAAAAAGAACAAGGGCGTGCCACCACAACATGCAGCTGGCATACCAAGCAACATAGATAAAATCTAAAGAAAATACATATGAGCAAAAACCAGAAAGATTGAGACCGGGATTAGACAAAGGAGAAAGGGAGAGAGGGGGAGTAGAGGGGAAGGGGAGAGAGTCAAAGGCCTTGCAGAATACAATATGCATCCCAGGATGACCATACAGCATGGAAATCCTCCATTGTATGATTAAGGGAGGCAATCAGAAACTCCATGCTACGAACTCCGTGTACCCACCCCCGCCCAGCAACGCCAGCAATGAGAGGGAATGCTAGGATTGAGAGAGTGAAGCAAGGTGGGGGTGTGGTACCAGTGCATGAGTAATTTATACTGAGTCTCCCGGAAAGTCACACATGTCGAAGACTTGGCCGCACGGGACCAAATAATCTGCCATTGTCCGGGCGAGATCTGCCTATCCAGAGCCCCACACCACTTAACCATATATTTATGGGAGGGGGAGGGCCCCTCCCTCAGAGGAGGACAAGAGCCGGTAAATACCCGATATCAAACCTCTCGTGGAAGTGCCAGCTCGACAGATACTCTCAAAAGCAGTAGGGAGTGAAACCTTCGGTGATCCAAACTGTGAGAATACAAAATGGGCAATCTGCTGGTACTGAAACCACCCAGAGGTGGGCAAGTGTAGGACAGAGGTAAAATAATCAAAGGACCTGCGCTCCAAAGTCGTTGGGTCCACCAAGTCAGCTATATGAAAAAGGCCCAATCTACTCCAGGGGCGCACCATCGCCCCTGCAAGTCCCTCCGGGAGGAGCGGATTATACAGGAAAGAGATCATGGAGGAGTGCAGGGAGGCTAGAGGAAAAAGTTTAGAGCAAGACATCCATATGGCATGGGTGAAACGGATAGGTTCGAGGAGAGGGGCAGCGGGGGGGGGGGGGGGGGGCGAGACCACAGAAGTGCATTGGGATGGGTCAGAACTAGCCAGAGCTTCTCAGTCTCAACCAACTTATTGAAGGCTTGTGGTGCAGCCCAGAATGGGAAAGAACGTAAGTGGGTCGCCCAATAATAATGCAGAATATGTGGTATCGCCAGCCCCCCCTCGTGGTTTCCAGACATCACCGAGCGAGGGATACAATATCGTTTACCATTCCAAATGAACTGGAAAATTGATTTTTGAAGGGACCCCAATTCCGAGCGAGGCACCGCCACCGGGAGTGTCTCAAAGAAATAGAGCAGCTTTGGGAGGAGGGTCATTTTAATAGCCGTGATGCGACCTATGAGGGATATATGGAGAGGGCGCCATATGTCTAGGAGAGAGCAAAGTTCGTTAAACAAACGAGGGTAGTTGACTGAATAGAGGGAGGAGTAGGAGGGGGACAACTGAATGCCTAGATAACGGAGGGAGTGCTCCTTCCACTGAAATTCAAAGTTAGACCGGAGGAGCTGCAGGGTGGGATTGGGAATATTAAGGGGCAATGCTTCCGTCTTAGTTGGGTTAACTTAATATCCGGAGAAATCACCATATTCCTTCAGCTCCTGAAGAAGGTTAGGAAGGGAAGTATGAGGATTAGTAAGAGTCAGAAGGATGTCATCCACGAACAAGCCTATCTTAAAGTCCCCGTCACGAACCGCCACACCAATGATGTCAGGATTGGACCGAACCTGTGAAGCCAAGGGCTTGATACACAGGACAAATATGAGAGGGGGGGGGGCAAAGGACAGCCCTGACGCGTACCGTTGAGAATGGGGAATGAGGGGGAAAAGGAGTTAGGAAGTTTGACCTCCCCCGAGGACCGGGAATAAAGCGTCCTAACTGCTGTGAGAAACGCTCCAGAAAACCCAAATTTTTCAAGGGTGGCAAACATGAACGACCAATCGAGGCGGTCAAAGGCCTTTTTAGCGTCAAGGCTCAGAAGGAGGGTGGGTGTGGCAGAGTGGTTGGCAACATCAATTAGATCCACAGTCCTTCTGGTGTTATCTCCCCCCTGACGGCAAGTGACGAAACCCACCTGGTCCTTATGGATAAGAGATGGGAGCCAAGTGTTAAGCCTATTAGCCAGGATCTTAGTAAAAAGTTTTAAATCAGTATTCAGGAGTGCAATGGGACGATAATTAGAGCAATCCTGGTGATCCTTACGGGGTTTGGGAACTAGGGTGATATGGGAATGAAGCATAGACTGAGGGATAGGGGCACCATCCAAGGAGTTGAAGAGGCGACACATATGTGGGATCAGATCAGAATGGAAAGTCTTATAGTAGAGGTGGGTAAACCCATCCGGGCCCGGTGCCTTGCCACCCGGGAGAGCTCCAAGGACTGCATCAAGCTCCTCCACCGCAATCGGAGCATTCAAGCTATCGAGCGCTGAGGATGGGAAACTAGGAAGAGGGCAGTAATCAAGATAAGAACGCAAGGCTGTGTCCCGGGTGGCCGGATCCGAGTCCGCATGAGAGGGAAGATTATATAGGTTAGTATAGTAGTCTTTAAACAGGGATGTTATAGAATCAGGGTGGTGGTGTAGAGTGTGATGGGGGTCGCGAATCGCATGTGGGGAAGAGGTGACTTAGTGATCACGCAAGGTCTTAGCAAGCAGGGTATGAGCCTTGTTGCCCCTCTCATAATAACGCTGGCGACTATAAAGGAGGAGGCGCTGGGTTGCCTGAGTAGCAAGGTCATGAAGGTCTGCTCTAGCAACTACCAGCTGACAGAGGACGGAGACCAAAGGGGCCTGAGCCAACCGGTGCGTTAGAGATCTAATCCGGGCCAACAGAGCGACCTCCCTAGCCTTTTGATCTTTCCTAAGTCGGGTAGCTAAGGCTATACAATGGCCCCTCATGATGATCTTATGGGCCTCCCAGAGGGTGGAGTCTGAAGAGACGGAATGTACATTGTGACTAAAGTACTTCAAGAGCTGGGTACGGAGGGTAGCACAGGATGTTGGAGAATAAAGGAGGGACTCATTCAACCGCCAATGACAACGTTTAGTTGGGACAGAGACGGCGGACAGAGACGGGGGACAACGAAATCAAAACTGGAGCATGATCAGACCAAGAAATAGGGCCAATGTCTGCATCAGTTAACAGTCTAATGGCCGATGTGTTACCAAAGAAGTAGTCTATTCGAGAGTGCGTCTTGTGGGAGTGGGAGTAGAAAGTGAAAGACCGGGCAGTAGGGTTATGGACATGCCAGAGATCATAAAGGGCAGCAGACCTAATTAGACAACGGAAGTCTCTGGCAAGTCATAGCTGGGAGGTGCCTGTGGGCCCACCAGCAGCGCCGAGCCAGAGAAAGCCTGTAGTTGTCGCATTACTTTCTTGAATAAAGGAATTTGGGACGAGTTGGGGGCATATAGGTTACACAGAACGATAGGCTGGCCGTGAAGAAGCCCCTCTAAAATTATGTATCGCCCCTCAGGGTCAAAGTGGGAGGCAAAAATGGAGATAGGGCAGGAATGGGAGAGCAGGATAGCCACTCCCCCTCTCCTGCGGGTATTGTAGGCAGAATAGATGACAGGGAAGTAGTGATGGGCAAAATTGAATGATCCGGTGTGGTCAAAGTGGGTTTCCTGGAGGAAAGCCACATCCGCCCGGAGGGAGAGAAGCTCACGTAGGACCATGCACCTTTTAGAATTGGAGCCCAGGCCCTTAACATTCAGAGTAATACACTTAGCCATAAGGAAACAACAAAATAGGCACTAGCAGATGAACAAGAGAACTGGCATAGGCAGATCTCACCCGACCTCGAAGGGAGGAAGACAGAATGGAGGGACTCATGTAGAGGATCCTGGTGGTCAGTCTCTGGGATGAAGAAACCGTAAACCTAAAGAGAGGGAGGGGGTGGAAAGAGGGAGAGGGAAAAAGAACAAACAAAAAAACAAGCAAACAACAGTACAAGAAAAAATTGTATCACGGGCAGCACTAAATTTCCTGACCGGGGGCTAACATCAAGTGACAGGGCAATTATAAGCAAACTAACCAAAAGGGTCCAAAATCGAAACCCCTAACTGGAAACAGCCCCCACAATGGGGAGGCGGGAGTGGCCTATCAGCAGACAAACCAATTGGGGATAATAAAAGGCACCAACAGTATTTAAGGAGGAAAACTATAAAGGTAGGAGAGAAAATAATATCCTACCCTGCCCGCTAAGAAAAATTAGAAACCACTGAAATAAAAGACAAATTAGAAAGGGACCAGTGAGTGGACAACAGATATACAGTAAACAACCCATAAGCAGCAAGGATAGGTCAGCGACCAGTAAAGGGAACAGCAAAGCTCCCCAGCAGCAGCCAGAAGCTGCAGGAGCAGGCTCCAATCCAGGACCCAGGGAAAACAAAAGGGGAAGGGAATATAGTTAATGCCGTCATGGAGGTAGCGGGTCCACCCACTGTCGCCCAGGGACAGCACCAGGAGAGGGCAGGTGGGGACGTTTCAGCTTCTGTTGACACCACCACGGAGGTGGAGACGGAGAGGGAACAGCCAGTTCCCAATCGGGCATGTCCAGGGAGAGAGCAATGTCCATAGCTGAGCAGAATGATTGCAGGTCTGTATAGGAGCGTAGGGTAGTTGAACGACCATTGTGCCTGGCGGTCAGGGCAAAGGGGAAGCCCCACCAGTACGGTATGTGACGTTCACGTAACAGCTGGAGGAGGGGGCACAGATGCCTCCGTTTCTGCCCAGTAATCCAGGATAGATCTTGATAGAGTTGTATCTTGGCTCTGTCAAAATCAATGTCCCTAAGGGTCCTTGCCTTGGACAAGATCGCTTCCTTCAAGGCAAAGTCATGGACACAGCAAATAATGTCCCGTGGATTAGGCCCAGTCCCCTTAGGGTGCAACGCTCTGTGTGCACTGTCCAGCTTTTTCTTATGGGTAGGAAGCTCCTGCAGGATGGAATTAAATATTGCCTCTAGAGTGGCATGTAGGTCCTCCTCATGAGTAGTCTCAGGCAGTCCCTTTACTCTAATATTATTACGCCTGCCCCTGCTGTCCAAATCCTCAACATGACGCTGTAAGTCATTGGACAGATGACATCGAGACAAAACAGAGTCCTGAATTTGAGAGATGTAGGCATGTGTCTGGTCATGAGCATCCTCCAGTGAGTCAATTCGAGATGCAATAGGACGAAGATCTTGCCGTAGCGTAGAAATTTCAGCGCGGATTTCCGTGTGGATTTCCTTCCCACATGCCTCAGTGACTTCAGCAATTAGGGATTGAGTGAGAAACAGGAGCCATTGCGGCGGGAGAGAGGATGGAGGCAGAGCACTCTGTTCAAATTGATGGCGTTGGGAGGCAGGAGAAGGTGCTGGAGGAGATAGGGCTGCATAGGGAGACATTGAGGGGGTAGCCCCAAGTTCCACTTCACCCCCCCAGGAGTGTGCTGGAGAATCATGCCCAGGCAGTACAGGGATCACTGGAGAGGAATGCACTGGGGGGGGTACAGTAACATAGGAGCAGGCAGGGAGTGGAGGTAGAGGCTGTGGGAGAGCCAGTACAAGGAGATGGGACCGGAGGCACCGAGGAAGCCGTCGGCATAGGGTGTAGCTGGGGGCTAGAGCGCTGGAGAGCTGAGTCAGTGCAGGAGTCAAGCTGGGCTTGTGAAGCTGCAGGAGGAAGCGCTGCCGGTGGCGCCATGTTGCTCACCGGAGGAGCGGAGACCGGGACCCCGCTGGCCATATCAGGAGGAGGTAGACACTGGCTACCCACCTGGGCAGCCATAGTAGGAGCTGGAAGCAGCAGAGAGGTGGTGGAGCCGCTTGGAAGGAACGGAGCAGTCACCGACGGCTCCGGAAGAGTCAGGAGAGAAGCTGGTGTGGCCTGGGAAGATGGCCGCCGCTGCGTGGAGGCCCAAGTAGGAGCCGACAATGGAAGCAGGTAAGAGGCTATCCTGGGCTGTCCAAAGCGGTCGGTGAAGGCAGGGGTCCCTAGGGTGGAGGATTTTGCTGTTTTTTTCCCCATGGGGGGAAACAAGGGCTTATTTTGGTCCCCTTTCAGATGGGCAGGGCAGGAGCTCCACCTGTTAATTTTTCAAATCCCACATTACTTTTGTGAAAAGTGGGCGAAGTAAGGCATGAATCAAAGCGTGCAGGTTTCGGGATGCCTCGGACCATCTGTTTAACTATAACTCGCACTAGAAAACTGGCATCAATTATATCTGAAATCTATGGCAGTCCCTGAGAGAGCCTCAACAAATAAGTAGTACAGGGTCGGACTGGCCCACCGGGGAAAAGGTGAATCCCCCAGTGGGCCCCGAGCCCCGACTATATTTAGTCCTCATTTTGCCAATGCAAAGGTCAGGAGTCCGAACGGGACGGTAAGGGGCCAATGGACAGTGGCGTAAGGATCGTGGTCGCAGGGGGTGCGAACGCGATCGGAGGGGTACGTAGTCCGCGGCCAGTTGGAAGTGGCCGGAGCCCCGGACTACCATGATAGTGGTCGGGGAAAGCCTGGTTCCCCGACCGCTACACCTGGTGAGTATAAGTGTTTGTTATTTTTAATCACTTCTCCTGGGCCTCTACTTATTATATTCTGGGGTCTGAGGAGACCCCAAAGTATAATAATAGCACCGGCTCTGGGGGGGGCACTGTGGAGCATCTAACAGTGTGCGGGGGCCACTGTGGGCATATATTACTGTGCGGGGCCACTGTGGGCATATATTACTGTGTGGGGGCCATTGTGGGCATATAATACTGTGTGGGGGCCACTGAGGAGCATATAATACTGTGTGGGGCCACTGAGGAGCATATAATACTGTGTGGGGCCACTGAGGAGCATATAATACTGTGTGGGGGCCACTGAGGAGGATTTAATACTGTGTGGGGGCCACTGCGTTGCATATAATGCTGTGTGTGGGCCACTGCGGTGCATATAATGCTGTGTGGGGGCCACTGCGGAGCATATAATGCTGTGTGGGGGCCACTGCGGAGCATATAATGCTGTGTGGGGGCCACTGCGGAGGATATAATGCTGTGTGGGGGCCACTGCGGAGCATATAATGCTGTGTGGGGGCCACTGCGGAGCATATAATGCTGTGTGGGGGCCACTGCGGAGCATATTATACTGTCCCAGTATTGATTACATGCTGGGTGCTGCGCTGCTCACTCACCGTATTCTTGATAACTGCAATTGTGGGTACTACAGCTGTATCCCTTTCAAGTATCTGAGATATCGCTGCAGCACCCGTAACCGTCACTATCAAGAATTCTCTCTAGGGAGGGGGGTAGGGGCCCTGGACAAAAGTTTGCACCGGACCCACAAGACTTTAGTTACGCCTCTGACAATGCATTTGCATTGGCAAAATGATAACTAATGGAGGCCAATAGCCTGGGAGACATTAAAGGGGTTGTGCAGGATAACATTTTTTTTCCATAGGTCATAAAAAAGATTAACCCTGGACAATCCCTTTAATATGCATCACACAGGATGTTAGCCCCCATCACTTCTCCCACACAATATAATGGCCTCATCACTGTTCCCCATACAGTTTGGGGGGCCAGTGAATCGGCCACTGTATGGGGGGGACCAGTGAAGGGGCTATAAAAAAAATTTGGCCCAGACAACCCCTTAAAAGAGGTTGTCTATTAACTGGAGCAACCACTGTGGCGGCCGCCAGGGAGGTGTAAAAATAATTTTTTTTTTTTTAAAAAGTATACTCACCTGTCCCCAGCACCCCGTTGTCCCCTGCCTGTCTGTTCGCTCTCATGGTGGCGCCTCATTTCTGGAAATCCTGTACCTAATTGGTCTTAGTGATCCCATGAGGTGCAGGACTCCCAGCAGGAAGGCGTTGGCACGAGACTGAATGGACACTGGCAGCGCACAACAGAGTGCCGGGGACAGGTGAGTATGCTTTTTTATTTATTTTTTATTTTATACCTCCCGCCCAGGACTTGGGTTGCGCCAATTCCTGTGTTGCAGAGTGCGATTGCTGGATATGGCAGAGTCAAAACCAGATAGACATTTGTATAAAACAGGAACAGACTTTAGTGAAACATGAGTGCAGTAAGAGAAGGTTCACCTCACATGGTGAATAACAGATCTAGTTCAGCACACACACTAAAAATACAGGATGTGTATATCAACAGCATCAAAAGTACAGATTGTCTTCAGATAAACATTTAGTAACAGCTACATCTAGTGTCATAAATGTGAACTGCAGTCAATCCAGCAAATATAGAGACGAAGCTCGCTGTTGCATATCTCCAACACCCCTTCTGAACAGCTAAGGCTTAGTCTGTTAGGCCCATCTTCTTTGTAAGCCTCGAGTGTCTTTCAGCGGTCAGGGACTTGGTAAGGATATCTGCTGTCATATCCTCAGTCGGGCAATAAAGTAACTCAAGAAGTCCCTGCTCTTGAAGATCCCTCAGAAAGTGGAACTTCACATCAATATGCTTGGTTCTCGAGCTAACTCTTTCCATCTGCGCAAGTGCAAGACATCCTTGATTGTCCTCAAAGATTCTCGTTGCTTTCATCTGTGGTTGATCCAAGTCTTTTAATAGTTGTCTCAACCATATGACTTCTTGACTTGCCTGCACTGCTGCAACATACTCTGCTTCAGTAGATGATAGTGTAACAGAAAGTTGCTTTCTACTAGTCCAACAGATAGCGCCTCCTGATAGAAGAAACAGGTACCCACTTGTAGATTTTCTGTTACTGGTATATCCGGCCCAATCGGCATCCACATATCCTGTCAGGGGGCTTTCGTCACTTGCTGGTAACTTTAGCTTGTAGTGTAAACTCCCTTTAAGATAGCGAATGACTCGCTTCACAGCATTCCAGTCCATCTGACTTGGTGTTGAAGTCTTTCTGCATAGGATTCCAACTGCTGCTGCAATGTCAGGCCTTGTAGCAGTGCTAATGTACAGCAATTTCCCTATTGCTTTCCTGTACTGAGTGTTGGTAGTGTATCTTGGCTGTCTATCTTCTTCAAGTAGTTGGTTTCCATGGGAGATTTTACTGGTTTTGCATCTTCCATTCCAAATGTCTCAATTATTTCTTGTATTTTGTGCTTTTGGTTCAGAAGGAAGCTACCATCTTCCTCTCTCTCAATCTGAATGCCAAGATAATTATTTACGTTGTTGAGATCTTTGGTCTCAAAGTGCTGATTTAGGGTTTGGAGTATTTCTCTTTCATCCCCTTCTTGCTTGAAACAAATCAGAATATCGTCCACATAAATGAGTAAATAGATCCACCTGTATGCCAATTTCTTTGTGTATAAACAGGGGTCTGCTTTACTCCTCTGAAAGTCCTCATATGTAAGCACTTCATTTATGCTCATATTCCATGGTGGCTTGCTTTAGAGCATATATACTCCTCTGTAGTTTGCATACTAGGTCTAGTCTTTGCTCATCTTTGAATCCTGGTGGTTGTTCCATGTAGATACAGTGCCTTGCGAAAGTATTCGGCCCCCTTGAACTTTTCAACCTTTTGCCACATTTCAGGCTTCAAACATAAGGATATGAAATTTTAATTTTTTGGTGAAGAATCAACAACAAGCGGGACACAATTGTAAAGTGGAACGAAATTTATTGGTTATTTTAAACTTTTGTAACAAATAAAAAACTGAAAAGTGGGGCGTGCAATATTATTCGGCCCCTTTACTTTCAGTGCAGCAAACTCACTCCAGAAGTTCAGTGAGGATCTCTGAATGATCCAATGTTGTCCTAAATGACTGATGATGATAAATATAATCCACCTGTGTGTAATCAAGTCTCCGTATAAATGCACCTGCTCTGTGATAGTCTCAGGGTTCTGTTTAAAGTGCAGAGAGCATCATGAAGACCAAGGAACACACCAGGCAGGTCCGTGATACTGTTGTGGAGAAATTTAAAGCCGGATTTGGATACAAAAAGATTTCCCAAACTTTAAACATCCCAAGGAGCACTGTGCAAGCGATCATATTGAAATGGAAGGAGTATCAGACCACTGAAAATCTACCAAGACCCGGCCGTCCCTCTAAACTTTCATCTCAAACAAGGAGAATACTGATCAGAGATGCAGCCAAGAGGCCCATGATCACTCTGGATGAACTGCAGAGATCTACAGCTGAGGTGGGAGAGTCTGCCCATAGGACAACAATCAGTCATACACTGCACAAATCTGGCCTTTATGGAAGAGTGGCAAGAAGAAAGCCATTTCTCAAAGATATCCATAAAAAGTCTTGTTTAAAGTTTGCCACAAGCCACCTGGGAGACACACCAAACATGTGGAAGAAGGTGCTCTGGTCAGATGAAACCAAAATAGAACTTTTTGGCCACAATGCAAAAACGATATGTTTGGCGTAAAAGCAACACAGCTCATCACGCTGAACACACCATCCCCACTGTCAAACATGGTGGTGGCAGCATCATGGTTTGGGCCTGTTTTTCTTCAGCAGGGACAGGGAAGATGGTTAAAATTGATGGGAAGATGGATTGAGCCAAATACAGGACCATTCTGGAAGAAAACCTGTTGGAGTCTACAAAAGACCTGAGACTGGGACGGAGATTTATCTTCCAACAAGACAATGATCCCAAACATAAAGCAAAATCTACAATGGAATGGTTCACAAATAAACATATCCAGGTGTTAGAATGGCCAAGTCAAAGTCCAGACCTCAATCCAATCAAGAATCTGTGGAAAGAGCTGAAAACTGCTGTTCACAAACACTCTCCATCCAACCTCACTGAGCTTGAGCTGTTTTCCAAGGAAGAATGGGCAAGAATTTCAGTCTCTCAATGTGCAAAACTGATAGAGACATACCCCAAGCGACTTGCAGCTGTAATCACAGCAAAAGGTGGCGCTACAAAGTATTAACTTAAGGGGGCCGAAAAATTTGGCACGCCCCACTTTTCAGTTTTTTATTTTTTACAAAAGTTTAAAATATCCAATAAATTTCTTTCCACTTCACGATTGTGTCCCACTTGTTGTTGATTCTTCACCAAAAATAAAAATTTTATATCCTTATGTTTGAAGCCTGAAATGTGGCAAAAGGTTGAAAAGTTCAAGGGGTCCGAATACTTTCGCAAGGCACTGTATCTTCTGCTAACTCGCCATGTAGAAACGCTGTTTTTACATCAAAGTGTCTTACTTGCATTTTCCTTATTGCGGCTACTGTCAGTAAAGTTCTTATTGTAGCATGTTTCACTACTGGCGCAAATGTCTCATCATAGTCCTCTCCATATTTTTGAGAATATCCCTTGGCTATGAGCCTTGCTTTGTATCGCTCCACTGTACCATTGTATTTTACTTTGAAAGTCCATTTACAACCTATGGATTTCCTTCCTGGTGGTAGTTCTGCAAGTGTCCATGTTTTAGTGTCATGCATGGATTTTATCTCTTCCTTTGCAGCCTTTATCCATTTACTGACTTCCCCTTCTGAAAGCTGAGATATGTCTTCCCAAGTTGCAGGTTCATTAGAACTGGCAGTGCTTGCCTTGTATGAGAGACGTACAGGTGGTTTACCTTTATTCTCTCTCACTGAGCATCTTGGTTTTGTGTGTGAGCATGGTTGTGTCTGTTCTTTATTACGGATGGATTCTGTGCTCACTTCAATTTTTTTTTTCGGAAGTTACAGATGTTGTCTGATCAGTGTCAGTTTTCTCTTCTGTTCTTACTTCCTTTGTTGTCATTACATTGTCTCTCAGATCTTCAACAAAAGTTATGCTGTTGCTAATAGTAACCTTGTCAGTTTTGGGATTTAGGATTCTGTAACCCTTAACATTGTCACTGTATCCAAAAAAGACGCCTTCAAATGCTCTGTTTTGAACTTTGGTGCGTTTTTCTTCTGGAATGTAGATGAACACCTTGCATCCAAAAACTCTTAGATGTTTTACACTCGGCTTCTCATTGTGCCACAGTTCATATGGAGTTTTCTCCATTTATCTAGAAAAGAGTCTGTTTTGCAAATAAGTGGCTGTCATTGCTGCTTCACCCCAATATTTGTGTGGTAATCCAGAGTCTGTCAGCATGCATCTGATCATTTCAGTCAGAGTTCTGTTCTTTCTTTCAGCCACCCCATTTTGCTCTGGTGTGTAGGGGACTGTCTTTTAATGCTCTATTCCATTCTGCTTTAAGTACTCCTGTGAATTCACCTCCATTGTCACTCTGAAGTATGAGAGATTTTCTCTGAAACTTGTTACTTGTTCTTACTACATAGTCCTGTAATTTGTCAAAAACTTCACTCTTGTGTTGCATTAGGTAAGTGACTGTGTATCTTGAATAGTTATCTATGAAAGTCACTATCTACCTCCAGGTGTAGGTGGGTTTAGGGGACCACATACATCACTGTGAACTAGGTCAAGAGGTCTTGAAGCTCTATTGTGACTTACTTTAGGAAGTGTTGCTCTTGTAGCTTTGGATTTGATTCAACATTCACATTTAACAATAACTGAACAAGGGAATACTGTTAGATCCTTTGTCAGATTCCTCTTTTGTAGTTCGTGTATGCATTCTGGGTGTCTGTGACCTAAACGCCTGTGCCACACGTGTATACAGTCATTGTGCTTATATGTACATAGTCTCACTTGCTCTTTCACTGTGTTGAGGTGATATAGATGATCATCCAACTTGGCACTTGCTATCATCTGCTTGCTGTCTAGGATAGAACACTTGTCACCTTGGAATTTTACAGTGAGTCCTTTGCTTGTCAGATGCTTCACAGATAAGAGTCCTCCTTCTAGATCAGGAACATAAAGTACACCTTTTACTGGTATTGCTAAATTGTGTCCAGCATCATTGGGGCATACAAGGGTTCCATGCCCATATCCTTCTGCACATGTTTTACTCCCATCTGCGAGGTAAATAGTCTCTTTGTTATTCAGATCAAGTTCTGTGAAAAAACTTCTATTACTTGTCATGTGACTGGTTGCTCCAGAGTCAATGCACCAGCCTTGCAATTTACGGTTGCCTGTCACTTTAAATGTGGCATTCCACTTCCCTTCACATCAGAAATTGTGGCTTTGACTTTCGCTTAGTATAAGAGGGATGCTGCCTCATCTGCTCTGCTTTCCATATAGTGCAGTCTTTCTTTATGTGTCCTTGTCTGTGGCATCTAAAGCACACTCTGGTTTCCTTCCTGTGTGACCTTGTGTCTGTACCTTTAAGAGCTGCCTTGGACTGAGTTTCTGTATAATCATGTGTAAACTCCTTTCTTCGCTGATACTCATCTATGAGCCTGGTCTTTACAAATGTTAGTGTCAGATCTGTCTCAGGCCGTGTCTCCAGCGCATTGATCAGCGCAGTGTATGTGTCAGGTAAACTGCATAATAAAATGGCTGCAGCATGACTGTCTGTTATATTCTCACTGACTGATCTGAGTTGTGTGATCACTTCCAGCATGGCATTTATATACTCTTGCATGTCCTGCTCTATGCTAAGCCTCATTTTGTAGACTTTCCTCAGCAGAAACAACTTGCTGTTTAAACTGGATCTCTCATGCAGTCTTTTCAGTACATCCCACATGCCTTTCGCTGTATTCTCACTGTGTATGTGAATAAGCTTCTACTATTAAGCTTATAGTGGCCCGTGCCCATCTGTTTTTCCTGTCCCAGTCCTTATAATCATCTTGTGGTCTCTCTGTAGGGATAACTTCCCACAAGTCATCCCTGGATAATAGCATTTCCACTTTAAATTTCCATAGTTGATAATTGTCATTGTTCAGCTTGGCCACTGATAGTTTAGGTTCTGAACTACAGGCCATTATCCCTCCTTTATATATATAGGAACAGTCTTACTTCTGTACAGGAGATGTCTCTGTGGAAGCTTCCTTATATCGATCTCTGCATCTGCCACACTGTCTTCCGTTCTGGACTTCGCTCTGCCTGGGCCGCTTCTGGTTACTGGGGTTTATCCGGTTACTGGGGCTTCATTTGATCACTGGGCCCATATCCTGTTGCAGAGTGCGATTGCTGGATGTAGCAGAGTCAAAACCAGATAGACATTTGTATATAACAGGAACAGACTTTAGTGAAAAATGAATGCAGTAAGAGAAGGTTCACCTCACATGGTGAATAACAGATCTAGTTCAGCACACACACTAAAAATACAGGATGTGTATATCAACAGCATCAAAACAACAAAAGTACAGAGTGTCTACAGATAAACATTTAGTAACAGCTACATCTAATGTCATAAATGTGAACTGCAGTCAATCCAGCAAATATAGAGACGAAGCTGGTTGTTGCATATCTCCAACATCCTGGACATGCTCTTCAAAATATTTATCCATCTTTCTAATATTGATGGCCTGTGCTTAGGATAGGCCATCAATATTACATCTGTGATGTAATGATGATCTACAGGTAATGGTAACAATTCTAGGAGCCATGCTGTTCACTTGCCATACAGGGAGTAGCAGTAGGTTTAGGTAGTGCAGTGGTGAACAAGTTATGGCAGGTGAGCAGCATGGCTCATGACATTTTATTACCTTTAGCCGCCCTGTCTCAATACCGCTGATCTGCAGGGGTCCTGATGGTGGGCCCCTAGAAGCAATTCCACTGGTGGGCCCAAGACATCCCAGTCAGACACTGAAGTGGTATATAGGTAAATAGGTTATATAGTGAAAATAGGTTATATAACTAGGTTATATAGTGTAAATATGCACCAGAATTATCATACAGCATCAGTCCACTTTGATAAATCTGGTGCAGTTTAAAATATCTAGTCTATTTTTGCAGTGTCTATTAGACAGTGTTAGTAAATCTATAAATCAGTATGAGCAAATATCTGTAGAAAGAATTAAAAGTAGAACATAAAAATAAAACAGATAAATCTGAAAAAATATTGGCAGCATATAAGTGCTTCAGTTCACAAGTATTATCAGTAAAATTCTTATTAACCTCTTTCCGATATCTACCGTAATAGTATAGTATACAGCAGAGACCCGGCACTAATGCCCTCAATCAGTGCATTAACCCCTTTGGTGCCTCGGTCAGCCATTTTGCCAGTGGCTCCTGGGCGCCGCCATTTTGCTGGGGATCTCCGGCACCCTGAGCAAGCTCTGGGGCCGGCGTCCCATTGGCATAACAGCCAGGAGCCTTTTTGAAGGCTCCTACGCTTGTCTGCAATTTACTTCTATTGCAGGCTGCTCTATACAGCCTGCAATAGAAGTGCCGATAATTTACAATGCATTGCATTGGGGGTCTAATAAAAGCAGCAAAAAATATAAAAAAAAAAAAATTAAAATTGAAAATTCAAATCACCCTCCTTTCCCTAGAACATATATAAAAGTACTTAAATACTGTGAAACACATACACATTAGGTATCCCTGTGTCCGAAAATGCCCAGTCTACAAATATATAAAAATAATTTTCCCATACAGTAAATGTACGTTCTTTCACTGTTTCGCCTTTGATAAAAATTTGAATAATAAGTGATCAAAGCAACAGCAATTCCCCAAAATGGTATAACTAAAAAGTACACCTGACCCCGCAAAAAAAAGATGCCCCGTACACAGAAGTATAAAAAAGTTACAGGTGTCAGAAAATTTCGACTTTAGAAAAAAAAAATTTTTTGCGCAGTTTTAGATTTTTGTTAAGGGTTTAAAATGTAAATAAATCCATATAATTTTGGTATCCTTGGAATCGTACCGAAACATAGAATACAGGTGACATGTCATTTTGGCTGCAGAGTGAACGCCGTAAAAACTAAGCCCGTAAGAAAGTCGCACAAATGCAGGTTTTTTCCAAACCACCCCATTCTGAATTTTTTTCCAGCTTCCCAGTACATTGTACAGAATAATAAATGGTAACATCATGAAGAAAAATTTGTCCCGCAAACATTTAGACCTCATATGGCTCTGAGAACGGAAAAATAAAAAGGTTATGGGGTTTGGAAGGGGGGGGAGTCAAAAATGAAAATCAAAAAATTCCTCCGGCGGGAAGGGGTTAAATTTATGGGTATATCAAAAAATAAATTATTTTAAGATTTCACCATGTGGGGTCCTGGCCTAAGGCTAGGGCCCCATGTAGTGAGCCGCAGCCAAAAAGCACTGTGGAAAAAAACACGGCGGCAACGCATTTCACAGTAGTATTGCAGTGAATAGTATGAGCGATCAGACCCCCTAGGTTTCAAGGTTCCTAGGGGGTCTGATCATAAAAGTAAAAGAAAAAGAAATAAGTTTTTAAAAGTATAAAAAAAAACACAAAAGTTCAAATTACCCCCCTTTCCCTAGATCACATATAAAAGTAAACAAACAAAAGTAAACATAAACATATTAGGTGTCCCTGTGCTCCAAAGTGCCCGAACTATTAAAAGATTTATCCCATGCGGTGAACTGCGTAGCGGGGAAAAAAATCTAAATAACCAAATATTGTTTTTTTCAACACTTTGCCTCCTATAAAAAAATTGAATAAAAAATGATCAAACCATCAGATCTTTTCCCAAATGATATAAATAAAAACGTCATCTTGTCCCGCATAAAAAAGATGCCTTACCCAGCTCCTTACATGTAAATATGAAAAAGTTACAGGTGTCACAATATGGTGTCACAAAATTTTTTTTTCTATTTTGCAAAGTTTTTCATTTTTTAAAAAGTATCAAAACATTACAAATACGATATAAATTTGGTATCGCCGTGTTCGTACTGACCCACAGAATACAGATAGCATGTCATTTTTACCATACAGTGAATACCGTAAAAATTAAACCCATATGCATTTTTTCTCCAATTGCACCTCATTCTGAATTTTTTTACATCTTCCCAGTACATTGCACAGCATATTGAATGGTTCCATTACAAAGTACAATTTGTTTTGCAAACAATAAGCCATCATATGACTCTGTGAACAGAAAAATGAAAAATTTATGGCTCTTGGAATGTGGGGAGGGAAAAACAAAAATGCAAAAACAAAAATTGGCTCGGTCCTTAAAGGGGTTGTTCGAGATAACTATAAAACCCTACACTAATCTAAACCCCCCTCCCCCCTCCTACTTTACATTACATAATTAATAAAAAAAAATGTATATTTACCCACATGACTGCCCCAGGGACATTTTCTGATTATCTGGTGACGATCCGTCTCCCCATTTCCGGAAACGGATTGTCACTACTACTCCCCCGCCCTCATCCACTCCATCATACTTGCCTATCTTCTTCCTGTCTAGGCTTCCTTATGCGGGGAACGGCTCCTCCTCCTTCCTTAACGTCAGCACACACATGCGCAACAGAGCCAGAGTCCTGGCTTAGCGCTGAAGCCAACACTACATCTCTCTTTTGCGCAAGCTGGGAGCCTGCGCAATAGAGCTGAATTGAAGGCTACGGCACAGTGCTGCGTGCTTGAAGTCAATAAAGAGGAGGATCTGTTCCTCGCAGAAGGAAGACAGGAAGAAGACAGGTAAAGTATAATAGGGCACGGGGGTGGGCTGAGTGAGTTGGGAAGGGCTAGCAGTGGGAGGAATACTTTGGGAGACAGGGAGCGGGTGTGAGAGAGGGAGGGGGAGGAGTGAGAGGGAGATAGTATGAGAACCTACAACTACCAGAATGCATTGCAACAGCTAAGGCAGCAGAAGAGGCTAGGTACTCCCAGAGAAACCCAGAAATCGCTCAAAACACTGCTAAAGGTATTTGGGTGCACTTATTAACCCATTAATAGAACTAACAAACCTTTTTTAAAAAAATAATTTTTGCCCGGAAAACCCCTTTAAGGGGTTAAAATGGATAGGCTGCTAAGCCCTTTGACTTTTGTGACAGCTGGGCGATGACATTTTTTTTTTAACAGCCATCACATGTATGTTTTAAAAAATCATTCATGAGAATGCGGCTATTCAATCTGATGGATTTTTAACGGACCGTCAAAAAATAGGTCATGTCCGATTTTTACCTGTTCACACTGACCCTTCAATAGAGTCAAATCTATGAGGGATCCATAAAAATGAGTGCCCTTCAGGTGCAAAATGGCCATGAATAATGTTACTTTTTCACAGCTATTTTCTACAATGGTCATGTAAATGTAAGGTAAGACTGCTCGTATATGATCAGTTTCTTCATCATGTTTGCTGAGGCAGGTTTCTAGCCAAATTCAGTATTGTTAGAAAAAAACAGCTTCTAGTAGAGGCAATGAGTGCCAGTATCTTGGAGCAGGCAATTTTTCCAATATGTACAAAATCAAAAAATCAGGCAGCATTCAAAAGAAATAAAGTGAATGGTACAATTACAAAGTACAATTTGTCCTGCAAACATTAAGCCCTCATATGGCTCTGTGAATGGAAAAATAAAAACAGTTATGGGGTTTGGAAGGTGGGGAGTCAAAAACAAAAATCGAACAATGCCAGCAGCGGGAAGGGGTTAATGCCACAGATGCATTGGTCATTAGTGATCCTGATTGAGCTGTTAGTATTAACTCTTTTGCAAAGACAGGGCTAAAAGGAAGAGAGGCGGAGTGTGGATGTGTTTGTTAGAAGTGTCATAAAAGCAAGTGTGAGGCTAAGGTTGAGACCCCACGTAGTGGAATGCAGCTAAAAAACGCTGCAGAAAAAAACGCAGCAGAAACACATTGCTTTTTTTTCCTAAGTGTTTTTTCCATTGTGTTTTTACTGTGGTTTTTCTTCCCTTATTAAATCTATAGGGAAAACGCAAGCGTTTCCACAGGTAAGGTAAGATTTTGCCAACAATGGCTATAAAAGGAATAGGAAATATATAGGAAGTTCTTATACTTCTATCTTTGGCTACATCCACTCTTGGCTTTGGCACAAAAAAACGCAACAAAATCTGCAACAAAAAATAGCTGCTTTTCCGCAACGTGGGGCCTCAGCCTAAAATGGGCAAACTGCATTTGTTAAAAACACATGCATTTTTGAAAACAGAGCTTTTCCACAGCGTTTTTCTTTTCTGTAATGCGTGGATTGAATTAGCCAGAATCTCATTCACTTTGCTGTTACTGTGAAACGCATCTTTTTTTCTGTCAAATTCTGCATTTCTGCAGTGTGGGACATTAGCCTCAAAGAGGCAAATGTGGGTGAAGATTGTGAGAATGTTGAATCCTTTTGGGTGGAATTGCATAACAAATGATAACATACTTTTTTTGACACATGACTGAAGGATTAGATGATCAGTTGTAGAAGCAAATTGAGTGGGTAGCATAGTCGGGTACAGTGGTCTTGATGATTTTAACTAGCCGAATATTGACTGGGATCATGGTTTTGCATAAAGAAATTTCTCAACTTTTTTGGTCCCGTATGTAGAAGATCCAACTATTAAGAATGCTCACCATGCTGGATCTGGTCATTTCTAACAACGCAGGACATGGAAATGTCATAGTCATAGGCGAAAATCTTGGTAATAATGACCAGAATCTAATCAGATTCCACCTAAATTGTAAAAACCAAACATAAGTTTGGAGGGTGAAATCGCTCAGTATTAAAAAGTCCAAATTACCCAGGTTAAAGGCCACATTTCAGCACATAGACTTTAACCACCTATTGTCAGATAATGATACAGATGTTCAGTGGGAGAAATTGAAATCTACTAACCTAAAATATCAGGTCTTCCCATAAGCTTTCAGACAATACTTTTAACTTAAAAATAATTATAATTAAAATAAGTTATGGGTCATGGAAAGTGGTGATGGAAAAATAAATTATTAGTACAACAAGGGTTTTTTAAAACACTATACAAATTTAGTATTAATTAATTGTATTGACCTAGTGAATACATTTACCAGGTTATTTAAGCTGCACAGTGAATGGCACAAAATTTACAGCATAAAAAGGCAATGGCAAAATTGCTGTTTTCTTGATACCTTCCCAGAAAGAGTTAGTAAAAATTAATCAATGAGGTATATCTACCCCAAAATAGTGACATTACACACTACCACTTGTGCCGCAAAAAAAACATGCCCTCATATAGTTACATTAACAGAAAAATAAAAAAGCTATAGGGCTTGGCATGTGACAACAAAAAAAGCAAAAAATGGTTTGGTTATCAAGGCCTAAAATAGGCTGGTCACTAAAGGGTTAGGGTTAGGGTATATATTAAAATTTATACCTTTAGGTAACAAGAATAAACATCTTAAATTGAAAATGCAATAAACAATAAAAAAGGGAATTTAAAAAAATAAATATGAGTAGTCTGCTGTAGCCAGTGGTGGAATTACCACTATACTATATTACTATGTCCCTCGATATATAGTTGAAGGGAGTTGATTTTATATAAATTAGGGGTTCCAATACACAAACATGTGTTGGATTGTGTAGCTTTAGGGATAGAATACTGAGGTACAGATAGAATTTATCCCATCACTCCATATTTAGCAATCTCCCAAGTGTGTTCCTTATAACAGCTAGATGCATTTTGTGCAGACATTCACCTCTCAGTAAATATTGTGGACACCGCCGGCGTACACCACTGAATAGTTGCAATACATAACAAGGAAGGAGAAAACAGATGGGCGTAGGAAAAGAGGAAAAAATTATATTAAAACTTAAATTTTAATAATGCATTAACATCTGTACCAATATAAAGGTGCATCTCAATAAATTAGAATATCTTTGAAACGTTTATTTCTTTCAGTAATTAAATTAAAAAAGTGACCTCCTATATTTTCTAGATTCTTTACACACAGAGTGTTCTATTTCAAGTGTTTTATTTCTGTAAATGCTGATTATGGATTACAGGTAATGAAAACCCAAATCTAAGAAAATTAGAATATTGTAAAAAAGTTCAGTATTGTAAATTCAGTGTGTCACCTGCCAAGGTTTCCTAAGCCTTTAAATGTTCCCTCAGTCTGGTTCAGTAGGACACACAATCATGGAAGACTTATTATGAATTATTATTATTATTGAATTACTGAATCACTGAAATGAATGATCGTTTCAAAAATATTCTAATTTATTGAGATGCACCTTTACTAATATCACTTCCTTTTCACTATATATCAGGCAACATAGTAATATAGTATTAAATAATTGAGTATCTCCCCACTTTACTCAGCACGCTTCACGTGACCGCTAAGCAATACAAATAAATGGGCTATAGATAATAATCATTACACAACGTGTGCTGAAGTATCAAAGCATAGAAATAGAAAGAGCATAAGCACACTCCATATAATAAAAATATAAATTGTATTGCTACTTCAATATTAAAAAACATAAGGGAGTGATGAAACCACATGAACATATCCCCCAGGGTAGAAAGTAATATATCCTACACATATAAATAGAGGCATTCACATAAAAAAGGCTAGGTGGTCAATAACCATAATGAAGTGACCAATGGACTAAAGTAATATTGTATAATAGCCAAATAGGAATGCAACTTACACATAAATAAGCAGTATCAAAGTCAATCCTGGAAAGACTGATGCACCCTAGTCTCTCCAGGGTTGACTTTGATACTGCTTATTTATGTGTAAATTGCATTCCTATTTGGCTATTATACAATATTACTTTAGCGCATTGGTCACTTTATTATGGTCATTGACAACCCAGCCTGTCCTATATGAACCCTCCAGGGGGCCCTGTGCGTTCCCCCCTTGTATAAATGATCTCTCTTATATTCATAAAGCCCCCAATGACCCCCTTATACGAATGATCTCCTCCCCTAATATTAATTTTAAAATATGGGCAATAATTTCTTTACATGTGTGATCTCATCATATACACACGTGGAAAAAATTGTTGGTGCCCCTCGTTTAATGAAAGAAAAACCCACAATGGTCACAGAAATAACTTGAATCTGACAAAAGTAATAATATATAAAAATTCTATGAAAATGAACAAATGAAAGTCAAACATTGCTTTTCAACCATGCTTCAACAGAATTTTTCAAAAGGAATTTTTTAAAAAAGAAAACTCATGAAACAGGCCTGGACAGAAATGATGGTACGCTTAACTTAATATTTTGTTGCACAATCTTTTGAGGCAATCACTGCAATCAAACGATTCCTGTAACTGTCAATGAGACTTCTGCACCTCTCAACAGGTATTTTGGCCCACTCCTCATGAGCATACTGCTCCAGTTGTCTCGGGTTTGAAGGGTGCCTTTTTCAGACGGCATGTTTCAGCTCCTTCCAAAGATGCTCAGCAGGATTTAGGTCAGGGCTCATAGAAGGCCACTTCAAAATAGTCCAATGTTTTCCTCTTAGCCATTCTTTGGTGTTTTTAGTTGTGTGTTTTGGGTCATTATCCTGTTGCAAGGACTGAGAGCAAGCTTTCTGACACTGGGCAGCACATTTCTCTCTAGAATCCCTTGACAATCTTGAGATTTCATTGTACCCTGCACAGATTCAAGACACCCTGTGCCAGATGCAGCAAAGCAGCCCCAGAACATAACAGAGCCTCCTCCATGTTTCACAGTAGGGACAGTGTTCTTTTCAAGATATGCTTTATTTTTCCGTCTGTGAACATAGAGCTGATGTGCCTTGCCAATCTGTCATCTGTCCATAGGACATTCTCCCAGAAGCTTTGTGGCTTGTCAACATGTAGTTTGGCAAATTATTTTCGTCAGATTCAAGTTATTTCTGTGACCATTGTGGGTTTTTCTCTCATTAAACGAGGGGTACCAACAATTTTGTCCACGTGTGTAGGAGTTATGGAAAGAGCCAGTTGATACTTTAAGATACCAGACCCATTTTATTACCTTTTGATTTTTGAACCTGGAGAATTAATCTCCTCATGTGCATGTTGTTGTGCTGTATGACTCATAATACAGTGATCTCATTTGCTGACTCTTTATTATTAAAGTGAATATAATAATATTTTATTTATATAGTGCCAATATATGCCACAGAGCTTTACAAATTGTAGGGTTAAAGTACAGAGAAAATGAGAAATTACTGAGTAACATGTCAATTCGCACACTGGGATTTAGGGCCCTGCTCGTAAGAGGTTACAATCTACGACAGGGGTGGGTCAGCAACCACTGGCACTGGTGCCAGAGATTCTGTTCCTCCAGATGGCAATCTCTCTCTTATGGACCATGGACATACAATCTGAGGGGAGGGTGCACTGGGGGTGAATATGTAGCATGATGCCCTAGTACAGGGGTCGGCAACCCCGGCATGCGTGCCAAGAGTGGCACGCGAGGCATATTTCCCTGGCATGGCAGCAGAGACCTCAACCAGCAGATTCAATCGGACCAAACATGGCCGAAACGAAACTGCTATTATTATACTGTGGGGTCTCTTCAGACCCCCGAGTATAATAAGCGGAGTCCCTGGGGAGGTGATCAAACATAAAAAACAATGTTATTCACCTTCCCTGGATCCGCAGTGGCCCTGTGCTCTTCGGTCGCTTTTGCCTGACGTAAGAGACCGCTGTCAGGGCCTCAGGGGTCACGTCCGACGTCATTACGCATAATGACGTAATAGACTGCTGACAGGGCCTCATTATGCGTAATGACGTCGGATGTGACCCCTGAGACCCATTCAGTCGCTGACGCCAGGGAGAAGCACCCGAAGAGAACAGAGCGGCTGCGGAGTGCAGGAAAAAGTGAGTAACATTGTTTTTTATGTTTGTCACCTCTCTTGGCCCTCCACTTATTATACTCTGGGGTCTGAAGTGAGTGGTGACAATTGGATTATAAAAGTTAGAATATTATACCGTGTGCAGGGGCCAGTATGGAGGATAATACTGTGTGCAGGGGCCACTATAGAGCATAATACTGTGTGCAGGGGCCACTATGAGGAATAATACTGTGTGCAGGGGCCACTATGGAGGATAATACTGTGTGCAGGGGCCATTATGGAGGATAATACCGTGTGTAGGGGCCGCTATGGAGGATAATACCGTGTGCAGGGGCCGCTATGGGGCATAATACCGTTTGCAGGGGCCACTATGGAGCATAATACTGTGTGCAGGGGCCGCTATGGGGCATAATACCGTGTACAGGGGCTGCTATGGGGCATAATACCGTGTACAGGGGCCCTATAGGACATAATACCGTGTGCAGGGGCCGCTATGGGACATAATACCGTGTGCAGGGACTGCTATGTGACATAATACTGTGTGCAGGGGTTGTAAGACTTACAATTATTGACCGGCACTCCGAATACCTCAACTTTGATTTTTTTAATCGAAATCGGCACACCGAATAAAAAAGGTTGCCTACCCGTGCCCTAGTATCTAGGCTAGGACTCTAGTCAGAGGACAGAAATTGCCTGTGCAGACTACAATATGGCAGCTAAATTTGCCTTTATTCATTTCAATAAAGCTGTCTTTTCAGTAAAGGCTGTAATTTTGAATAAAGCAGCAGTCTTACTGCAGACTATTCTTAGCTCCATGTTCTGCCAAAATTCATATCCACTAAAAAGGAATCATTATCCTATAAAAGGCAGGGACAGGGATCCCATTGAAATTTAACTTTAATCAATAAACTAGTCGGTTGTTGTTATGGTTTATGTTATATGACTTTCATATAGGTCGCCACCTTTACAATTATCGCATAGCACACTATTTCATCTTTGATTTTCTTTTCAAAATCGGCACCACAGACAAAAATGGTCGCTGACCCCTGATCTGTGAACTAGAGGGGATGACACAAGACATAGCAGGTGTGACATAGGAGGTAGCATTGCATATACAATGGATCACTGTTTTTATGATGAAGAATATTTTAATTACAGAAATAAATAGAGCTGGATGAGCCGTCACCAGTCAGTGTACTTTTATATGCAGATGGTGCCTGGACATTTAAGATTACAGTCTGATATGGAACCATGTCCTGTGGGATAATGCGGGAGTGTGAAAAGTTGAGGATTAGTTTTAGGGAGCCTAACTGCGGAAGGATTTAGATTAGGAATTGTGATAGGCTTGTCTGAAAAGATGTGTCTTTAGGATGTGCTTGAAGCTATGGAAGTTGTGAGTTAATCTGATTGTCCAGGTTTGTCCAGATTGTCCGGGGTAGGTCATTGGCCAATCGGAGAGCACGGGTTGGGTGACAGAGATGAGGGAGGAAATGTAGGGAGGTGCAGCATTATGGAGAGCTTTGCGGATGAGACTAATTAATTTAGATTTTATTCTGGAATGAATAGGCAACCACTGCAGTGACTGGCATAGACCGGAGGCATCAGTGTAGCGTTTAGAACCAGGGCAACAATAAGGTTCTTTAACTCCTTAAGGACCCAGCCCAAAAGTGCGTTAAGGACCAGGCCTCGGTTTTCAAAACTGACATGTGTCAATTTATATCGCCTTAACTTACACAAGTAATTTTGAGACTGTTTTTTCGTGACACATTGTTCTTCATGTTAGTGGTAAACACTAATGAATATTTTTGTATTTATTTAAAAAAAAATAAATAAAAAAAAGGAAAAAAAAATCGCAATTTTCAAAATGTCAAATGATCTGCTTTTCAGACAGATAGTCATACCACCCATATACATTAATACATATTATCTACCATATCTCTGCTATATATCGGCATCATCTTTTAATCGTCCTGTAATTTATTTTGGATGTTAGAAGGCTTACAAGTGCAACAACGATTTTCCAGATTTAAAAGAAAATTTCCCAAACTAATTTTTTAGGGACCATTTCAGTTCTGAAGAGGATTATAAAGGCCTATATATTAGAAACCCCCATAAATCACCCCATTTTCAAAACTGCACCCCTCAAATAATTCAAAATAGCATTTGGGAAGTTTAAGCATTTCACTGGAATTAAAACAATATGGAGGTGAAATTTAGACATTTAATTTTTTTCCACTAATTCCTTAATTTAGCCCTAAAATTAACACATTCACAAAGGGTTAAAGGAGAAAATGCATCTCACAGTTTGTTATGCAATTTCTCCCAAGCACGGAAATACCAAACATGTGTGTGTAAACTGATGTTTGGGCGCACAGCAGCGCGCGGAAGGGAAGGAGCAACACTGGGCGTCTGAAAAGCAGATTTTGCTGGAATAGTTTTCAGGTTCCATGTCTCATTTGCAAAGCCCCTAGAGTACCAATACAAAGGAAACCCCCCCAAAAGTTACCCCATTTTGGAAACTACACCCCTCACAGAATTCATCAAGGGGTATAGTGAGCATTTTGACCCCACAGCCGTTTCACAGATTTTACTAACACTGGGATGTATAAATGAAAAATTTATAAAACGTCACTTTATCCCCAAAGTTTTCATTTTTATAAGGGGTTAAAGGAGAAAAAGCACCCCACAGTTTGTAAAACAATTGCTCCTGAACACGGCAATACCCCATATGTGGTCGTAATCTGCTGTATGGGTACATGGGGGGGCTCGGAATGGAAAGAGCGCTATTGTGCTATTGGAGGGCAGATTTTGCTGGAATAGTTTTCAGGTGCCATGTCGCATTTGCAGAGCCCCTAAAGTACCAATACAGTGAAAAGTGACCCCTTTTTGGAAACTACAGCCCAAACAAACATATCAAGGGGCATAGTGAGCATTTTGACGCTACAGCTATTTCACAGATTTTATTAACATTGGGACATTAAAATGAAAAATTACTTTTTTTTTCCAATAAACTGTCAATTTAGCCCCAAATTTTTCATTTTCACAAGAGGACAAAGGAGAAAAAGCACCCCACACTTTGTTACACAATTTCTTCTGAACACAGAAATGCCCCATATGTGGTTGTAATCTGCTGTATAGGAACATGGTGGGGCTCAGAATGGAAAGAGCACAGTTTTGCTTTTGGAGGGAAGATGTGGCTGGAATAGTTTTCAGGTGCCATGTCGCATTTGCAGAGCCCCTAAAGTACCAATACAATGGAAACCTCTCAAAAGTGACCCCATTTTGGAAACTACACCCCTCAAGGAATGTATCAAGGAGTATTATCATTTTGAGCCTAAAAATGCTTCCCAAAAATTAATGTACAAAGTGAAAATTAAAGTTTTTAAAGAAATATCCAATTTCAGTGCCTAATACATTGCGACCACTTTGTGGCATCAAAGACATGCACTCCTAAAACTATTAAGTGGGCTATCCCAGGGACAAAAAAATTATATATGTGGGTATAAACTGCTGCTTGGGCACACAGCAGGGCTCAGAAGGGAAGGAGCACTGTGGTTTTTTTAGCTTTTGGAGTAGATTTTTGAGTAGATTTAGAGAGACTTTCTGGACACCATGTTGTTTTTGCAGAGCCCTGGAGGTGCCAATAAATTGGAATTCCCCAAGGAGTGACCCCATTTTATAGGGGCAATTTTAAGGTCTCTGCAAATGTGACAAAGCATCCAAAAACCAAGAATCTAAATCTGCCCTCCAAAAGCACATAGCGCTCCTTCACATCGGCGCCCTCCTGTGTGCGCAAGCGGCAGTTTATGCCCACATGTATGACACTGGTGTACCCAGGATAACGTACTTAACAACACCATATGCGGGCATAAACTACTGTTTGGGCACAGCCGGGCACAAAAGGGAAGGAGTGATATTTTGGTTTTTGGAGCACAGTTTGTTTTTTGGACACCATGCCACTTTTGCAGAGCCCATGAATTGCCAGTAAAGTGGCATCCGCAGACATGTCACCCCATTTTGGAAACTATACCCTTCAAGGGATTTATCAAGTGGGGTAGTGAGCATTATTAACCCTTAAGTGTTGCATTCTTTTAATTTCCAGAAATGAATGTGCAGATGATAATGAAAAGTTAAAAATGAAATTTTCCCATAGATACGTCATTTCAGTGCCCAATATGTTGTGCCCAGATGGTGCCTCCCCAGATAGTGAGCGGGCGGCCGGCCCTCGGGCATAGTATTACACCCTGATGCATGAAGTACCTAGCGCCCAGGACATAATAGTATGTCCAAGGTCTTTAAGGGGTTAATATTTCCATGGTAAAGAAAGGGCAGATTCTGAATATGTTTTCGAGGTGGAGATGACATGAGCGTGCAGGTGATTGGATATGGGGGGTGAAGGAAAGTTCCGGGTCAAACATAACCCCAAGGTAGCGGGCATGCTGCCTCGGAGTTATGGTAAAACCACAGACTGAAATGGAAATATCAGGGTTCGGTCTGTAAATAGATGGTGGAAATATTAGGTTATTTTTATATTTATAGACTTTTTAAAAGCGTCATACCACACTAAATATTACGTTTCTCTTTCGGATGACAAATAATTTTTCAACTAGAATATTTTTTTTTAGAATCTTCCGGTGTCCATTTATTACTGTTTCATACTTCTTAAGGTGTTCTTTTGACTCCCTTCTGAGAACATCCATCTAACTCTTCTCCCTTGGCCTCCCAGCAAATGCTATTGCCCCCACCAGTCCACCCTAAACTCTATTGTTCGCTTAATCCATCTCTCCCCTCGTTTTTCATCAGCCTCTTTCCTCTACCAATCCCTTCACTGGCTATCCATTGCCAAGTGAATAGAGTTTAAAATGTTAACTCTGACATACAAGACCATACACAACCTGTCCCTTCCATACATCTCTGACCTAATCTCCCGCTACCTACCCACATTTTATCTACGATCCTCTCAAGGCTACCCTGCTCTGCACTTATCCCGTCTTCACACAGCCGCATCCAAGACTTCTCCAGGGCATCTCCCATATTCTGGAACTTGCTACCATGACACATAAGATTGTCCCCCACAATCACAATATTAAAGGAGACTTTGAAGACATATATCTTCAGGAAGGCCTACAACCTTCATTAACTGTCACCATATCATCACAGCCGCTCCTACTCTCACCTACTGTCTCTATCCCCCTTTCCTCATAGATTGTAAACCCTTGGAGGCAGGACCTTCAATCCCATTGTACCGGTTGGTCACTATTAGTATTGTACTTGTTCTGTGTATTGTATGTAAACCTTCAAATGTACAGCACCATGGAATTAATGGTGCTCTAAAAATAAATAATAATATTAGTAATAACCCTTAAATGGTTTGCTCTGTATTTTTAAACAAATGGTCACAAAGCAGGAAATAAATAATGATAGTGGTAAAATAATAATATAGCCTACACTCGTCTGCTATACCTCTCGCTCCCCGTGCTTTTGCTCCATTGCTCAGCCTATCTTTGTTAGCTGTCCGGATTTGATTATCTGCCAACTACATGTACATGACTACAGCATCTAATCACTGCCCTCAGTGGTCACATGCATACCCTACTGCCATCACAGCAGCCATGTGCAGCATGTTTTCAACTGCCAGGACATCTATATTAGTAAGTTTTAGGGGACCAATGAAATATTACAGCAGACAAAACAGGGTTTGTTTGTTGTCTTTTACCATAGCACAGGAAGAGCTATAGACACAAAACAATACAAAGTCTTCAATTAAGAATAAAACAATTAAGAGAATGTTGTAAATAAAATTTTTTTTTGTTAAAACCTGGTTTTCACTGAAATATTTACTTGATAGGATGAAACTAACTTTCTCTATGTGAAAGTAAAAACATTCCATCTTCTCTTGGATTAAAATAAGTAATGAAAGTTCAGTGTAATTTTAGTGACAAGAAAAATTATTTAGGGTGCATGTCCACGATGTGCCACAGTAACCACATACTGATTCTAATTGCACTTGCTGTTTTAGACAATGGCAAGTATAGGTACTGTTATGGAGAAGTAGATGCAAGGCCACGATAAAATCAATAGCAGGAGATTGGCTGTTAAGTGTGAGCAGTAGAGACAGCTATTTAAAACTATCACACCTCTGCAAGCCAAAATAGACCCTCAGATGCCTTTACCAGAGCTCATCGCAACGCAAGTTGGACTTGCGCTGAATCTGGGAATCTGAATTGTCACCAAACAGATAGATGTGCTAATAATAAATGCACTACAGCAGAAAACAACACAAAATCCACTAAAACTTACTCAGTGGCATGAAGACAAGAGAAGTCATACAAGCGCAGTTCAAATCCAGGAGAGGACATCATAGGCAGAATCAGGAGATGAAAACAAGCCAAGGGTCAAGAATCCTGGAAACAAGCCAAGGGTCAAAAATCCAAATCGGCATGTCAAAGCATAATCAGGAGGCAAATAGGGTATCCAGGGAGCAAGCCAAAGGTCAAAGCAATCAGGTACACAGACGCAAAATGGAGAGCCAAACTAGGAATAGTAAACTAAATTAGTTGGCGCTTGTGCAAGGAGGGCGGTGTCTTATATAGGACTCATCAGCTGCTAACTGCACCAAGCCAGGAAGCATCTGAAACTGCAGAAGCTTCCCAGGTTGGCATGGTAACGTTAAAGGTACAGCAGCCGGATAGAGCATCCTGACAGGTACAGTCTGGCACTTAGAAATAATCTGCCTGCGGTTATCACATCTTGCAGGCTCCATGTAGGTTCACTTGTTCTTTTGGGATAAGAACTTATAGGTTGGATAAACAGTGATACAATTTATATAATATTTTTAAAACTATTGGACAAGAGTTAATGAAATAATGAAGAGGCATTTTCAGAAAACACTATTCAGAGTATACTCTGTTTTTTCAGCTTCATGAAAAGCATTGATTGACATGGTTCCAGTAACCAAGGTGTTATACACTTAGTTTGGAAACTTGGGACACAATATTGAATTCAGAAAAGCCCTGGCCACTGCAGGGATCTGTGAATTAAAGAATTGCCAGAACGCACTACAGTAAAACCTAAGTCCGTTCCGTTTGAACCAGGCATGTTAGAGTGTATCCTCAACAAATTGTGTAATATTCCCCCTAATTTACTTTCATAGTTTACTGGGGGAGTGTGCACTGGGGTCTGTATAAATAGGCAGTCTGTTCTGGGGGTCTGTATTTAAAGAGGACCTTTCATGTCCTCAGGCACATGCGGTTTTAAATACCGCTAGAAAGTCGACAGTGCGCTGAATTCAGCGCACTGCCGGCTTTCCCGGTATGTGCCCCGGGGCTGGAGATATCGGCGGTGTACAGTCATGGCCAAAAGTTTTGAGAATGACACAAATATTATATTTTCACATGATCTGCTGCCCTCTGGTTTTTATTTGTGTTTGTCAGATGTTTTTATCACATACAGAAATATAATTGCATTCATATTATGAGTAACAGAAGCTTATATTGACAGTTAGAATGAGTTAATGCAGCAAGTCAATATTTGCAGTGTTGACCCTTCTTCTTCAGGACCTCTGCAATTCTCCCTGGCATGCTCTCAATCAACTTCTGGACCAAATCCTGACTGATAGCAGTCCATTCTTGCAGAATCAATGCTTTAATTTTGTCTGAATTTGTTGGTTTTTGTTTGTCCACCCGTCTCTTGATGATTGACCACAAGTTCTCAATGGGATTAAGATCTGGGGAGTTTCCAGGCCATGGACCCAAAATCTCTATGTTTTGTTCCCTGAGCCATTTAGTTATCACCTTTGCTTTATGGCAAGGTGCTCCATCATGCTGGAAAAGGCATTGTTGAGCGCCAAACTGCTCTTGGACGGTTGGGAGAAGTTGCTCTTGGAGGACATTCTGGTACCATTCTTTATTCATGGCTGTGTTTTTAGGCAAGACTGAGAGAGAGCCGATTCCCTTGGCTGAGAAGCAACCCCACACATGAATGGTTTCAGGATGCTTTACAGTTGGCATGAGACAAGACTGGTGGTAGCGCTCACCTCTTCTTCTCCGAATAAGCTGTTTTCCAGATGTTCCAAACAATCGAAAAGGGGATTCATCAGAGAAAATGACTTTACCCCAGTCCTCAGCAGTCCACTCCCTGTACCTTTTGCAGAATATCAGTCTGTCCCTGATGTTTTTTCTGGAGAGAAGTGGCTTCTTTGCTGCCCTCCTTGAGACCAGGCCTTGCTCCAAGAGTCTCTGCCTCACAGTGCGTGCAGATGCATTCACACCTGCCTGCTGCCATTCCTCAGCAAGCTCTGCACTGTTGGTAGCCCGATCCCGCAGCTGAAACACTTTTAAGAGACGGTCCTGCTGCTTGCTGGTCTTTCTTGGGCGCCCTGGAGCCTTTTTGGCACCAATGGAACCTCTCTCCTTGAAGTTCTTGATGATGCGATAGATTGTTGACTGAGGTGCAATCTTTCTATCTGCAATACTCTTCCCAGTTAGGCCATTTTTGTGCAGTGCAATGATGATTGCACGTGTTTCTTTAGAGATAACCATGGTTAATAGAAGAGAAACAATGATGGCAAGCACCAGCCTCCTTTTAAAGTGTCCAGTGGTGTCATTCTTACTTAATCATGACAGATTGATCTCCAGCCCTGTCCTCATCAACACCCACACCTGTGTTAATGGAGCAATCACTGAAACGATGTTAGGTGGTCCTTTTAAGGCAGGGCTGCAATGATGTTGAAATGTGTTTTGGGGGATAAAGTTCATTTTCTAGGCAAATATTGACTTTGCAAGTAATTGCTGTTAAGCTGATCACTCTTTATAACATTCTGGAGTATATGCAAATTGCCATTACAAAAACTGAAGCAGTAGACTATTGTAAAAATTAATATTTGTATCATTCTCAAAACTTTTGGCCATGACTGTAAGTTTCACGGTTTACTGTCAGAAAGGCGTTCCTGACAGTCTAGCTGCGCTGTGAGGAACGCCCTCCCTGACAGTTCTCGTTCATAGACTTGTACTGGGGGGGCGTTCCTCACAGCTCAGCGTCATCGCTGTGCTGTAAGGAACGCCCACTCTCTCTGTACTCGTCTATAGAGCTGTACTGTCAGAGGGGGCGTTCCTTACTGCCGGGCGATGACGCTGAGCTGTGAGGAATGCCCCCCCAGTACAAGTCTATGAACGAGAACTGTCGGGGAGGGCGTTCCTCACAGCGCAGCTAGACTGTCAGGAACACCTGACAGTAAACCGTGAAACTTACACCGCCGATATTTCCAGCCCCGGGGCACATACCGGGAAAGCCGGCAGTGCACTGAATTCAGTGCGCTGTCGGCTTTCTAGCGGTATGTAAAACCGCATGTGCCTGAGGACATGAAAGGTCCTCTTTAAGGTAAGCCTTGTCTGATGTCTATATGGAGAGTGTGGTCTTGAGTCTGTATTAAGGGGGATTCTCACCCGAAGTCTCTATATAACAGTAGCCTGACCTGGAGTTTGTATTTAGGGAGGGGGTCCATATTAATCCGTAATCTGGTTTTAAGTTTTTATTTAGGAGGAATCTAGTCTAGAGTCTTTATTTAAAGAGAGTGGCCTGGGATTTCTATTAGTTCAATGGCCCTGCAGGGTCTGTATTTATTTAGGGGGTCTAGGATTTGTATTTAGTTAGGCTATTTGAACTGTATGTATTTAATATGGGTCTGATCTGGGCAGTTGTGTTATGGATCTGTATTTATTTTTTGGTATGACAATAGGGTCATATTGACTTATAATTATATTATATTATAAGCTTCAAGTTGGGTGTGTGCCGAGCATAAGACCAAAAATGTACATATTCCATTTAAGAATCCCCCTGGTGCGTCTTCTCTAAATTTGTCAAATATTATTTTGATTATGAAAATAATTTTCTAGATATTAGTCAATTTACCAACCATTATGACGCAACACACAATGACGCTTATTGGTATTGCTACCTCATGTAACCAATTCTGTAATTCAGGACTTTAGAGAAAGAGAACAGTGCTCAATAGAAAAATATACAAGTTTTAGAAATATTACACCTGCATTACTCAGGATGTTTCCATTAGTCAAAGCTATCTTATATATACAAATCAAGAGAGTTTGGGATTCAAAGTGACTTTGAGTAATAGAAACACACACTTATGAAGTAACCTCATTAATAAAAAAAAATGGAAACCATAAATACTGTTAGAAGTATTGCATGTGGAAACTTGGAAACAGTTTCTGCCATACCTTTTAAAACATTAGGCTGTTATATGTACAATGTATCTGACTCAGTGGCGTAACTAGGAATGGCTGGGCCCCAAGGCGAACATTTGACATGGGGCCGCCTCCAACCGCCCCCCTCCAACCCCCCCCCAAAAAACGCATTCATGCGCACACTATTATGCCCCATAGTGGCCCCTGCACACAGTATTATGCCCCATAGTGGCCCCTGTACACAGTATTATGCCCCATAGTGGCCCCTGCGCACAGTATTATGCCCCATAGTGGCCCATGTACTCTGGGGTCTTCTCAGCTCCAACAGGTAACGGCCTATTAAAAAAAAAAAAAGCATCAGGGGCCCGCGGGGCCTCGTAAGGTCCCGAGCCCTGTGGCAGCCGCTATCCCGGTAGTTACGCCCCTGATCTGACTCCACATATGATGTGTCTGTACAACAAGTTGATAGTGAGACAGTATCTAAAAACAATGTGGATGCTTGACAAATTCAATCCTGACCTTCATGGCAGGATTAAGCCTGGTGGAAGCTCTGGGCAAAAAAAAAAAATTGGTTAGGGTTCTAACCCTAGTAACAGTATTATACAACAATTGGCTAATTTACAGTAAAGGGAGTCTGTCAGCAGGAAAATGAGTATCAAACTGTGCAAAAAAATGTGATGGCAGTGCTGGTTTCCACTTGGGAGTTGGTCAGTTCCCTAGTGATCGTGCACCTGAATTTATTTTTTGGTTCGAGTGCCGCCCTGTACCCCAATTCCCACATGAGTATCAAACTAATGACAGTACCTTGTAGGACGACTTCTATACTTTCCAAAGTATAGAATTTTTTATTTTTTTTTTTTAAACTCGGTTTATTGAACAATCGTACAACAAATTACACATCAATAGTACAAGCTTAAAAAGGAATAACAAAGGACATATTCTAAAAGTTGTACAAAGACATATCAGAAACTAGACAAAAAGAACCAAAACAGTGCTGCATAGTCCATGGTAGATGTAAATATCAGATACAAATCGTCCAGGAGAGAATCCAGGCAAGGGAGCCGAAAGAAACACAGAGTCCAAAGCAACCTGTAGGGAGCAAAGGCATATACAAAAACCCCACACATATACAAACAAGATATCCTAATAAATACTTCCTATGGCGGAACTCCAGGGAGACTCAGTAGATAATAAGGAAAATACTATACAACTCAAACTGGACACTCCTTCCTGCGTCTAAGCAGTGAGTGTGTGCAGGGCATTACGAAATGATGGGGCTGTGTATAGAGTCAGAGGTGAGTCACACCAAGAGCCCCAAACCTTCCGAAATTTTTCAGGGCAACCTCTGCCTTTATATACTATTTTATTATATGGGATGATGGAGTTTACCAATTTCCTCCACATGGATAGGGAGGAGGGGCGAGGATCCATCCAGCGCAAGGCAATAGCCTTCCTGGCTAGGAAAAGGGATTCTCGCAGAAAGATGCGAGTATGATGGGGCCATATTTCCTCATCCAGGATACCAAACAGACAAATTTCAGGCGAACATGGAATTGGGGGCCCCAGTATGTCTGATAATAAGTTCACGACCTCAGTCCAAAATGCTTTAATTATAGGACACTCCCATATCATATGCCAAAAATCACAATATCTAGCAGTGCACCGTAAACATCCAGGATGTTGTAGCCGTCCCATTTTATGCAGACGTGCAGGGGTCAAGTAACTTTGATTCAAAATGTTTACTTGTATAAGCTTATTATTAGCGGCTGGGGAAACAAACTGTGCCAACTCCAAAAGGTCAGAAAATGTCTCGTCTGTGAGAGCAGGGATAAGAGTGCGCCATTTCGTTAGAGCCGGAGCTTCCAGACGAGACATCCTGACCTGTATAAGATGGGCATACAATTCTGAGATAAGGCCCTGGGGACCTTGAGACCTGAGCACCCCTATAAGGGGATATGTGGAAATGCTGACAGTCGGTGGAGGAAACTGTGTGGACATTGCGTGTCTAATTTGGAGAAACCTGAAAAATTGGGTTCGAGGGATACCAAATTGGGTACTCAAAGAGTCGAAAGAGCGGAATACGCCCTGATCATAAATATCAGCCAGGGACGTAACTCCAAACTGTTTCCAACTCCGTGCATCCGGAAGGGCATATAATTCGGTCAAACCTGGGTTATCCCATATCGGAGTTTCAGTAGGGACTCCAGTATAAGCCGCCACCCGCTTAGCTCGCTGCCAGACCTGTATTGCCAATGTATGGATTGGGAGCAAGCTACCTCTATACAGGTGTGGGTGTTCCAAAACCGGCCATAAGTTGGGTATATGTAGATGATATGCTAAATGTGCCTCAGGGCCAGGCAGAGGATCCGCCAACAACCAGGACCTAAGATATCGAAGTTGACCAGCAAGATAATATAAAAATATATCAGGAAGAGCCATCCCGCCCATAGCTTTAGGCCGCTGCAATGTGGAGAAACGTAATTTAGACCTCGAACTGCCCCATATAAAGGGAATAAGTATGTTATCCAATTGCTTAAAGAACTTCTGTGGTACTGACACAGCCACATGTTCTAAAATATACAAACATTTGGGGAAGACCACCATTTTAATAAGATTAATCCGCCCTGCAACGGACAGGGGTAAAGCCCCCCACACCCTAAATTTAGCCCAAAAATGACCAAGCAGTGGATATATATTTAAACTCAGGAATTGTCTATGATCATTGGAAATATGGATCCCTAAGTATTTACAGGCATCTACAACCTTCAGGCCACAAATATATTCTCCCATATTTCCCAGTGATTGTCTAAAAAGGGGCATATATGATGATTTGGCCCAATTTATCCGTAGACCAAATTTATCGATTATTGCCATAGCTCTAGGGAGTGTATGAGCAGGGTCAGACATAAATAATAGGAGGTCGTCTGCATAAAGGGCTGTCCGTTCCTCCTTAGTGCCAATAATCACTCCCTTGTAAACCGGGTCTGTCCTAAGGATAATAGCAAGAGGCTCTATCGCCAATGCAAAGAGTAATGGAGACAACGGACATCCCTGGCAAGTTCCCCTAGAGAGAGTGAAATACGGGGATAACGCACCATTAATGGAGAGTGCGGCTCTAGGGGACTGATAAAGGATCATAATCCAAGCAATAAACAATTCCCCAAAACCGAAGCACCTCAGAACCTGAAGCAAAAATGGCCATTCCACCGAATCAAATGCCTTAGTGGCATCAAGGGAAGCCACCGCCCAATCCTGTTTAAGAGCAGCCCCTATCTGAGAAACCACCTGGACCCGTCTAAGGATATCAGAAGTAGATTTGCCGGGCATGAAGCCCGTTTGGTCTGAGTGAATTAAATCCAAAACCACAGTATTCAACCTCTTAGCGAGAATTTTAGTAAGTAATTTCTAATCAATGTTAAGGAGAGAAATAGGTCTATATGACCCACAGTCCAACGGATCCCTATCTGGTTTAAGAAGGAGAACAATATTAGCATCATAGAAGGAATCCGGCAGAGTGCGGGCCACAAACGCATCTTGATAACATTTCAATAAGACAGGGAGCAGTTTATCCTGATATTGTACATATACCTCAACCGGAATACCATCCGGGCCCGGTGATTTCCCTTTGGCCATGTCCACCAATGCATCAGATAATTCCTCCAGTCTAAGGGGAGAGTCCAGAAACTCCCGTTGTTCATTTGTCAGGGTTGGAAAGGAAACATCTGCCAAATACTGGACAATATCCTGAGTAGGTGCATGTAACTGAGATTGGTAGAGGGTCGAGAAATATTGATGAAAACGGTCACGGATGGCCTCACTATCAGATAGGGCATCCCCGTCCATCGAATTAATTCTCAAAATTGCTGGAGAGGCTGTGTTATAATGGATAAGATGGGCTAAAAGGCTACTAGACTGATTACCCAACTCATAAAATCGTTGTTTAGTGAAAAATTGAGACCTGCGGGCCTTTTCATGTAGAACATGTAGATATTGCCTACCCAGTTGAAGCCACTCAGTTCTGGAGTCATCAGTAGGATTAGCTATATACGCGGCTTCCAACAATGCACATTTTTCAGCTAAGTCTCTCTCAAGGGAAGACGATTCTCTTTTAATGTATGAAATAGAGGATTTGAGACATCCCCTCAAATATGCTTTCATAGTTTCCCATAAGATAGTAGGTGTGGCGGTAGGGGAATTAATATCTAAGAAGGCTTGCAACTGATCCGGAACACGGTCATGCACTGCTATCAGCTTGAGCCAAAAGGGGTGAATACGCCAGTTATGAGAAGGTCTAGAGAGGTCAGTATCCCCAAATTCCAGCAGCAACGGAGAATGGTCAGACGTTGCCCTGGGCAAATATGAGATGTTAAGCAAAAGGGAACATGCTTTAATATTGCCTAGTGCATGATCAATACGGGACAGAGAGTGATGAGTGGCAGAATGACAGGAGAACACCAGGGCCTGTGGATATTTAAGACGCCAGAGATCATGCCAACCCATTTCCTGTACAAGCTGGGCCAGGGGGGTAGGGTGAGCACCAGAAGGGGCAGGGGCACCTACATTTAATCTATCTAGGGAAGCATCCATTAATTTATTAAGATCTCCCATGCAAACCACTGTAGCGGTAGGAAATTTAGCCGCAAAGTGGGCTGCTTCTTGTAAAACCGAAAAGTCAGATGCAGGTGGCAAATAAAGTCCTAGGATGACATAAAGTTTAGACTCTATCCAGGCCTGCACAAATACATAACGCCCATCAGGGTCCCTAACAGTGAGGCCCGGCTCCCAGCGGAGCCTGCGGTGAACCAGGAGGGACACCCCTCTAGAGAAAGAAGTATGAGTGGAGTGCAGGGCCCACTGGACCCAGGGTTTTTGTAAGTATCTGGTCGTATCAGGTGCTAGATGTGTCTCCTGCAAGCACACCAAATCAGGGTTGTATTGTCTAAGGTGGGAAAAAATAGTAGAGTGTTTCTTCACACCGCCCATACCCCGTATATTCCAAGAGCATACTTTAAGGGTCGCCATAACACCATACAATCACATTATACATTAAGAATGAGGGGTTCCCCCCGACCCCCACCATTAACCTCCTCACCGGACCGTTAAACCGAAAAAAGGACTTGCAGCAATAATTCAACCAAAACTGGAAACCCATAAGGGGCATTCCAACTATTAGTGAGGAGTCTAAGATTGCTCCTACACAATACGTGGCACTCGGTAAATGGGGGAAGTAGTGCACCCAAGATGGTATGGTAATAGGGCACTATCTTCAAACTAAAAAGCACAAGCAATAAACTATCACTATAATGTGAATCTCCAAAGGGACCCTAAACAGAAAAATTCTTGGCCGGTGCCCATGGGGCAGCAAAACACCCATCATATGAAAAGTCCATAGGCAACCGCAAGCAATAATAACAGTCATTAGCGGGGGCTGGGCCACATGGGGCCCCCCCAACAGTCATCATATACCCTGTTACCGTCTGGGAGGTCGAGGCAGTAGGTTCAGCCAGTCTTCCGCCTCCTGCGGGGATGTGAAGAAAATAACCCTCTCCTCATGGATCACACGGAGCCGTGCAGGATAAGCCATGGAGTAATGATTGGAACTTTCCCGCAGTCGACGCTTGACATTGACGAAAGTGGCACGAGTCTTCTGTAGTGCCGCAGAAAAGTCGGGAAAAATGGAGATGGATGAACTGTTGAATTTAATCTCTCCAAGTTGACGTGCTGCCCGCAGCGCTGCATCTCGATCCCCACTGCTGAGAAGACGGGCCAACAGCGGCCTCGGAGGGGCACCCTGAGGGGGCGGTCTGGCAGGAACTCGATGGGCCCTTTCCACGGCAAAAGCAGGAGAAAACTTGGCCTCCGGTAGGGTTTCTTTCAACCACCTCTCCATAAACTCACACGGATTAGCCCCTTCTGACCGTTCCGGCAAGCCAAGAATGCGCAGGTTGTTGCGACGGAGTCTGTTCTCAAGATCATCCGCTCTCTGCGTCCACAATTCAGCCGATCTCTCCAGTGCAGCAAGCCTCGCCGGTACTGGGGCTGAATTATCCTCTAAGAGAGAGATGCGATCCTCCACCTCCTTCACTCGACCCCGTAAGGTCTGAAAATCTTGACGCAAAAGGCCCACATCAATCTTGACTTCCTCAATTTTACCTGTGAGGGACGAGGTGCTGGACTGGATCGCCTCAAGCAACTGAGTCGTGACCTGTCGCAACGTGGGCTCCGCGTCCTCAGCAGGAGATGCCGCCGACGGTGGATCCAGTGCCGGCGGGCTGCGCTGCGGCTGCTCCCTGGCAAATCCCCGGAGACGCTCAGAAGCCGATCCTTTAGACTGGCGACTCATGGCAAGACAACAACAGTGACCACCAAGCAGCCAATAGGTAGTATCAGAGGATTAGGATGCAGTACTCAATAGCCAGATAAATCAGCCAATAGGTGTTATCAGAGGGTCAGGCTATAGCGGCATCCACCATGCAGCCAACAGGTGTTATCAGAGGGACGGCCCCCAGCAGTGTCCACAATGCGGCCAATAGATAGTAACAGAGGATCAGGATACAGTATTGACTTGCCAGACAAAACAGCGAATAGGTGCCATCCGAGAGTCAGTCTGCAACAGCATCCACCACACGGCCAGTAGGTGTTATCAGAGGAGCAGCTCCCAGCAGCGTCCTACGATGTAGCCAATAGACAGCCACAGAGGGTCAGGATACAGTACTCACTCGCCAGACAAAGCAGCCAATAGGTGTTATCAGAGGGTCAGGCTATAGCGGCATCCACCATGCAGCCAACAGGTGTTATCAGAGGGACAGCCCCCAGCAGTGTCCACGATGCGGCCAATAGATAGTAACAGAGGATCAGGATACAGTACTCACTCGCCAGACAAAGCAGCCAATAGGTGTTATCAGAGGATCAGTCCATAGTGGCATCTACCATGAAGGCCAGTAGGTGTTATCAGAGGGACTATATCTAGCAATGTCCACAATACAACCTGTAGATAGTAGCAGAGGAGCAAGATATGGCACATCAGCTGCCAGGAGGTGTTATCAGAGGGCCAGTTTGTTTCTGTGGGTAGGTACCCCAAAGTAGAGGCCCAGGGCACCCAGGCCGGCAGCCCCAGTCCCCTGTCACCCAGCGCTCCACCGCAGAGCCCAGGCAAGCTACACAGCCGGTCACCGCAGGCCCACCACGCGGGCAAGATGGCCGCCGCAGCTCACCGCCCGCACGGATCTCCACCGCCCGGCACAGCCGCCGCGATATTCAGGACAGCCACCGGACCGAAGACCCGCGCAGGAGAAGCGCAGGAGAAGATGGGGTGTTCAGCGGTCACCAGAGCCCGGACACAAGCAGGATATCGGCAGGATTATAGGAGTCCTCGTCGGAGCTCAGCTCACATGCTGCCACTCCGTACTTGCGCTAGCCACGCCCAAAGTATAGAATTTTTAATTAGCATAATTCATGTATGACTATGGTACCCTATAAGAGGGAAAAAGGGACCTCTCCCCCTTGTGTTTTTTCTGTCCTGTGTGGTGGGACAGGTGGAGAGAGGTCTTTTGTCCTCCCATATTTTGTTTTTTTCTCCTAAAGTTTGTTAACTTCCTTTGGGGAGTCATCTTTACACCTCTCTTCTTTCTTCCACTGACGCTTCTGTGGAAAAGAAAGGGTTTTTTTTTATTTAGGCTGTTTTTTTTGTCCCTATCCAAGCTAGGATGATTTCAGTAGTACATGCAGCTGTAGTTGCATGCTGCATGTTCAAAGACCTGTAATGCAGGCCACTTGTGCAGCCTTGATGTGGAGCATTGCCGTTTCACTTACCTTTTTTGTGCCTAGCCAAGCTTTCAACCTTCGCTCTGAAAAGGTTGATTTCAGTAGTACATGCAGCGGTAGTTGCATGCTGCATGTTCAAAGACCTGTAGTGCAGGCCACTTGTGCGGCCTTGATGTGGTGCATTACAGTTTCACTTACCTTACAAGCTCCGCAGTTGCCAGAAGTGACGTCGGTCACTTTGTTCCTCCAGAACCTTTGTTTGTGTTCCGATTTTACGGGGACTGAATTCTCGGATGGACTTTTTGCGGCTTAGTTTTTCCTCCTTTTTGCAAGTTTATATTTGATGAGCCTCTTTTCTGGCATCGGTCTGTATATTTTTAGCTTAATTCTGTGTACAAGGAATTAAGGTTTGCAAAATTTGTGGGGGGGGGGGGGGACTTGTGTGCACTACTTGCTCATTCCTCCTCCCCTCCTATAGAAGTCTTCATCTCAATGTAGGAGATGGCTTGTCTCTTAGTGACGAAGGCCTCAGTACTCGACTTGGATTACTGTTCTTGCTGCTGCAGCTCTGGGCAGCACGGTGGCTCAGTGGTTAGCACTGTAAGGCTGCAGTGTTAGAGTCCTGGATTCAGATCCTGCAAGGAGTTTGAAAAGAAAAAAAAAAAAAGAAGGGGGGGTCTAGTTTGTGGGCATTAAATTACTTGCTTCTGTCAGTGTGTGGACCCCCCTCTGAAGTACCGTCTATACGAGACGTTGTTGTATGTGTCAAGGATTACATGAAGGAGAGCCGGGACTCCATTTCTCAGATTTCGGAAAAGTCCCGATCTGAGAAACATACTCTTTCACTAGTCGCTAAGAGGACTTCCAGGTGATTGATGAGATGCTCTCATCGGATGAAGATACCTTGGAGAATTCCAGCAGACCTCTCTTTGCTCTAGAGAAGATAAATAGACTGCTGAAGTCCCTGGGAGATGGAGATGTTGACAGGGAAGCCTCCACTTCCACCAATAGGGGGCCTAGGGCCTTCTAAGTGGTTGTAACACTGATAAGCTCATGCTATTGGAGTGGAAACATCCTGAAAGAGCCATTATTTTATCAGGAGGTTAAGGCTTTATTTCTTATTGTGGAATCCCAGCTGGACCGATGGGGTCCCCCACCTAAAGTCGATATGGCAGTAGCCAAATTGTACCGCCGTACAGTGGTCCCAGCGGATGATGGCTTCAAGCTCCAGGACCCTATGGATAGGAGAATGGGGGGGCACCCTCAGAAAGGCTCATTCTGCGGCCACTGCTCAGATCTCAGTGGCCATTGCCTTTAATGAGGTATCAAACAAGTTGCCCTTTGATCTAGCCCAACTAGAGAGGGACATCGACTCTAGAGTCTCCAGAGATTACCTCTTATTATTCTTGAGGTCAGTCTCCTTGTCTGCAGATTAACTATCCAAGGCCTCCCAACATCAGCCTCAGTCTAGACCTCAGTTCTAGAGGCATCCTAGATATTAGTCTAGGGGTTCTGGACGGATGTTCCCCAAAGAAGGGGACAAGAAGAAGCCTAACTTATGACGCCAGCTGTTATCTTCCGGTGGCGGAGACTCCTGTTGGGGACGACTCTCCCAATTTTTCACCTTCTGGCAGGAGAAGGTTCAAGACCCTTGGGTTTTGCAAGTAGTTCAGCGGGATATGTGATCGATTTTCTTCATCCACTCAAGTCTGATTTATTATGACCCGCTCCCTTCCTGCGGCTCGGAAGGTTATACTGGTAAGTTCCATTCGCAATTATATTTACAAGGGAAGCTTGAAGGAGGTTCCCTTCTAAAGAAGGATTCAGTGTTTACTCCCCAGTTTTTTCTGGTGCTAAAATCATCAGGCGACTGGAGGATGGTTATAGATCTAAGATATCTAAATCTCTTCATAAGGATAAATAATTTTGGAATGGAGACCATGAAATCCGTCACATCCTTTCTACAGCAAGGCAAGGTCCTTGTCACCCTAGACCTAAAGGATGCCTATCTAAACATTCCAGTTTATCCTCCGCACAGAAGGTATCTCAGAATCGCTGTCTCAGTTTCCATCCACAGGAAGCATCTTCAGTTTGCAGCTCTACCTTTCGGCATCCCCTTAGCTCCCCACACCTTCACCAAGGTGGTGGCTCCACTAGCAGCCGCACTCAAACTTCAAGGTCTATTCATAGTGCCATACTTGGACAACTGTCTAATAAAAGCTCAGTCAAAATCCATACTGCTACAGCATTTGCAGATAGCCATGACCCTTCTTCAACACCTAGGTTGGCTAATAAATTGTGAAAAGTCAGAGGTGATTCCCTCTACTCAGAGAAAGGTTCTGGGGTTTCTCCTGGACTCAGTTTGCATGAAAATTTCCTTAACTCCTGAGTGGAAAGAAAGGTTAACCACAGCGGTCCGGTATCTTCTCAAAACACACCTGGTGTCTATCAGGACAACTATGAGAGTCCTTGGCCTAATGTCTTGCTCAGCCATGGCATTCCTTTGGGCTTTATAGCATAGCATATGCATCCTCTTCAGATGAAAGCTCTAAAGGCCTGGAATCATACTCCTCTCGCTCTCGACAAGAGGATCAGACTTTCCCCACTATCCATCTTTCCCTCAGATGGTGGATACACCTGAAAGACGGGATATCCACGGTCCAACCTCGTTGGACCCTGTTGACTACCAATGCATCCCTCTCGGGATGAGGAGCCGACCTATACGAGAAGACCGTATAAGGAGTCTGGAACAGGCTAGAAAAGAGGACATCGTCCAACTAGAAGGAGCTCAAAGCAGTTTACCTGGCACTACTTCATTTCTCTCTTTTCTTCAGAGGAAGAGCGGTCAGGATCTGGTCCGACAGTATGACGACTGTAATGTACCTGAACAGACAGGGAGGCACCAGATCACTATCTCTCTTCAGAGACAGGTCTGACTTTAACCTGGGCAGAGGAAATTCTGACCCACTTATCTGTGGTTCACATCAGGGGCTCCTTGTACATAGTGGCGGATCAGTGGAGTTGGGGTCAGGAGAATGGTTTCTCAATCCAGAGATCTTCCATGATTACCCTGAAGTGGGGTCTTCCAGAAGTAGACCTTATGATGACTAGACTCAGGTGGAGACGTTCTGCTCACTGTATCAGGAGGACTATCCCTTGGCAGTGGATGCCATGTCCATCCCTTGGAGGTCCAGGCTGGCATACATCTTCCCTCCACCTTCCATGATACCAAGGGTATTGGTAAGGAGTCTACCAATGAGAGCTACCTAAGGATAGATAATGTCTTCAAAGAATGGTGCTCCAAACAGGAAGTTAACAGTTCGAATCCTACAATGGGAGAGATCCTAAAACTTTCTTCAGGACGGCTTGGATAAGGGCCTTTCCCCTGCTACACTCAAGGTTCAGGTTTCAGCCCTATCCGCCCTAACGATTGTCTCAGAATCCCTTAATCTCTAGGTTCCTCAAAGGTGCTATGAGACTTAGACCGGTGGTTTCAACTCCTGTTCCCCAGTGGGATCTTGCTACAGTTCTCTCGGGTCTTTGTGGTCCTCCATTTGAGCCATTAGAGGTTGTGGATCTAAAGTATTTAGCCTTTAAAACCACCTTTTTGTTAGCCATCACTTCAGCAAAGAGAGTGGGTGAGCTCCAGGCTTTTTCTTCCGAGGAACCATATACTTCGTGCTTGAGGATAGGGTCCAGCTCAGGTTTCTCCCTGGCTTTGACCCTTAAGGTGCCTTCTCATGCCAATATCAACCAGATGGTTTCCTTACCAGTGTTTTTTTTTTTTCATCTCCTTCCTCTGAAAAAGAGGAAGGACTTCACACATTGGATGTAGTAAGGTGTCTTCAGACCTATCTTCTACGTACACGACCTTTCAGGAAATCCGAGAATATCCTTAATAATATATATATGGTAGAGACAAAGGTCTCAGAGCTTCCAAACCTACCTTATCTAGATGGATCAAGGAAGCGATTAAAACTTCTTTTTCTACTCAGGGGTTAACTCCACCTGAATTCTTTACAGCCCACTCAATTAGGCCTGTGTCAACCTTTTGGGCTGAGAGCCACACAGTACCTCTTGATCAGATTTGTGCAGCCTTTACTTGGTGATCTCAGCTGACCTTTGTAAAACATTACCATTTAAATGTCCGGAGTTCAGAGGTGACTGCCTTTGGACAGTCAGTCCTAGGTACTGTACAGCGAGGAAAGCCTCCCTGGGGGAATTACTTGCTACATCCCCATATTTGTGCTGCTGTAGGACGTAAGGGAATCGTTGATTATGATGTTAATCTGTTTCCCTTAGTCCTAACAGCAGCACAAGCTTCCCTCCCTAACTTAGGATTTTTACTTTATAACTTACACAAGGGGGAGGTCCCTTTTGCCCTCTTATAGGGTACCATAGTCTTGCATAAATTATGCTAATTGAAAATTCTGCCTGTCCTATCAACACACAGGGACAGAAATACCCCATATTGTGCTGTTGTTAGGACTAACGGAAAACAGATTAACATCATAATCAACAATATTTTCTTTCCTTTCTGATTATATGTGATCCAGTTGCCAGGTTCCCACCTGAATATTTGTCTAAAGTTCCCCTACCACCATGGCTACAAGTGCCACTACTGCCACAAACACAGTTTTGCACTTCAGTCATATCCTCCACCTCTGCTTGATCCTGCTCTTCATTGCAGTCCAAATGAGTTCTGTTCTCTTATAACTCATCTACAGGCACACTGACTCTTAAAGGGGTTGTCCAGGATAAACAGTTATGCACAAGGAGGCCGGGGAAGGTGTAAAAAAAACAAAACAAACACAACTCATTCTTACCTGTCCCCAGTGCTCCAGTGTCCCCAGCGGTTGTCTGGTCCAGCGGCGTCCTGGTGCTTCTTCTGGTAGAAGTGCTCACCTCACAAGACCACTGAGGCCAATCAGTAGCCTAAGGAAAGTGACGTTCTGTGTCCTTTCCTTAGTCCACTGATTGGCCTCAGTGGTCACATGCGGTGAGGACGTCCGTTGGAACAAGACTCAGGGAGCATCAGGACCGGACCACAGTGGGAGACACCGGGGGAACGGGGACAAGTATGTTTTTTTTTTAACACCTTCTTCACCCTTCTTGCGTAAAGCAGTATATCCTGGACAACCTCTTTAAGAAAAAAAGGCCTCCTGCACACAGGGGAATACGGTACAGAAAATTTAGTCTATATATCAGCCAGATTAAAAAACACACAATTGGTATCATCACATCCGTAACAACTCCTAAAATAAAATTTGTGTTATTTATTGTACATTTAAGCATCTCATCTTCTAATGATAACCCGCGATCTCCGTGTGGATAAAACCAGAGGATTATTAGTAATCATATTGGCCAAGGAGTTGCACGGTAGATGTAGTAAGCAAAGGAGGGCTGAGGACGAAAATAAAGTTTATTCTATTGTAATGGGGGTATAGATGGATAAATTGTTTAGCCAGGCCATGGAGCCACAGATCTTCAGATTCTTCATCCTGAGAATTGATGTGTAACCCAGCAATCATAGGTAAAGAGTTTCATTGCTACAGGTGCCTGTCATCAGATTTGGTGTAAAGAACAGCTTTATCCTGTGAAATGTACGTGTAATTGCCGATTCCTCCATTTCAATGCTAAGTGGCTCCATTATTATGTGGGAAGGTTTCATAACTCAGAGCCAACAACTCCTTCAGTTAATACTTAATTAAATGAAAACAGAAGATTAGCCGGCCATGACTGCTGTGCTAGGAGATTTGTGATTAACTCAACCAACTTTCAGAGGTCAACTCAATGTCAACAATGTCAACACTTTGCTTTATTATAAAGTTGCTTAATTACATTACACACTGGACTAAAGAAAACTCAACTGACAATTACTGTGCACTAAAAATAAAACACATGATCTAACTCAGAAGACAGACACTGAGCTGTATTGGAATGATCACACAGAGAAGTTATCATTTTGCATTCACTTACAGTCCCATCTCAAACAGACATAGTTGAAGATTAACCTGAGAATAGTTTCCATTACAGTGCATACATTTACCAAGTCCATTAATTTCTTTAAAAAGTGCTTAAACCATTTTACATTATTGCATGTGTTTTAGGCCCTGGATCACATCATGTCCTGAGTTTTGCAAATACATCAGGACATACAGTGGGGAAAAAAAGTATTTAGCCAGCCACCAATTGTGCAAGTTCTCCCACTTAAAAAGATGAGAGAGGCCTGTAATTGACATCATAAGTAGACCTCAACTATGAGAGACAAAATGAGAAGAAAAATCCAGAAAATCACATTGTCTGATTTTTAAAGAATTTATTTGCAAATTATGGTGGAAAATAAGTATTTGGTCAATAACAAAAGTTCATCTCAATACTTTGTTATATATCCTTTGTTGGCAATGACAGAGGTCAAACGTTTTCTGTAAGTCTTCACAAGGTTGGCACACACTGTTGCTGGCATGTTGGCCCATTTCTCCATGCAGATCTCCTCTAGAGCAGTGATATTTTGGGGCTGTCGCTGGACAACATGGACTTTCAACTCCCTCCATACGTTTTTTATGGGGTTGAGATCTGGAGACTGGCTAGGCCACTCCAGCACCTTGAAATGCTTCTTACGAAGACACTCCTGCATTGCCCTGGCGGTGTGCTTGGGACCATTGTCATGCTGAAAGACCCAGCCACGTTTCATCTTCAATGCCCTTGCTGATGGAAGGAGGTTTGCACTCAAAATCTCACGATACATGGCCCCATTCATTCTTTTATGTACACAGATCAGTTGTCCTGGTCCCTTTGCAGAGAAACAGCCCCAAAGCATGATGTTGCCACCCCCATGCTTCACAGTAGGTATGTTGCTCTTTGGATGCAACTCAGCATTCACTCTCCTCCAAACACGACGAGTTGTGTTTCTACCAAACAGTTCTACTTTGGTTTCTTGTGATCATATGACATTCTCCCAATACTCTTCTGGAACATCCAAATGCTCTCTAGCAAACTTCAGACGGGCCCGTATATGTACTAGCCTAAGCAGTGGGACACGTCTGGCACTGTAGGATCTGAGTCCCTGGAGGCGTAGTATGTTACTGACAGTAGCCTTTGTTACGTTAGTCACAGCTTTCTGCAGCTCATTCACTAGGTCCCCCTGTGTGGTTCTGGGATTTTTGCTCACAGTTCTTGTGATCATTTTGACCCCAGAGGGTCAGATCTTGCGTGGAGCCCCTGATCAAGGGAGATTATCAGTGGTCTTGAATGTCTTTCATTTTCTAATTATTGCTCCCACAGTTGATTTCTTCACACCAAGCTGCTTGCCTATTGCAGATTCAGTCTTCCCAGCCTGGTGCAGGTCTACAATTTTGTTTCTGGTGTGCTTCCACAGCTCTTTGGTCTTCACCATAGTGGAGTTTGGAGTGTGACTGTTTGAGGTTGTGGACAGGTGTCTTTTATACTGATAACAATTTCAAACAGGTACCATTACTACAGGTAATGAGTGGAGGACAGAGGAGCCTCTTAAAGAAGAAGCTACAGGTCTGTGAGAACCAGAAATCTTGCTTGTTTGTAGGTGACCAAATACTTATTTGGCCACCATAATTTGCAAATAAATTCTTAAAAAATCAGACAACGTTATTTTCTGGATTTGTTTTATCATTTTGTCTCTCATAGTTGAGGTCTACCTATGATGTCAATTACAGGACTCTCTCATCTTTTTAAGTGGGAGAACTTGCACAATTGGTGGCTGACTAAATACTTTTTTTTCCCACTGTATGCATGCGATGAGATGGTGGAATACATTACCCTTAGCTTCCCATGTCAAAAGCTTATATTGTGTGGTATCTTTTTACTGTATACTTTTCTAAGGAATAGAGAAATCTACTACCCTTTCCACTACCCTTTCCATAGCACAAAAAAAATATACCGACTAGAGATGAGCGGATTTCTCAAAAGTTCAATTCAGCAGTTCGATTTGAAGTTCCAAAAAAATTTGCTTCGATCCAAATTACTTTGCGGCGAATATCTCTCAAAAACACCTATTTCCTAGTTGCAGAGAGCCTGTATAGTGGTGTAGAACACTGTGCCTTGCAGTAACACGCATAGGGAGCCTACTGTGGTAGTGAAACAATACTGTGAGTCAGAATGACACACACATGACAGGCGTCGCTCTTAGAACCGCTGCACACTTCACTTATTTGGACAGCTAAGAGGACAAAACTGACCAACTAACAAGTGTGTGAACTCAGCCTTACAGGTCCATATTAGTGTCAGGTAGAAAGAACCGTGCAGAGGCCCAACATCCCACTGTAGAGTGAAAGAGCACACTCCTTTTACAACCTCGTCTGCAGATTCCACATAGATGTCTACAGAGTGGCAAGGCGACATAATGTGGAGTTGGCAGCAGCATGAGGATCCTATACAGTGACGCAGTGTCTGCGGCATGAGGAGGGCATACAGTTACCCGGTGGCAGCAGCATGAGGAATACCCAAAGTGACCCAGTGGGAAGCAGCATGAGGAGGACATACAGTGACCCAGTTCCTCCCGTGTGACTTTGTTCGCCCAGGCAAACAAGGTGTAGAACAGCGTGACACCGCTGTGCCCTGCACATGTGGTATGCTGGAGGAGCATACACCTTATTTAAAGGTGTTTATTAGTGTGGAAACCCATAAGGAGGACCATATTCGCCATTTTGTTCCCAGTATAAAGTTGCAGGCCATTTATCAATACAGTATTGTCAATAATTCAATAATTTGGAGCCACAAATCTCTGCCTTTATCACGCTTTTGTTATAGGTGTTCATTGGTGGGGAATGAAATAAGGGGCATATTTGCCATTCTCTTCAAAGCAGAAAATAACAGGCCTTTTTGCCCTTTGCAATTACGTTTTTTCATCGAACAGTATGTCAGACAAAGAAGCGAGAGGCCATGTACAGGGGAAGGACGCAGGCCTAAATGTTTCTGACGCAGGCACAGGTCGCAGCAGAGTAAGGGGGCGTGGCAGCAGGGGTCAGTTACAGAGGCCTGAGCTCCCAGTGTCAAGTAGCAGTCATGTCTTGAGCAGCAAACCAACAGTTGTAAACTGGTTGACTCGGTCATCCAATTCATCCCACATATATATATATATATATATATATACACACACACACAGTGGGGAAAAAAAAGTATTTAGTCAGCCACCAATTGTGCAAGTTCTCCCACTTAAGATGAGAGAGGCCTGTAATTGACATCATAGGTAGACCTCAACTATGAGAGACAAAATGAGAAAGCATATCTAGAAAATCACATTGTCTGATTTTTAAGAATTTATATGCAAATTATGTTGGAAAATAAGTATTTGGTCACCTACAAACAAGCAAGATTTCTGGCTCTCACAGACCTGTAACTTCTTCTTTAAGAGGCTCCTCTGTCATTCACTCATTACCTGTAGTAATGGCACCTGTTTGACATTGTTATCAGTATAAAAGACACCTGTCCACAACCTCAAACAGTCACACTCCAAACTCCACTAAGGTGAAGACCAAAGAGCTGTGGAAGGACACCAGAAACAAAACTGTAGATCTGCACTTGGCTGGGAAGACTGAATCTGCAATAGGCAAGCAGCTTGGTGTGAGGAAATCAACTGTGGAAGCAATAATTAGAAAATGGAAAACATAGAAGACCACTGATAATCTCCTTCGATCAGGGAGTCCACCCAAGATCTCACCCCGTGGGGTCAAAATGATCACAAGAACGGTGAGCAAAAATCCCAGAACCACACGGGGGGACCTAGTGAATGACCTGCAGAAAGCTGGGACTAACGTAACAAAGGCTACCATCAGTAACACACTACACCGCCAAGGACTCAGATCCTGCAGTGCCAGACGTGTCCCCCTGCTTAAGCCAATACATATCCGGGCCCGTATGAAGTTTGCTAGAGAGCATTTGGATGTTCCAGAAGAGTATTGGGAGAATGTCATATGATCACAAGAAACCAAAGTAGAACTGTTTGGTAGAAACACAACTCGTCGTGTTTGGAGGAGAGTGACTGCTGAGTTCCATCCAAAGAACACCATACCTAATGTGAAGCATGGGGGTGGCAACATCATGCTTTGGGGCTGTTTCTCTGCAAAGGGACCAGGACGACTGATCCGTGTACATGAAAGAAAAGGCAAAGGCATTGAAGATGAAACGTGGCTGGGTCTTTCAGCATGACAATGATCCCAAGCACACCGCCAGGGCAACGAAGGAGTGGCTTCATAAGAAGCATTTCAAGGTGCTGGAGTGGCCTAGCCAGTCTCCAAATCTCAACCCCACAGAAAACCTTTGGAGGGAGTTGAAAGTCCGTGTTGCCCAGCGACAGCCCCAAAACATCACTGCTCTAGAGATCTGTATGTAGGAATGGGCCAACATACCAGTAACAGTGTGTGCCAACCTTGTGAAGACTTACAAAAAACGTTAGACCTCTGTCATTGCCAACAAAGGATATATAACAAAGTACTAAGATTAAGTTTTGTTATTGACCAAATACTTATTTTCCACCATGACTTGCAAATAAATTCTTAAAAAATAAGACAATGTGATTTTCTAGATATGTTTTCTCATTTTGTCTCTCATGGCTCTATGTTCACAGACAGAAAAATGAAGCATATCTTGAAAAGAACACTGTCCCTACTGTGAAACATGGAGGATGCTCTGTTATGTTCTGGGGCTGCTTTGCTGCATCTGGCACAGGGTGTCTTGAATCTGTGCAGGGTACAATGAAATCTCAAGATTATCAAGGGATTCTAGAGAGAAATGTGCTGCCCAGTGTCAGAAAGCTTGGTCTCAGTCGCAGGTCATGGGTCTTGCAACAGGATAATGACCCAAAACACACAGCTAAAAACACCCAAGAATGGCTAAAAGGAAAACATTGGACTATTCTGAAGTGGCCTTCTATGAGCCCTGACCTAAATCCTATTGAGCATCTTTGGAAGGAGCTGAAACATGCCATCTGGAAAAGGCACCCTTCAAACCCGAAACAACTGGAGCAGTTTGCGCATGAGGAGTGGGCCAAAATACCTGTTGAGAGGTGCAGAAGTCTCATTGACAGTTACAGGAATCGTTTGATTGCAGTGATTGCCTCAAAAGGTTGTACAACAAAATATTAAGTTAAGGGTACTATCATTTTGTCCAGGCCTGTTTCATGAGTTTTCTTTTTTTTAAAATTCTGTTGAAGCATGGTTGAAAAGCAATGTCTGACTTTCATTTGTTCATTTTCATAGAATTTTTATATATTATTACTTTTGTCAGATTCAAGTTATTTCTGTGACCATTGTGGGTTTCTCTTTCATTAAACGAGGGGTACCAACAATTTTGTCCACGTGTATATATATATATATATATATATATATATATATATATATACACACACATATATATATATACACAGTACAGACCAAAAGTTTGGACACACCTTCTCATTCCAAGAGTTTTCTGTATTTTCATGACTATAAAAATTGTAGATTCACACTGAAGGCATCAAAACTATGAATTAACACATGTGGAATTATATACTTAACAAAAAAGTGTGAAACAATTGAAAATATGTCTTATATTCTAGGTTCTTGAAAGTAGCCACCTTTTGCTTTGATTACTGCTTTGCACACTCTTGGCATTCTCTTGATGAGCTTCAAGAGGTAGTCACCTGAAATGGTCTTCCAACAGTCTTGAAGGAGTTCCCAGAGATGCTTAGCACTTGTTGGCCCTTTTGCCTTCACTCTGCGGTCCAGCTCACCCCAAACCATCTCGATTGGGTTCAGGTCTGGTGACTGTGGAGGCCAGGTCATCTGACGTAGCACCCCATCACTCTCCTTCTTGGTCAAATAGCCCTTACACAGTCTGGAGGTGTGTTTGGGGTCATTGTCCTGTTGAAAAATAAATGATGGTCCAACTAAACGCAAACCGGATGGAATAGCATGCCGCTGCAAGATGCTGTGGTAACCATGCTGGTTCAGTATTCCTTCAATTTTGAATAAATCCCCAACAGTGTCTCCAGCAAAGCCCCCCCACACCATCACACCTCCTCCTCCATGCTTCACGATGGGAGCCAGGCATGTAGAGTCCATTCGTTCACCTTTTCTGCGTCGCACAAAGACACGGTGGTTGGAACCAAAGATCTCAAATTTGGACTCATCAGACACACAGATTTCCACAGGTCTAATGTCCATTCCTTGTGTTCTTTAGCCCAAACAAGTCTCTTGTGCTTGTTGCCTGTCCTTAGCAGTGGTTTCCTAGCAGCTATTTTACCATGAAGGCCTGCTGCACACAGTCTCCTCTTAACAGTTGTTGTAGAGATGTGTCTGCTGCTAGAACTCTGTGTGGCATTGACCTGGTCTCTAATCTGAGCTGCTGTCAACCTGCGATTTCTGAGGCTGGTGACTCGGATGAACTTCTCCTCCGCAGCAGAGGTGACTCTTGGTCTTCCTTTCCTGGGGCGGTCCTCATGTGAGCCAGTTTCTTTGTAGCGCTTGATGGTTTTGGCCACTGCACTTGGGGACACTTTCAAAGTTTTCCCAATTTTTCGGACTGACTGACCTTCATTTCTTAAAGTAATGATGGCCACTATTTTTTCTTTACGTAGATGCTTTTTTCTTGCCATAATACAAATTCTAACACTCCATTCAGTAGGACTATCAGCTGTGTATCCACCTGACTTCTGAACAACACAACTGATGGTCCCAACCCCATTTATAAGGCAAGAAATCCCACTTATTAAACCTGACAGGGCACACCTGTGAAGTTAAAACCATTTCAGGTGACTACCTCTTGAAGCTCATCAAGTGAATGCCACGAGTGTGCAAAGCAGTAATCCAAGCAAAAGGTGGCTACTTTGAAGAACCTAGAATATAAGACATATTTTCAGTTGTTTCACACTTTTTTGTTAAGTATATAATTCCACATGTGTTAATTCATAGTTTTGATGCCTTCAGTGTGAATCTACAATTTTTATAGTCATGAAAATACAGAAAACTCTTGGAATGAGAAGGTGTGTCCAAACTTTTGGTCTGTACTGTATATATATATATATATATATATATATATATATATATATAAAGGAAACATAATAAATCATGTAAAAATCAAAACAACTCAAAACAACAGTTACAAACCTTAAACATGAATATAGCTAGTAACTAAACCAGGCTGAATGAGGGACACCTCATGGCTGTTCTGGGGAAAAAGAAGAACATGATACTAATCGAATAGAAAATTATTGGCAACAACATGCCACACACAATTACTAGGAGTCTGATCATTAACCAGGTTTTATTTTTAATGCCTCACAATCTACCAAAAATTGAGAGGTTATAACAGCAGTGAGCTGTGAAAACATGATCGTCTAAGCAGCTTGTGCATTACTAAAGGCCCCCATATACAGGTGCATCTCAATAAATTAGGATAGCTTTGAAACTTTTATTTATTTCAGTAATTAAATTAAAAAGTGACCTCCTATATTTTCTAGATTCTTTACACACAGAGTGTTCTATTTCAAGTGTTTTATTTCTGTAAATGTTGATTATGGATTACAGGTAATGAAACCCAAATCTAAGAAAATTAGAATATTGTAAAAAAAGTTTACTATTGTAAATTAAGTGTGTCACCTGCTAAGGTTTCCTAAGCTTTTAAATGGTCCCTCAGTCTGGTTCAGTAGGACACACAATCATGGAAGACTGCTGATTATGAATTGAATTACTGAATCACTGAAATGAATGAACGTTTCAAAAATATTCTAATTTATTGATATACACCTGTACGTGGCAGAAGTCTCGGCTGAACCCATCAATTTTGGTGGGACTGGGTAACTATCTTACTGATGTGTCCTACCTTAAGTGGTTATACCATTACAGCCACTTATCCACAGGAGAACAGGGACCAAAAGTTCTCCTGAAATCATGCAGCTGTAAGCGCAGGGTGCTCGCTGTTTATTACTGTCTCTACCTTTCCAACTGCTGTGTACACAGCGCTCAATGAGAACTCTGTACATAGATATGGGAACCGCCATGATGCAGCACCATGTCCAGCCGACAGTCACATGACTGCCAGGGGCTAGGAACTGTATGAACTCCTGGGTCCTAGAGAACCCAGATAAGGTCTACAGTATATCTAAAGAGGCTGCATTCATCCTGTAACTGGGGATAATGTATCAGCCCCAGTTACGGGGAAAATCAGCAGAAAAAAAAAACTACTGTTAAAATGCCCCCTAAAGGTCACAATGTATAAATTAAAAAAACAACAACAACAAAAAAAAAAAAAAGCACTACCACACCCACGTCACAGGTTCTAGAACCACCCCCAGGCGACACAAAAGTATGTGTCCATAACTGAATGACAATTTTAAGTTCTTATCCCCCTTTAATATATAGCTGTCACCGACAGCCAATGAAGGTGTATGGGTCTAGTAGACCTTTTCTTCGTTTTGACCTAGTCAAGTGATGAGTTTGTTACAATGTAGTAGTCACATGATTCTCCGATGTAAAATCCAAACTGTCTGCCCAAGGGGATGAATACAGTTTGCCAAAGAACATCATGTGACCAAGAACAGGAAGTCCAAGCTGAAAATTACATAATGTAAAACTTTCTATTACTTACAAAGAAAAATCTTTAAAAATCCAAACTATCTGCTCAGGGATGAGGAAATACAAATGTGTTTCTTTGTTAGTAATAGAAAGCTTTTACTTTATCTAATTTCCAGCTTAGGTTGCCTTTTCTTGCTCCCACAATGTCCTCTGACATACGGTGTTCCTTTTCCCTGAGCATTCTGGAACATATTCTCCATAAAAAGCGATGGCAAAATGTAAGATGAGCATGCAGCCATCTTGGTTAGTATTGTTATTCACCTGTATCTGTATTAGTATTTAGGAAACCTTCCCTTTTACACCACTTTGTACCAGGGTTGCTGATTAATTTAGGAAGCATTACTATGTATAATCACTGTGAATTATGTATGGCAATTGAGGTGTAATATATTAGTTAGCTCCCTGCTTCACCATTTGGCCCCTGCCTCTTGCTCCCGATGTCTTGGGAACAGTAGGTGCGATGTAGTGACGTCACATCCCACCCGTTGCTCACTGAAGCCTGTGGAGGAACCAGAAAGGGACAATATATATACTGTGGGGGAACCAGGAGAGGGACCACATATATACGGTGAGGGCAGCTGGAGAGGGACATTATAAATGTAAGGACATACTGTGTCAGGGGCACTATATTTGTGTTATATTGTGTAGGGACACAAAGAAACATGGGTGGCTGGAGGTGGATCTTACATTTTGTCCCTTTTTCAGTTCTTTGAAAGTTGCAAGGTATTTGTTCTGTGTGCACCTTTTTGTACAGTGTACAGCTTTAGACAAATGGACACACTTTGCTTAGCGTTAATGTGGTAAGGTCCATTCTGCAGAGCTGTAACTAGACTTTCCATCACCTGGGGCATAGCTGCAGCTCACTGCCCTTTCTCTGTATGTAAATACATAAAAGTAGCTTGTTGGCACCCCACACCCACCACCTGCTACACTCCTGCATGGTAGCAAATGCGCAGAACCAGGTCATGATCCATACAAGAAAACATGTGTCAATAAACTACTGAACAATGGCCACGTGAATTTGAGTATGCCATTAAATTTAATTTTTTTTTTGCCATGTAAACAGTTATTACAAATTTACAGACCAACATTTCTTGCTGGGTACATTCACCATAAAAATGAGACTAAAAAAAAAAAAATAAAAAAAATTTGACTTTCATTATATAGAACTGAGTAAATTTGCAGTCATATTGTGGGATTACATTCGCTATTGTGGGGATGCAGCAACGGGGACAATCTCGTTTTCTCCAGTATAGATGCCACAGTGTAGCTGGTCATCTTTAACTGCAGCCCAAGACATCTGTTTTGTGGAAAACTTTGCTGTCCAGTCACCTGTACTGTTAACTACTATAACACCTCCACTTCCATCTACCCGTGTTTTCATGTAGTTTAGACCTGCTTCGGCTGCCTCTTCTGTAGACATACCTGGAATGAAAAAAAAAGCTATTTCAGATCTCCAAGATGCACATTATCTTATATATGCTAGAAGAACTGCAACCATATGACTAGATCATGCATAGACTTGTTTAATGTGATCCCCCAAATATATTCTAAAGCAGGGGTAGGCAACCTTTTTTGTTCGGCGTGCCGATTTTAATTAAAAAATCGAAGCTGAGGTACTCGGAGTGCCGGTCAATAATTGTAAGTCTGACGACCCCTAAACTAAAGTCATATACCACAAACCATAACACAGAAGTGCTGCCACCAGATGTTTTAGGACACATGCGTTTACTGCTATTTCCTGGGACGCTCCTGTACTTTCTGATTAGAAGCAATGAAAGTCCATGTGCAGCCCCCAATTAGTGGTAAATGTGTCCAGGAGCACCGTATGGCAGCACCTTATGGTGAATACACACTATGTATCTGGATGCAGATGTAGACTTAGGCCACTGGAACTTTTACTTCAATGTAAAACTGCGTTCACAGGGTGCATTTTTGCACAAAAAAAAAAAATATGCCTGTGTTTTCTGTGCAAAAACACATCCTTAATGCATAAAACACACCGTTATACAGAATAATGTCCCATAGTGACCCCTGCACAAGGTATTATATTCCATAACAGCCTCTGCACACCGTATTGTCACATAGTGACCCCTACACACCGTATTATGTCACATAGTGGCCCCTGTACACGGTATTATGTCACATAGTGGCCCCTGCACACCGTAATTATGTCACATAGTGACCCCAGCACACAGTATTATGTCATATAGTGGCCCCAGCACACGATATTAGGTCCCATAGCAGCCTCTGCACACGGTATTAGGTCCCACAGCGGTCCGGTATTAGGTCCCATAGCGGTCCCTGCACACGGTATTAGGTCCCACAGCGGTCCGGTATTAGGTCCCATAGCGGTCCCTGCACACGGTATTAGGTCCCATAGCGGTCCCCGCACACGGTATCATGTCCCATAGCGGTCCCCGCACATGGTATTAGGTCCAATAGCGGTCCCCGCACACGGTATTAGGTCCCATAGCGGTCCCCGCACACGGTATTAGGTCCCATAGCGGTCCCCGCACACGGTATTAGGTCCCATAGCGGTCCCCACACACGGTATTATGTCCTATAGTGGTCCCTGCACACGGTAATAGGTCCCATAGCGGTCCCCGCACACGTTATTATGTTCCTAGCTCTCAGACTTCCGAGTACAGTAAGTGCAGGACCAAGAGAGGGGACAAACATAAAAAAACAATGAACTCACCATTCCACGCTACGCAGCCGCTCTGTTCTCTTCGGCGCTTCTGCCGCTGATTGTGTCTCTGGGGTCACGTTGCGTAATGACGTATGCGTAATGACGCCAGGCGTGACCCCTGTCAGCTATCAGAAGTGCCGGCAGATCGCACAGCCGCTGCGTAGCGCAGGGAGCAAGGTGAGTATCATTGTTTTTTTATGTTTCTTCACTTCTCCTAAGTCTCCGCTTATTATACTGGTGGTCTGAAGAGACCCCACAGTATAATAATAGCAGTTTCGTTTCAGCCGTGTTTGGTCCGATCGAAGCTGCTGGGTGAGGACTCCGCTGCCGTGCCAGGGGAATAAGCCTGGCGTGCCACTCTTGGCACACGTGCCAGGGGTTGCCGACCCCTGTTCTAAAGATTAGCAGTTCCCATTTCTACAGATCGCTGCCAAGATAGGAATAACTGCTACTAACTCCCGACCCCTAGGGTAGGATTTAGAAGAACAGCTGAGCAGTGCTTTAATATAGGTGAATGGGAGCTACAGAAACAACATAGCACAGTTGAACTACTGTGCACTTTTTCTGTAGTTCCACAGCTAGAAAACAGTGTAGCTACATGCACTATGCCATTTCTATATCTCCCATTTACCTCTATGGGAGTTACTGAGACAGCAAAAAGCAATACTGAGCAGTTATTCCCATCTCAGCAGCAATTTCCTGAGATAGAAATCACCCTTTCATCAAATTATGATCCCAATGAAATAGCTTATTTTCAAAATTATATTTCTTGTTTGCAATATTTTACAGAATTAAAAAACATGGCTGCTCTTTTTCAGTAACAGCACCACTTCTGTCCATGGTTTGCAATACCACATACAACATGTTATATGTTCCTAATTTTGGGAAACTCCTTTAAGACTTATGAACTTAGGTATTGGAGGAAATGACGTAATTAGCACCACATTTATCATAATGGTGCATGGCTTTAACTCCTTGAAGACACAGCAATTTCCCATTTTTTGTGCTTTCGTTCTTTCCTTGCCATCTTCCATAAGCCATAGCTTTTTTTTTTTACGTTCACAGAGTCATACAAAGAACGACTATGTTTTTTTTTTTCAGGAAAAATTGTACTTAATGGCACTACTACCTGTGCAAACAAGAAATGGACGGAGGGGGTGGAGGAGTGATCCAGAGGACAGAGGCTGGTTTCCAATTATGTGACTCGGGGTCAGAACCAGCCCATAAACCCCAGGTATTGCTGCAACAAATGCCCGGACCAGGTAAGTTAATTTCAAGTCCCTGAACAACCCCTTTAATTGGGAAAAAATTGCAATTGTGCCATTTTATGCCAGGTGTAATTTTTTGGTGTTCACTATGCAGTCCAAATGACACATTGCTTATTTTCTGTGGGTACAATTACAGGGATACCAAATTTATAGTTTTTTTTTACTTTTTTCTTTACAAAACCACCTTTAAAAAAAAAAAAATAGACTAGGAAAAAAAAAAAAAAATTATCTGCATAGCCATATTGTGACATCCGTAACTTTTTTATACTATAGTGTTGTGTATTTTTTTTTTTTTTTGCAGGGCAAGATGTCATTTTTTTTTATTGCAACCATTTTGGGAAAATGTAACATTTTGATCACTTTTTATTCCATTCTTTGGGGAGTCAAAAAAGTGAAAAAAAACCCCAAAAACATGATACAGTCATTTAGATTTTTTTCCCCACTAAAGCGTTCACTGTATACGATACATATTTTTCTATTTTGATAGTTTAGAAATTTTAAGATGCAGGGATGCATAATGTGCTTATGTTTATTTTTACTCTTACATGTATTGCAGGGAAAGGGTGGAGCGTTGAAGTTATATATTTTGTCTATTTTTATTTATTTTTTTATATTTTAGCAAACTTTTTAATTTTTTTCACTTCTTTTTTCACGTACCCCCACTTGGGGCTTTGAACCTGCAATCATTGCATTGCTAAAACCATAGACAGTATACCACTGTACTACAGCTGAGCAGAAGGAACAGAACAAAGACTGAAAATAACCACTCAGATGTCGTGGTTGCATCTAAGCAATTAAATGCCCATCATCAGACACATTTCTGATCACAGCCACTGTAATTTGGTACCTACTGTATAAAACAAGAGAGACGTGGTTGTGGTGCCCACTCAACTCCTGAGCAGGCATCAATTTCAAAACCCCCAACATCCTCCTTAATAGTACAGCTATTCTTAAGGGGTTAATGCATTTGCTTTATTTTACAACTTATCTTACCATGCCATGTTCTTTTGCTGTAACTGTTGAGGTAGGTGTGAAAAGTGCCTAAAACATGATTAGCACTACAATCTAAAATAGAATTCAGCTTCATTATGAACAGAAAGTGTCCCTGTGTGTATTTCACAACATTCAGCAGAATATAGAATGATTATTACATACAAATGAGAACAAAGTTCTCCCTGTGTTGTTTACTACAATATGATTTATTACACTGACAGGTAATAAAAAATATATTTATAAAGTTAGTTGCAAAAATTATATGCACTTTATTATTAGTATAAAATTATAACAGTATATCAATCTATTGATGCACTGAGAAAAGCAATGGGGCATGTTTATTACTAAAATGTGGACAACAGAGAATTAGGCTAGATGGCTCAATTTTTCATAGTGTTTCATATTGGATAATAAACCTGGGCTATATCTTTTAAATGGGTGGACGGATTTATCAGGGGAACAGCAAGAGTCAAATGATGTGCGGGATTTAGTATTTTGTACTTAGAGGTCCTCTTTAACTTCAACCTCTGCACCTCTTAACTTTAAAACAAAGAGTGTGGTAATAGCTGATATATATATAGTTTATATAGAGAGGTCATTTCATACACCTATTGCGATAGATAGCTCGAAAGCTGACGATGCCTGCGAGGTCCTACAAGCCACGGTGAGCCATTTGTAGTTGAAACACCCCCAGGCTCTCTTTCTTGTGTCTGGAGACTTCAACCATGCCTCCCCATCATCCACACTTCACAAGGCATTATGGGAAAGGAGCTGGGGAGCTCATGCGCCCTCTATTGGATGTAACAGATCCTCAATTTGCTTTTGACTCACTGAGCCTTGAGACAGCAAAAGGGATCTTAGCCAAGCCAATTTCACTTATCTGCATACAGCGCTGTTTCCGGATTGTTGTCCTTCATCCCTTTTGCTGTCTCAAGGCTCAGTGAGTCAAAAGCAAATTGAGGATCTGTTACATCCAATAGAGGGCGCATGAGCTCCCCAGCTCCTTTCCCATAATGCCTTGTGATATGTAGATGCTAAGTAGAGGGCAAAAGGCAATTAAAATCTCTACACACCTTCACTGGTGCTCTCCTCAATGTGAGAGATTCTTGTCCCATCATCCACACTGTCCACTTTCACACAGTATGTAACCTGCCACACAAGAGACAACAAACACTGGACTTGTTCTTTGCCAACGCGAGGGAGGCATATAACTCATCAGCCCTACCGCCCCTGAGAAGATCGGATCACAACCTAGTGCATCTCCGACCTGTGTACAAGCCACTTGTACGTAGAGAACCAGCTGTCACCCGCACAGTGAGGATATGGTCCGAGGAGAGTGATGAGGCTGTGAGGGATTGTTTTGACACAACCGCATGGGAAGTTCTGCAGGATTCTTATGGAGAAGATATAGAAGGACTCACACACTGCATAACGGACTACATTAATTTTTGTGTGGACAACACAGTACCCACAAAAGTGGTGAGGTGCTTCTCCAACAACAAACCACGGATTAACTGTGATATAAAAACACTACTTAAAGAGAAAAAGATGGCATTCAGGACAAGAGATAAGGAGGGGTTGAGGGAAGTACAAAAGGAGCTGAGGCATCAAATCAGGCAGGGAAAAGCCAGTTATAAGGAAAAGATGAAAAAGCAAATGGAAAGAAGAGACATAAGGGGCGTATGGGAGGGGCTTAAGTCAATTTCGGGTCAAAAACTGTCTGTCTGCCAGATTGAGGCAGATGTTAATTGGCTTAATGAACTAAACCTATTCTTCAACAGATTTGATCACACACCAGCTCCTCCCACCCCAGCATGTCCTTCAGTTCCCCCCACCACAATGACTTCACCCCATGCGGCTACTTCCCAACAGACCAGTAAATTCAGAAATCCTTCTTTACCTGACCACAGTCTGACCTTCACATGAGCCCAGGTGAGGAAGGAGATGAAAAAGATCAAGGTGAGGAAAGCCGCAGGGCCAGATGACATCAGTGCAAGGCTAATTAAGACTTGTGGGGACCAGCTGTGTGGTATAATTACATATATGTATAATATGAGCCTGCGGCAGGAAATAGTCCCTGAATTATGGAAATCTTCTTGTGTGGTACCAGTTCCAAAGAAACCTCACCCTATGGACCTTAACGACTACAGACCTGTAGCACTGACATCCCACCTGATGAAGATCTTAGAGAGACTGGTTCTCACACATCTCCGCCCTCTAGTGAGCCCCGCTATGGACCCTCTCCAGTTTTCTTATCGGCCGGGCATTGGGGTAGATGAAGCCATCATCCACCTTCTGAACAGGGCTCTGTCTCACCTGGAGAAACCAGGGAACACGGTGAGAATAATGTTCTTTGATTTCTCCAGTGCTTTTAACACCATACAGCCCAGGTTACTGAGAGACAAGCTGGGCCTTGCTGGAGTGGACCACCACCTCTCCAACTGGATCCTAGACTACCTCACAAATCGACCTCAATACGTGAGAGCCCAAGACTGTGTGTCAGGTACCGTGATCTGTAATACGGGGGCACCTCAGGGTACGGTTCTCGCCCCTTTCCTCTTCACACTGTACACTGCAGATTTTAGGTGCAACTCATCTAGCTGCTACCTACAGAAGTATTCTGACGACTCTGCAATAGTAGGTCATATCACAGACGATGATGACAGGGAGTACAGAGAACTGAACCGGGATTTTGTGCACTGGTGCCAGCGGAACCACCTGAAGATCAACACGGGGAAGACCAAGGAGATGGTGGTGGACTTCCATAAAGGCAGATGCCCTCCTAAACCAGTGGACATCCTGGGGACGGGCATTGAGATTGTGAACACCTATAAGTACCTGGGTTTGCTCCTTAATAATAAGCTGGACTGGGCAGATCATATGGAGATCCTGTACAGGAAGGGCCACAGCAGGCTCTACCTGCTTAGCAAACTGAGAGCCTTTGAAATCCGGGGGGCACTTCTTAGGACTTTCTTCAACTCGGTAGTGGCATCAGCCATCTTCTTTGGAGTGGCCTGCTGGGGGAGCAGTATATCAACCAGGGACAGAAATAAACTTGACAAGCTGATTAGAAGGGCCAGCTCTGTCCTGGGGAGTGCCCGACTGCTCCACCCTAAGTGTGAGAAGGAGTGCTATCGGAAGTCTTTCCTCCCCACCGCGGTTAGGCTGTACAACCAACACCGACCTAAGCGGTGATCAATACACACAGAGAACTGAAATATCTTTCTGCCTGTTAAATCCCCCCCCCCCCTCCTCTGCTACGTCCTATCTGTCTGTCTACTATCAATGTAATGCCTCTTACCTTGGAACATTCCTGTACATGTTGTATTTGAATCTGCTTATCTTTGCTGCTGTAACACACTGAATTTCCCCATTGTGGGACTATTAAAGGACTATTATTATTATTATTATTATTATTATTATGAAAGAAAATTTATGACGGTCTCGCCTCTTTCTGTATCCGCTTTTAACAAGTTCCTCTACAGGTGTGAGATTGGCAGTTCTATCCACTGTCTGTTTTTCGGGCACATACAATCAATGATCTACTTCCTACACCTTTCACTTTGTGTTAAAAAAGAATGCAGCCTCCTCTCCTTTACTGTCGGTACAGAGATAGTCCTTTCAGTGATTGACAGCTATCTCCTTGACTTCTCAACATAGAAAAAGCAGAGATTTCAATGGATAAATGACAAGTTATACTGAATTTTTTCCATAAACCTATATATCAACCTGCTCAGTGTAGCTTTAATGAAAAAATAAAATGCAGCTTAACAGTACACTTTTTTAATTGCATATCAATTAATCGAACAAGCTCAAGACAAAAACAAAGGACATAGGGAGGCAGAGAGGCAGGTCTCTCTTCACAGCCTTTGTATGTTTTCTTTGTTAATTGTTTGCTATCTTACATGTAGAGAATTACATGTAGAGAAACCAGTAGTAGTACTAATTCATGGGAGACGGACAGCTCTGTATTGTACACGTCCCCTATGTCAGATAGAAATGCAAAATGTTATGTTGCCATAATGAGATTGTTAGCAGCAAAACTGGTCAGACACCACTTATAAAGGCTTATACAGCCAGATAAGATTGCCCAGCAAGACTCTGCAGACATTTAAACTTCTGATAAAAACTTTGGTACCATTTTATGATGATGTACCATAAAAAGATAAGTCAGCAGGAATTGATGTCTATATCAGCTGTGGAAACCCACCATGAGTGCCACAACACTCTGGTGGGAAGATGGCTGTATGTCATCATTCAACTATATCTGTGTCTTTAGAACACCAACATAGTTGAATAAAGAGGAATGTAGGAGCCCTCCACCATTCAGGCATCTGCTATACAGACCTGCTGCATCAAACCAGAGCTTAGAACAGCAGAGCAGTAGAGAGATGGGGTTGGAGAATGGCTGGGTAAGTGTAACATTTTCTCATTTATATGGCACAACTGGTCACTGGGGAGCATTATTAGGTGCCTGGGAGCCACAGGGGAGTCATATACTGTGTGTTTGGTCACTGGGGAGCATAATACTATGTGAGGTCAGTTTTCATATTTGCTGGATGGGAAGTATAGTATAGTGTAGCTTTGAGGATGCAGTTGTGATGCAGTTAACACTGCAATGGAAAAAATGCATGCAGTTTTGATGTGGTTTTTGATGACATTTTCAAACTTTAGAAGTGAAAAAAAATATTTAACATGCTTCAGCTTTAAATTCAAAAACTGCCACAACAAATCACATCAAAAGTGCCACATTTTGTCTTTTGGAAAATCCAGTAGGGGAGTCCCAACCTAATGCATGTATTCATCTTGCTTCATATCAACCTCTACAGTGAACACACAATAAAATAAAGGCAGATGAATAACTGCCCCATCAAGGTATAACCAACCACTATAATGAAATGCTTCAATAAATATAAAAAAAAAATAGCAAGTTCCCCTTTTAAGCCATAAACATGGTTATATTAAATAGTATTGACATTATAACTTACCTTGTTCCATATAAAATAAAATAAGACTCGCTAGAGTCACTTTCATAATGCTTTCACCATGCCCTGTGGTTGACACAGCACCAACACTGTTACTGGCATAACCCCCGGAGCCTGCATGTCATAGAAACAGGATTATAAGACAGATGTAAAATAAGTGCACAATCCCCATGTTGTAAAGACAGTACTTATCAGAAAACATATTTGTAGATTTTTGTAATTTATTTCTCATATTCTTGGTACTGGAGAGTTCACACTTACATTTTTGCATAAAATGAAATTCACCTTTAGCAAAAGTTGCATAGACAGTCTGATGACCAGCAGCTACAGTACTATTTGGCTATGTTTCACTTTTTTCCCTATCCCGGATTCACATGTATAGTAAAAAATGATTTAAATACCCGTACTACTGCTATATTTTTTTCCATGCAGTTTAGATTTATGAGTGTGTGTAGTAGGAAAATGTTAACAGAACAAATTCAACTAAATCCATAGCCATACCACTTTAAAAGAGGGGATCTAATTCCTTTGTTTGCTTTTCTGAGATATGATTTATATATGAAGATGTAAATAATAAAGATTACTCCCAAAAATACTAAGGCATATTCATTGGGTAATAAATTCTGTATGTATGTATGTATGCATGCAACGCAAAAGAATGCAAGTGTTACAACTTCAGTCTATGCATTTTGTAAAAACACTAGATATCTATTAAGTTTCTGAGAGTTCAGATATTGATAATCTATCCTAAGGATACATCATCAATATTATATCGGTGGAGACTTCACAGGTCAAAGATGTCACGTTCATTCGTCATTTGCCCTCTTTGAAGGTCAAGTGAATGAGGCTGAGATAAAATACCAAGCACAAGCAATGTAGGGAACTGTGCTTGATATTCAGTGAAGAGGCCACATCACTTACCAGGACTTTTTAAAGAGCTGATCAGTAGGGATCCCGTGTGTCGGACCTCCACCAATTAGATATTGATGACTTCTCCTAAGGGTAGTTTATTAATTATTATAGTTCATGAAAACCTCTTTGACACTGAAATGTCTTGTCAAATCCAGACTGTAAGTGTACATTAAATACAACTATTTCACACCTGAACACTGTTCAGGTACAGTATGCACTGAAATCCATTATCTTTTCAGCACACTACAATGACATCTAGTGGTCATTCCTTAGAATAAAAACTTAAAATTAGTCATCTTCTATAAGGCAAATGTAAAAACTCTTTTTGCATGCTGTATGCAGTCTTATACTTTTGACTTTAAATTTTATATACACACACACACACACACACACACACACACACACACACACACACACACGCAATATTGTGGGCATCACCATCTTTTGTGTGCAAACCTCTAAGAGATAGATATAATCAGAAGCATGGATACGTCTCCATCTTTCCCCAGACTCCAGTAACCTCAGGTTGATACAGGAATACTTTTACATGTCATCCATGTGCTGTCCGGGCAGTTTTACCATGGACCAGGTACAGGTGCATGTAGCCTTAGAGCAAAAGGATAAGTTTACTGGGGAAACCACAACTGAAAAAAAGGCTCTAGTACCCTGGGCTGCATCTATCCTAGCTACAAGAAGAGATACAGTTGGGCATGGAAGCATACAGGTTCTGTATGGTATCCTGCGGCACAGTTGCCCACAGATTATATAGTTGGGCTTGTCATTCCTGCACACCTATAGGTTGCTCTGACACCCCTGTTGGTCCCATGAATTTAGGGCAAGTAAGTGTTGCAATCTGGCACAGACAATCTTTGGAAATTCTTGCTATGTGTAGGTGAGCATTATAATGCTGAAAAATGCCAGTTGGAAGACCTGCCATGGGAGGCAACACATGGTATGGTCTTCACGTATTGCTGACTTGTTAGTGTCTCTCGTATCACTACTGGGGTCACTAACTGTTGTATGCGATGGCTCCACAGATCATCACACCAGCAGTTGGGGCAGTGTGTAATTCCACAGCAAAGGCAGGCTTGAACCAATAACCACAAAACCTCTATACTCAAACCCTACGGTTCCCAAACAGAACCCATATTCATCATTGAAAACGATAGGGTTCAAGCCTGTAGCAGTCCAAGTTTCTCATTCATGACATCACTGCAAATGAAGGTGACAGTGGCTGGCTGTCAATGGCTGTGACACCAAATTTGTTTGCTGCTAAGTGCCTGTGACACCAAATTTTCTGCTAAGTGTCTGGAAATGGTTCAGGCAAACACAAGGGTATGTAGTAAAGAAGCAAACTGTGTCTGAATGGTGGATAATTTAACTGCTCACGCTTGTCAGGGGATGAAATGATTCTCTCTACAGGTGGTCTTTCTGAATGTCCAGAGCCTGGTGAAGGTGTATGCATGCCCCCAGGTAACCACTGCTCTCAAAACAGCTAGGTCAGAACAGCCTAGATGATGAGCAATTCATCAAAACAACCATCCTGCTTCTCTCAGTCCAGTGATGGATATTTGTCAATGTATGTAGGTGCAAGCGACATGTATGGACTCTGCATATTTATTTCTCTTATTTGTATAAAGCCAACATGTGCCGCAGTCACAATCTGAGTTCCCTATTGGTATGTCTTTGGAGTGTGGGAGGAAACCGGAAAACATACGTCTTGCACTGATGCACTGAACATCTTGATTTTTTTTTTATTTTATAATGTCTTGCGTGTCTGCTAAGGTCAGATCTTTAGCCTCAAACATGATTTTGTTTCATTTTTCTCAAAATATTACACTTTGATGAAAAACAGCAAGAAACTGCCCAGAAACTGTAAAACTACCAAGTATTTACCTACTTTGAAGTTTACTTTGAGAAACTAAACTGGTATGGAGATATAATATTTTTATTATTAAGATTTTTATTTGTGCTTGTCAAAATGTGAAAATTATATCAAAAAGTGTTAAACAACTCTCCTCTAACAATAAACATGAATAGAACCCCTATTGTCTACTGATATAAAAGGAAACCCTGACACAGATGTGAACTGAGCCTTAAAGGGGTTGTCCAGTAAATTGACAATGAACAGAAGTCACTGCTGGAAGTCCTGCACCACATACCTCTTACTGGCCATTGACTGGCTTCAGCAGTCATGCGCGGCACAGGACCGGCTTCACGGCACGTGCCTTAATAGAGAGTGGCAGTGGACACTGGAGCGCTGGGGACGGGAGATATGATTTTTTTTTTTTTTTTACCTTCCCCGGCCTCTTCTGTGAGTTGTCAAATCCCAGGACAACCCCTTTAATTAGTTTAAAATATGCTGTGAGGTATTTAGTAACAACATTGTATGGGAAACCATATTGATCTTTATGCCCTCTTACAATCGTACATGGATTATCAACTGAAAAAAAATCCATAAAACACTAGCACATCAGCTTTCATAGTCAGTATGAATCAAAACAATATAGTAAAACATATGCAGAGCAACAAAAAGGTTAAGAATTTAATAAAATTACTTTGAGGGTACAAATATAAAAGATAGGAGTTATTTTTATTATTAGGCACTGAAAAGCAATGTCAGTATTTGGGCATTGCATGTCACGAAGATTATTTATTTTATTTGTTTTTGTGTTTGTGTATTTTGTATGTAAACCCTTTTCAAACGTAAAGCACCATGGAATTAATGGTGCTCTAAAAATAAGTAGTAATAATATCAGTTCTATTTGGTAGAATATGATAAAATGTGAGAAACACTGGTCTTTGCCACATGGAAATGCTGGTTGACATCTAGTGGCCAAAAAGAGCACTGCGATCAGGATGAAGAGTTCACAAATAATTTCCATATATCCAATAAAACCAAATGCCTTTAAATATATAAAGCACACACATCATTCTTGTTGACTGTGTCCTTAAAGTGAAGAACCGCTGTAAAGATTATATAAGAAATATATAAGCTTTTGTCTACAGCTCTTATGCTGACCTATGTGTCTCCATGATAACAGACTACAAATTAACTCTACATACAGTCTCATCCTGCAGTTATACTCCCATCTGTCCCATAACATATATTCAGCATGTTAACAAGCAGTAGGGTACAAGTGAGGGAAAAAAAAAAATAAATGTATGAGACCTACCTGGTAAGTTTACTCTTACCTATACAGGCTGTGTCACCAACACGTCCAACCATTTTATTAGTCATTCCTCCAGTAGATGTTGCACAGGCCACATTACCTTGACTGTCAATGGCAACAGCGCCAACAGTTCCCAAACCTCTACCAATAAAGAAATGTTCCAAGTCAGTCAAGCAATTAAGGTAAAAGGCACAAATAAAGACTGCAACTGATTTCAGACTTTCTGTAGTGTTCTCGCTACTGACATGCAAGCATCTGGTAGTCATACAGTATGAAAAGAAGTAACTATTTTGAATAAAATACTAACGTTATATAGGGGGCAACAACCTAGCAACCTATGTATTGCTTTATGCAATTTTGTACCAAACCTTAATGTTTATAATCTCATAGATTGTAAACTCTTGCGAGCAGGGCCCTCAGTCCCATTGTATGAAGTGACTATTTCTTTGTAATGTATCTTTTTTGTCTGTACTTGAACCCTACAAATTGTACAGTACTGCGGAATATGTTGTCGCAACATAAATAAAATGTATTACTCCAAAAAAATAAAAAATAAAAAAATAATTTATATATATATATATATATATATATATATATATATATATATACACACACACACACACACATATATATATATATATATATACACATATATCATGTTTGTGGCTAACATTCTGCCCCCCATGCAGAGCCCAGCATTTATGATGTATCCAATATGAACATGCCAATTTTGTCTGTGTCTACATGTCCATATCTTCACAAAATCATTACATAAAGAGATCAAAATCTGTGTGACCAAGGTGCCAGTGCACTCGGGTGGTAATGCAACTTCTTATCTCTTAAGGAGTATAAGTGGTGATAACATGAAGAAAAGTTCTGAAACAAGGGCCAATGGATCCCAACAGGTTAGACATTAAACACACAGTTTAGGCTCACAATTGACATGCCACTGGGTTTGAACCAGGTTTCAGATTCTTCCTCCATCTTTCTTTTGAACGTTCAGTGATGAGTTGTTCACCAGGAACTTCAGGAACGCTTTGTGCCTTAGCAAACAAAGATGCTCCTTTACAAGTCAGAAGCATGTGATCTGTCTAAAGGAAAAAAAAAAAAAAAAAAAAAGCTAAATAAATAAAATGTTGGCAATATGTATTCAATTTTACTTTGCGTTGTATGCCAGACATTTGTAAAGAGCTGGGTATGAACATTTAGGTCTCCCAATTAGAAAAAAAAAGATTAGTAAATTAATTTTCTAATTCAAAGTAGTGACATAAGTGAAAAAGTGTTCAAATATGCAACTCTGCTCTGTACTGAAGGTTTCTGACTAGATCATAGGAGAGATCTAACTCCTAGAAAAGAGAACTTATTGCATGATTTTGTGGCCTTCTGATGTGCCATTAGAGGGCAGGTCACCACTACAGCCAATCACAGGCCTCAGAATTGACATGTCATCTGTGTAGAGGCCACCGCTGAGGCCTGCAATTGGCTGCAGGGACCTGATCTCAAACATCACAGAGCGGCAACAATGATGACCAAGCGGCCAATGTAAGATGTCATTTTATTTACTGAAATACATTGCTGCTTTTATCTGAGTTGGAAAATTCCTATAAAAGGAGAAAAGAATTTCTAGTTTCCCCTCGCTTCATCAGGCTTGCAACAAACTTTGCTTTCCATACAGAAAACGGTAGAGAATATTAAGCTTTAAAAAATGCTTATTTGAGAGAACTCTTCAAGTGTGACTTTTTTCCATGGACAAAATATTTGTTGATTTGCATCTGGTGACGTTCAAGGTGCACTTCTTGTGTGTTTATTTCTACTTGGCATCTTTACAAGATCTGCTTGTGGAAACACACGTTCTGAGCTCAATGTGAATAAAACCTACTCTCTCCTTTTTTTCAGTGCTGTAACATGTGAGCTGTTTAGGACACTTAACTGTAAGTATTTGAAAAGCTGCTTCATTATTTTAGCTGCATTGAGGCCAATTACAGTAATGGTGCACAATGCATTTAAAGGGAGTCACCTCCTTCAAGCATACTCAGCTGTCAACACCATAATACAGCGCACATTACAATGAAAAACAACTTTGATGTCTTATGCAAATGAGGCAGTTGGTGCACTGAAGGAGGGCCTTAAGCTCCTTGGTGCACTGCTCTTGCAACTAAGACCTCTACCATCTCCTGCCTGCACAACCCTGTATAGCAATAGTTGATCATCCCAATGCTATATGACCACCCATCCTACCTAAGCAGCAAGAGCAGTACTCCAAGACCTGAAGTACTGAAGACCTGAAGTGCCCACCCCCAGTGCACCAACTGCCTCATTTGCATAAGATTTCATAGTTGTTTTTCTCCAAGTCTACAAAAGAGACACACATAACACAGTTTATCACCGTAATGTGCTCTGTAACACAGTGGTGACAGCTGAATATGTTTGGAGGTGGTGGTAGACATTTTATAAAATGTGCATTCATATTCCTTTGCAACATATGAAATCAAACTTATCATCCATTCCTATAAACTGGAATAGGCATTCTAAACAAATAATTATGTAAACAAATGTAGAGTAACTAATCGTGCTCAAATATACTATCAAAGAGAAAAAACAACAAACTAGCACTAATACCTAAAATATAACCTTTAATAATCTTATTAAAAAGTGTACAATGCACTACAAAGAAAATGACGTCTGTAATGTTGCTGCATGTGGCATTAAGCAGACAACAGCACATAAGTAGCTTTCACAATGTCCATAAAGCCTCTGTTTGAAAAAGAGCTAAACTAAGTGCTCAATAATCAGCAGCATGTGAGTGGCTTTATCAAAAGGTCAATAGAGCCCCTGTTTGAATAGATCTATCTTAAGAGGCTTAACAAAATGTAAACACAGCCCTTGTTTGTCTAAAGCTATCCTCTAAGAGGTTTATAACAATGTCCACATAGCCCCTGTTTGTATATAGCTATCCTCTAAGAGGCTTATCTCAAAATCAATACAGCCCGTGTTTGTATAAAGCTATCCTCTAAGAGGCTTTAGCAATGTAAACAGAGCCCCTATTTGTATAAAACTATCCTCAACGCGTTTCCCCCAGAGATAAGCAGGGTTCATCAGGAGAAGGTAAAGATATAGATAATATCAAGCTTACTGAGATAATTTGCAGTAATAACTGCAGTTCCCAGTGTCCTGATGGTGGACACTCAGGCGGGGAATACCTAAGGGTCAATTCCTTCGTATACCTAGGAATTGTTCTAATTTGGATGATTTTCATGTCAAAGCTAAAGAGCTAGAGGGTAGGTTTTACGAACGAGGATATCCAACGTCTGTCCTCAAAGAAGCCAAAGAGATGGCAGCTTAGTGATCGTACCACTTTACTTACCCCTAAGATTAAACCAAAGGATATACATGCTATCCGCCTGATAGGGAATTATGACCGTGGAGCTAAGGGTGTCATGGAAATACTCAAATCCTATTGGAACATATTAACAATTGATCCAGATGTAAGAGAATTAATTAGTCAACATCCCTCTGTTACTTATCGCAGAGGTCAGAATTTGGGTAATTTGCTAACACATAGCCACTTTACACCCCACTCTGCGGCTAGCACTTGGCTGGATAAAAGTGTCCCTGTTGGGACCTTCAAATGTGGCTCATGCAAGGCATGTGACTACATCTTGAAAGGGGACACTATTCCTATTGTCTCTACTGGTAAGAAACATCTTACTAAACAGTTCATCAACTGTAGGACCACTGGTGTGATCTATGTGGCCACATGCCCCTGTCCGTTAAACTACGTAGGTAAAACTATACGAGAATTTAGACGCAGAATACTTGACCATGTAGGCTATATCACACGGAGAGAAGATCGCACCCTCTCTACCCATGTATGGGAATATCATGGAGGTGACCCTAAGTCTCTGACCTTTCAAGGTATAGAACTAGTATGCCCCCCAATGAGAGGTGGTAACTGGGATCGGTTGATCCTACAACATGAGACCAGGCGTATTTTTCAATTTCAGAGTGTGAAACCTAAAGGCCTGAATGATTCACTCTCTTTTGCATCATTTATATAATTATGGTTTCATCTGCATTTTACATCTATTTAGTCTGTTTATATAGCAATATTAGTTTTCATTCAACTCTATGGTTTATTATTATGCTTTACCCAAATATTTTATGTTTATTTTACTGATGTTTTACATCCTTGGGTATTTCTCTATATGGATGGGATATAACAATTAAAACAGTACATAATTTTATGCACTGCTGTGGTGGCTGGTTTATCTTTGCCACTCTAGTACATATTAGTGTACATATCAATGTTTCCCTAGTCCAGTCATTTACCCGTTCTTACAGACTTATACTTGTATTTTGCATTTGTTATCTTAAGTAAATCTGATTGTGATCCTGAAAGGTTCTTTTCTATTTACTTTATTGCAGTCTTGTTTTCATTCACCATTTTCTCTTTTTTACATTTGTTTGTTCAGCGTCTCCTCTCCATGGAAACCTGTTTTCCCCTGCATGACAAACCTCCGGGCGAGGTGGGCGGAGCCTCGGTCCGATGACGTCATGAGGGGGGAGTGTCATGGGGGCGGAGCTACGGGTTTATTAACCCGGCGGGACACAGTGAATGGCGTCGGCTCTCTTAGTACCAGTGTCCACCATCAGGACTCTGGGAACTGCAGTTATTACTGCAAATTATCTCAGTAAGCTTGATATTATCTATATCTTTACCTTCTCCTGATGAACCCTGCTTATCTCTGGGGGAAACACGTTGAGGATAGTTTTATACAAATAGGGGCTCTGTTTACATTGCTAAAGCCTCTTAGAGGATAGCTTTATACAAACACGGGCTGTATTGATTTTGAGATAAGCCTCTTAGAGGATAGCTATATACAAACAGGGGCTGTGTGGACATTGTTATAAACCTCTTAGAGGATAGCTTTAGACAAACAAGGGCTGTGTTTACATTTTGTTAAGCCTCTTAAGATAGATCTATTCAAACAGGGGCTCTATTGACCTTTTGATAAAGCCACTCACATGCTGCTGATTATTGAGCACTTAGTTTAGCTCTTTTTCAAACAGAGGCTTTATGGACATTGTGAAAGCTACTCATGTGCTGTTGTCTGCTTAATGCCACATGCAGCAACATTACAGACGTCATTTTCTTTGTAGTGCATTCTACACTTTTTAATAAGATTATTAAAGGTTATATTTTAGGTATTAGTGCTAGTTTGTTGTTTTTTCTCTTTGATAAACAAATAATTATGTATTAAAAAGAGTAGGAAATACTTCAGCACTGGAAAATATGAGACAAACACAGCTGTGTGCAACCTACGCACAAAGACATGTACACAAGATGCCACCAAATTCATAAATCATAGCAGAGCCAATTCAATAAATATGTAGAACAATATAAATTCATTCCCAGCAAAATATATCACTGCAAAAGATCAATGACAGCTATTTTCAATTCTTTTAGATCTAAGGGATGTCCCAGTATGTGTTCATGTATTTAATTGCATATTTTTTAAAATGTAGGTTACCAAGTCTAAATGAGCTGTGTGCATGATGGACAAATAGGAAACCAAAAAAGGGAGGTCACACGAGTTCCATATAGAATACACACACTAGAATTATAATAACTTTGTATAGATTTTATATTTAGGGTTCAGGCCATGTATATCAGGTTTTGCTGTAGCCCTAGGGGTTTGTTTTAACTAGCAGGACTCCTAGAACCAGTTTTATAGAGTAACTGTTAATATTTATTAACAGTTAATTAACTGTTAATATAATTAACGAAGAAGAAGAAGCAGAAGAAGCAAGAAGAAGAAGAAGAAGAAGAAGAAGAAGAAGAAGAGCGAGTGGAGGCAGTAGGAAGAGAAAGAGGGAGAGCAGAAAAAAGCTACAAAAGCAGAGAATAGAGGAAGAGAAGGGAAAAGAAGAAGAAAAAAAAGAAAAAAATTAAAAAAAAAAAAAAAAAAGGATGGGAGGGGGGAGGGTAGCTAAGAGGATGTGAATAGGCGGTGAACAGAAAGACATACCAGATAAGAGTCCCAAAGAGGGTTCAGAGAACCATCCATGTCAGGTCCTCAGCAGCCAGACCCGTAATCCCCAACATAGGGGCAGATATTAACATATATGCAGTTATTGTACCGAGGCCAATGGCAGAAACCATGTACAAAGCACCACGTCCAGGACTAAGAGGAAGGCCCAGAGCTCACAAGCGCCTGATACTCTCCAGAGCGTTGGAATTCCAACCAGTAGAAGCAAGTTTTGTTAAAAGACTTCAACTGTGTCATGCAGGAAGGAAGTGAGGTTTTCCATGCGTATAATCTCATTGACCATTAGAATCCAGAGGTGGAGGTTCTACTCGCCTCCAGTACTGCAGAATGCAGGCATGGGCAGCGATGACCAAAAAACAGAGAAGTGAGCACTTCTAAGTTCGCACCGAAGACTCGCAATGGTGGAGAAGAGATAAAGCTGGGCCCAAATGATGAGATGTCTCAATAAGTTGTTTCTCAATTTTTTTTAATATAGATCATAACTGTAAGGAAACCATAAGAAGGTTTTCCAAATATGAATAAATGCCTGAAGAATAGCAATTCACTACATGTCAATCATGGTTATCAAGCATGCAAGGGAGAAATTTTGATAAAAACTGTGTGAAAAGAAGACCAAAAGGAGAGCAAATAAGATCATACAGTGGGGAAAAAAAGTATTTAGTCAGCCACCAATTGTGCAAGTTCTCCCACTTAAAAAGATGAGGCCGGCCTGTAATTGTCATCATAGGTAGACCTAAACTATGAGAGACAAAATGAGAAAACAAATCCAGAAAATCACACTGTCTGATTTTTAAAGAATTTATTTGCAAATTATGGTGGAAAATAAGTATTTGGTCAATAACAAAAGTTCATCTCAGTACTTTGTTCTATCTCCTTTGTTGGCAATGACAGAGGTCAAACGTTTTCTGTAAGTGTTCACAAGGTTGGCACACACTGTTGCTGGTATGTTGGCCCATTCCTCCATGCAGATTTCCTCTAGAGTAGTGATGTTTTGGACCTGTCGCTGGGCAACACGGACTTTCAACTCCCTCCAAAGGTTTTCTATGGGGTTGAGATCTAGAGACTGGCTAGGCCACTCCAGGACCTTGAAATGCTTCTTAGGAAGCCAATCCTTCGTTGTGCTTGGGATCATTGTCATGCTGAAAGACCCAGCCACGTTTCATCTTCAATGCCCATGCTGATGGAAGGAGGTTTGCACTCAAAATCTCACAATACATGGCTCCATTCATTCTTTCATGTACACGGATCAGTCGTCCTGGTCCCTTTGCAGAGAAACAGCCCCAAAGCATGATGTTGCCACCCCCATGCTTCACAGTAGGTATGGTGTTCTTTGGATGCAACTCAGCATTCACTCTCCTCCAAACACGACGAGTTGTGTTTCTACCAAACAGTTCTACTTTGGTTTCATCTGACCATATGACATTCTCTCAATACTCTTCTGGAACATCCAAATGCTCTCTAGCAAACTTCAGACGGGCCCGGATATGTACTGGCTTAAGCAGGGAGACACGTCTGGCACTGCAGGATCTGAGTCCCTGGCGGCGTAGTGTGTTACTGACGGTAGCCTTTGTTACGTTAGTCCCAGCTGTCCGCAGGTCATTCACTAGGACCCCCGTGTGGTTCTGGGAATTTTGCTCACCTTTCTTGTGATCATTTTGACCCCACAGGATGAGATCTTGCGTGGAGCCCCTGATTGAGGGAGATTATCAGTGGTCTTGTATGTCTTCCATTTTCTAATTATTGCTCCCACAGTTGATTTCTTCACACCAAGCTGCTTGCCTATTGCAGATTCAGTCTTCCCAGACTGGTGCAGGTCTACAATTTTGTTTCTGGTGTCCTTCCACAGTTCTTTGGTCTTCACCATAGTGGAGTTTGGAGTGTGACTGTTTGAGGTTGTGGACAGGTGTCTTTTATACTGATAACAATTTCAAACAGGTGCCATTACTACAGGTAATGAGTGGAGGACAGAGGAGCCTCTTAAAGAAGAAGTTACAGGTCTGTGAGAGCCAGAAATCTTGCTTGTTTGTAGGTGACCAAATACTTATTTTCCACCAAAATTTGCAAATAAATTCTTTAAAAAATCAGACAATGTGATTTTCTAGATATGTTTTCTCATTTTGTCTCTCATAGTTGAGGTCTACCTCTTTTTAAGTGGGAGAACTTGCACAATTGGTGGCTGAGAATCCTTTTTTTTTTTTCCCTCCATTTCTCACCATCCACTACAGCTCCGAACCTAAGACTACCATCATTTTATAGACAATCATCTTGGCTATCTCATACATAAATTTGACTTGCAACGATTTAGCATATGACTAGTTATGCAGATTCTTGTCATGTAACTGTCATGTTACTGTTTTGCTCCTAAAAATCTAAATTTAAATTTTCATTATTTTGTAAATCCGCCTTTGGCTTTCAACACTGCCTGAATCCTCCTGGGCATGCTCTTGATCAGATTCAAGCACGTCTTGACCGAAATCTGATCCCAGGTCTCTTTTACACACTCCCAATGTTGATGCATACTGGGTGACTCACTTGGGTACGAATACAGATCTTTCTTCAACTCTACCCACAATTGTTTGATTGGGTTGAGGTCTGGGGACTGTGGGGGCCAATCTAGCACCTCTACTTCATTGTAATTGAATAATTTCTTCACTAACCTCGACTTATGCTTCAGGTTGTTGTCCTGCTGGAACACTGTCGTCCTTTTCATACCCATAGTACTCGAGTGTACAAAGTAACTTGTCTTGTAGGATACTCACATATAGCTCAGCATTGAGACCATCATTGATCTTGGTCAAATATCCAAACGCCTTTGGCTGTGAAACAACCCCATATCATCAGGCTTCCTTCACCAAACTTAACAGTTCCTTCAATTTTTGACCTGTTAGCCCCCTTTTCCCTTGTTTCTTCCAGATCCATTTGCACCCATCAGAGCCCAGTCTATTGACTTTCATCTCGTCGCTCCAAATCACCAGTTTCCAATCTTCTACTGTCCACTTTTCGTACTTTTTTGCAAATTTGAGCCAACGCTTCTTATGACTATATTAAAGTCAAGGCTTCTTCACCTTTTTTTGGGCCACCATTCCAGACTTGTGTGACTTGACTCATACGGTGCTTGCAAGGACATTTGTGATCTCAGTATTACAAAGCATACAGCCACCTCCACTGTCGTGTTTGTAGCCCCAAAACTGATAGACCTTGTAATGAATTGACTTGTTGATATTTTGCCTCGACGTCCACCTCTTGGCTTTTGAATGGATGGACGGACTTCATTTCATATTCTTCCAACTGTCATGCCACTTGTATGATGCAATTTGGTGATTTTCATGGCCAAGAGACCACTATCAATGAACTAGATGATGGTGTTTCTCTTTTCTTGGGAAATCTTCTTCATGGCTTATCGTCAATTTGAACCAGTGACCTTTTCCTTGGGAATCAACCTAATAACACACTGAGCTAGTAGGGAATGTAAGAACAGGTTGTAATTTGTAGTATACAAGAAGAAAAATATTTTTCTATCACAAGGAGCAAAACAGTAACAATGCAGTTACATGACAAGAATCTGCATAACTAATCATATGCTAAATAACTGCAAGTCAAATTTATGTATGAGATAGCAAAGATGATTGTCTATAAAATGATGGTAGTCTTACATTGGAAGCTGTAGTGGATGGTGAGATATGGAGCCCGAAATTCAAAAGTTAAAAACATTGTTACCCTTTTCCTCATCAGTGTATGTCAGAAATGTATTGGACAGGTTGTATGTCATTAATTAGAACTGAATTCACTAGGCAATGTTCAGCCCGTGATAGGAGAAAGGAGGGAGTGAAGCGAAGGGGGATGTGGAGTTGGAGATGAGGGTAGATTGAAATTGTGCAAGAATATCACATGGGGAGCCAGAGAGTAGTCAAGGAGCAAAATGATGGGGGTATGCACTGTGTCCATACAAAATAAATTTGGCCGCCTTATTTTTGAATAAACTGTCCAGAAAAAAAATAAATAAATAACCAGACTGGCAACCCTGATGTGAGTGTCTATTTTGCTCTTTAAGATGCCAATATTCTGATGAAGTGAACTAAAGGGGTTGGCCATTTCCATTAAACTTCACCGCACACGCTAATAATAGTTACTGCTGGTACCTCCAGGGACTCCTACTAGAGATGCAGCTTTAGTGCTTCTTACAGTCAGCTTTCTATGTAATAGCAGAAAAACAGCATCCAACGTAGCCACTGATGGAGGGTCATGCCTAGAGTCTATGGGGCTGTTGATGGACGAGCCAGTTCACACAACCCTCCATCAGCGGCCATGTCTGGCCGTCACTTTTCTGCTATTACACAGAAAGTCAACAGTAAAAAGCAGTACAGATGTATCTACAGTAGAAGACCCGGGAAACGCCGGGAGCAATTATTAGTAGGTGCTATCATATGCTGTTTGCAGCACGGTGCTTAAAGTTAATTGAAAGTGGCCAACCCAGTGCCACAAATAGATAGATTCAGGTGACCCTAAACTAGCAGTGTTTTCCCTTTGTGAACTGGTGTGTCCATTGCTGAGATATCACTATTTTTGTCAATATGTAAATGAGGTATCTAGAGCACTGATGAGGTGACCATTGCTCCAAAGAGGTATATGCCAACCCCCTCGTTGCTCCATACAGCTCATTTGTACATTGACAAAAAAAAAAAAAAGGCAATATCTTGGCAACAGAGTGTAACGGGATTAGCTCAGGGATTATCGTCTCCTCAGATAGACAAGCACTTTTGGCACAGTAATAACAGTCCAGTCCAGTAAATATGGTGCAACTGGCCGCAACCAGTTTTATTAGTTCTTCCAGGCAAAACAAAAATAAATACAAAAGAAAACCCTAGCCGTCTGGCTACTACCTATAACACAGGTAACTAACTATTGAGAGCTGGACCTACTGCACAGCTCCCTAAATACAAATCAGAATTCACAATTCACAGCAGTTTACACTCACAGTGGTTTCCCAGGAGCAGAGACAGCCATATGCCAGTGCTCTGTCTGCCCTTATATCCACACTCTTCAGGAGACAAGTATTTAACCCCATTCATCCTAAAACCTGAAGTGGCTGAATGGAGTAGACTCGGCCTACTCCAGCAGCCAGACCTTTTACCAGGGTTTTGGTAAAACCCTCCAGCAATGAACACCTCTTTCTTACTGCAAGCTTTCCCAGGTGCTTTTAAAAGGTATATTACAGGAACCTGGGAGAAATGTATACTCCTTCTACCACTTTGCCCCTGGTCCTGTCACAAGAGGCACAGATAAACAAGGTGAAAACCCTGTTGAAAGAAGCGACCCCTAACCCATCTGTCTGTCGGGCTGGATTGATATGCTGGGTCCTGGTGACAGACTCCCTTTTATACTGGCAGTTCTAAACATTTCTGCAAGATGCTTCTTTTTATGCTACAAGACAAACTAAATTTTGGAAAGAGGTGCATCTAGAGGAATATCTTAGAAAGACCTATGTTCACACAACATGTTAGATGTCACATTACTAAAAGATAATATATATAGATTTATAGTAAAGCTGGCACGGGTACTAGATGGATACAGAATGGACTGGCTAATCTAACAGATGAAGTGTTAAATTACAGAGTGTGCCTTAGAATAGTATTTCCCAGATCAATATTTGTACAGGTGTTTGCACATTCCCCATGAAAACAGGTAGTGTAGCTGTAAAACACAGCTTATACTACATTGCACAGGCCCTAAACAGCTTTGGCCCTTTGTGCAATTTTGCTTCAAACCACATTTGCAAATCTATTTCTCACAGTACTCTTAGCAAATGTGAAATGTCATTTCAAATTGACAAAGACATTTATTAACCTTTATTATGTCATTTATGGACTGTGTCTCTGCTAGCAGGACCTCAACTGCTATAACAGAAATCGCTTCCTCATCTCTATTTACAAATAAAACTGCCTTCTATAATTGTACCATACAATACAGCATATACAACTTACACAGCAATGCCTTCTCTATAGATTAGCATTTATATAAAGCACACAGACAAAACTTTATCAAATACTATGCTTGCTGAGGGCAGAATTACCAATGTAAAGGAATTCATTTCCCATGATTTCTCTCTCTTTTCTCACAGACATTGCCCATATTTACAGCTGCCTGTATGTAGCTATATTATGGTTTAAGATGGTGCTGTAATTGCTCCCCATCTTCAGCCACATTCACACACAAACACAAATCTACTCAATAAACATTGCTTAGGCTCTATTTAGATCAAATGGATGGCCATCCGTTTAGAAATGTTTAAAAAAAAAATAAGATCAGTATGTCCGTTTTTTTGGGTTTTTTTTGACAGACACTAAAGTATGGTATACGACATTTTAGTGTCCTTAAAAAAAAACTAATTCATGTCTGTCCATTTTTTAACATTGATGCCTATGTAAACGGATGGCCATCTGTTTGTATCAGTTTGCTTCCATTTGAAACATGATCCCCAATATCTCTGTACTGTATTGTGAAAATATTATCATTAGGCCTTCATAAACCTGTCTTTTGCACAAGCTGTATGATTTTTGCTACTCTCTGCTGGTACTGCAATCCACCCCTTGATGATCCTAGACGTATATGTATGACAGAAGTCAAAGATAAGTGAATATAGTGGGCTCGGGAGCTCAGCCTGCTTTATATGCACGGTGCTGGCCGTGTTAAACAACCAACACACACCTGCAAACGCAATGACCGGTATTGGAGATAACTCTGGCCCTACCTATTTATCCACTTAGGTAACATGGTCAATAGCCACTGTACCATCTAAGCAGTTAAACAGAGGGAAGGGGCTTCCTCTGTCAGACAATCAACCCCCTACAGATGCAAACAATCAAATGAAAACTCAAAAAGACCCCACTTTTCCCATTATCAGGCTCAAAAGTATAAACACTGAAAGACAAATAAACCATCATTGATACTGCTGTGTCTGATTTATCACATAACATTCTCTCAGGTGTAACCTAGTAACGAACAACAAACCAAAATTTTCACTATTATTAGCTAGTACAGAAGCAATGCCTGGTTGTTATGGGTAACATCACCGCTTATTTGCAGCAATGTTTTCAATTCTAGTCAGACTGCGGGGGTTATATTCTGTGAACAGTAGTGATGCATGCACAGCAGATTTACCATACATCCCCCATAGATATCTTCATTGAAATACCTTTTCCATTACAAGACGGGCCAGTTTTATTGGGTTAGCAATGCATCTGACAGCAGAAACAGCTCCTGAGGTCAAATCCTTGCCATCCATGATAATAGCATCCATCTCAACTTCTCCTTCTTCATTCAAAACAGACCCATGGCCTAAGGAAATAAACCATAAGGTTAACACACAAAAGACTATATTCTGAGATATGTTCAGTGAGGAAAAAAGAAAGTCTACATCTTCACTCATCTCAAAAACAAGAGCAAGTGATCATTATGAGACATTTATCTGTGCATTCGTGGAATTAAATCATAAAATAAGTAAAAGTAATTAAAAAAAAAAAATCAATATTAATTATATTTATTAATGCATTTCTATACAGTTATGTAGACATTTTCATGTATCTAATGTATACTGTTGTAAAAACAGAAATGGAAGCTAGGAACTCCTACTAATGGGATTCATCAACATCTTTGGCAAGAAATAGGCAAATGAAACATGGACTGAATATTCTGCCATGTAAATACACTATGAGAACCAGAGTTGTATAATTACATTTTGTAGATGAATTTCCAAATCTCCTCTCTTAGGCTAGGTTTACACTTGCACTGGGCTCTCCGTTGTTCGGGTCTGCTGGGGGACCCAAATGACAGAAAGCCCATAACAGCAGTTACCCAAGGATGTCCGAGGACTTTTCTCTCAGAGACTCCGATGCTGATGTGAAACTAGCCTTAGATTGCCAACGACATATTGTAGGGCAGACTATAAACTGTAAGGTTGCGGACTACAGATGGCTGTAAAATCTGGCCAGTTGTAGTTGTAGAAGAGGGTAGCTACAGTTCTTAACGGTTTCATTCAAAACATTTTATAGCATAGCAACTTGTTTTTTTTCTAAAACAGATCTGGGTTGGAAGCCTGGGCTATGCTGGTAGCCCAGAGGCAGAAGTTAAAGTAGTAAAGCTACTATATTTTATTTATCTATTCAACCAGCCCCCTTCATCAAGTGACTAACACAGAGAAGGGGGGAATCTACTATAGGATAGATACAGTGCCTTGCGAAAGTATTCGGCCCCCTTGAACTTTTCAACCTTTTGCCACGTTTCAGGCTTCAAACATAAGGATATAAAATTTTAATTTTTTGGTGAAGAATCAACAAGTGGAATACAATTGTGAAGTGGAACGAAATGTATTGGTTATTTTAAACTTTTGTAAAAAATAAAAAACTGAAAAAGTGGGGCGTGCAATATTATTCGGCCCCTTTACTTTCAGTGCAGCAAACTCACTCCAGAAGTTCAGTGAGGATCTCTGAATGATCCAATGTTGTCCTAAATGACTGATGATGATAAATATAATCCACCTGTGTGTAATCAAGTCTCCGTATAAATGCACCTGCTCTGTGATAGTCTCAGGGTTCTGTTTAAAGCGCAGAGAGCATCATGAAGACCAAGGAACACACCAGGCAGGTCCGTGATACTGTTGTGGAGAAGTTTAAAGCCGGATTTGGATACAAAAAGATTTCCCAAACTTTAAACATCCCAAGGAGCACTGTGCAAGCGATCATATTGAAATGGAAGGAGTATCAGACCACTGAAAATCTACCAAGACCCGGCCGTCCCTCTAAACTTTCATCTCAAACAAGGAGAAGACTGATCAGAGATGCAGCCAAGAGGCCCATGAACACTCTGGATGAACTGCAGAGATCTACAGCTGAACCTAAATCTGGCCTTTATGGAAGAGTGGCAAGAAGAAAGCCATTTCTCAAAGATATCCATAAAAAGTCTCGTTTAAAGTTTGCCACAAGCCTCCTGGGAGACACACCAAACATGTGGAAGAAGGTGCTCTGGTCAGATGAAACCAAAATAGAACTTTTTGGCCACAATGCAAAAACGATATGTTTGGCGTAAAAGCAACACAGCTCATCACGCTGAACACACCATCCCCACTGTCAAACATGGTGGTGGCAGCATCATGGTTTGGGCCTGATTTTCTTCAGCAGGGACAGGGAAGATGGTTAAAATTGATGGGAAGATAGATGGAGCCAAATATAGGACCATTCTGGAAGAAAACCTGTTGGAGTCTGCAAAAGACCTGAGACTGGGACGGAGATTTATCTTCCAACAAGACAATGATCCCAAACATAAAGCAAAGTCTACAATGGAATGGTTCACAAATAAACGTATCCAGGTGTTAGAATGGCCAAGTCAAAGTCCAGACCTGAATCCAATCGAGAATCTGTGGAAAGAGCTGAAAACTGCTGTTCACAAACGCTCTCCCATCCAACCTCACTGAGCTCGAGCTGTTTTCCAAGGAAGAATGGGCAAGAATTTCAGTCTCTCGATGTGCAAAACTGATAGAGACATATCCCAAGCGACTTGCAGCTGTAATCGCAGCAAAAGGTGGCGCTACAAAGTATTAACTTAAGGGGGCCGAATAATTTGGCACGCCCCACTTTTCAGTTTTTTATTTTTTACAAAAGTTTAAAATATCCAATAAATTTTGTTCCACGTCACGATTGTGTCCCACTTGTTGTTGATTTTTCACCAAAAAATTTAAATTTTATATCCTTATGTTTGAAGCCTGAAATGTGGCAAAAGGTTGAAAAGTTCAAGGGGGCCGAATACTTTCGCAAGGCACTGTACATGTCAGACAACTGATGTATAAAGTTCACATCTTAGTTGTATGGACCCACCTTGCACCAAAGATGCGCCACCTACTCCTTTTTTCTGCCCCACCCCCTACTTTTTAAGACAGTGGGAGGAGCAGTTCAGGTATCAAGAGAGGCCATGGTGGGAACACCTTTGCCTATCATATTTACTCCTATGCTTCCAAAAAGGGTATTCCAGCACTATAACAGTATATAGTCACCTGTTTATTCGGCAGGTATTCTAGCCGAGTGTCTCCGTTCAGTATCCCAGTCTTTGTTGACATTCTTCCTGTGCAAGAGTGCATCAGCCAATCAGTGGCTCTGCAGGGGTGCTCGTTTTGAACACTGCATCAATGCTCAACCAATGATTAGATGACACTCTTCTGTGTGGACCAAAGATCAGGAAGACTAGATTTGTTATTTTAAACCTCCCTATATGTTAAAATAAATGTACTGGAACACCCCTGTATTTCTGGGACATCTTGCACCAGCAGAATAAAAGAGGGGGAGGAGTTGCATTGTATGTTAAAAAAGATCACATTTCCACGGAAATCACAGTTTTACAAAATGATAACTTATTGGAAAATATTTGGGTAACAATTCAGGGGAAAAACAACGATAAGGACATCATAATAGGTGTTTATTATAGACCACCAGGACAGACAGAAGACAGGGATGAGATTTTTTCACAGCAAATGACCACGCTTTCGAAGAAATTTGAAATTGTTATCATGGGAGACTTTAATTACCCAGATATTCATTGGGAAACTCACACAGCTACGAGTAAAAGCTCTATCAAATTTTTATCCTCTCTAGCAGACAATTTCATTGCCCAGTTAGTAGAAGAAAACACAAGAGGAACATCCATTCTGGACCTAGTTTTAACTAATAAGGAGGACATGGTTAAGGAATTAAGGGTAGCAGGGACATTGGGATTCAGCGACCATGCTATACTCGAGTTTGGGGTTGTAAGAAGAAGAAGACCTGAGAAGACAAAGACTAGAAGACTCAATTTTAGTAGGGCAGATTTTAGGGGCCTAAAGGTAAGGGTTAGTAGAATTCCATGGCGAAAATTACTTAAGCACAAAAATGCACATGAGGGGTGGGAAATTTTCCGTAGGGAAATCATTAATGCACAGGAACTAACAATACCTAGAAGCAAGAAAAATGGGAATCACCTAAAAACTCCAGGATGGATGACCAAAAAATTACATAACCTACTAAAAAAGAAAAAGGAAACTTACAACAAGTGGAAGATGGGAGCTATATCTAAGGGAGAGTATACAGCAGTTTGCAGACTCTGCAAGATAAGCATTAAAAAAGCCAAGGCTGAATACGAATTGAAGCTTGCAAAAGAAGTTAAGAGTAATGTAAAAGGTTTTTGGGGATATGTTAAGAGCAAAAGAAAAGTGAAGGAAACCATTGGAGTCCTAAAGAACGAAAAGGGTGAAAAAGTTAACATGGTGGATCAGCAAGTGGAGTTACTAAATTCATATTTTGTATCCGTCTTCTCCCAAGAAATGGATGGAAATATCAACATTAATGGTGATAGTGATGAGGGGAATGAGGACTCCAAGCTGATTATAAGTGAAGGTTTGGTAAGAGAACATTTAGCTAAGATTAAGGAAACCAAGTCCCCAGGACCGGATGATTTACACCCTAGAGTTTTAAAAGAATTAGCAGAGGAAATAACAGAACCCCTTGCAATAATCTTTAATAAGTCATGGGAGACAGGAGTGGTCCCTCTAGATTGGAAAAGGGCAAATGTGGTCCCCATCTACAAAAAGGGGAATAGGGACGACCCAGGAAATTATAGGCCGGTAAGTCTGACCTCGATAGTAGGAAAAATCTTTGAACAAATCGTTAAAGAACATTTAATTAGGTACCTGGATGGGAAGGCTTTAATTAATCAAAGCCAGCACGGCTTTATGCCTAATAAATCTTGCCAGACTAATCTTATTTCCTTCTATAATAAAGTCACTGAATGGTTGGACCAGGGGAATGCAGTGGACATAGTATATCTTGACTTTAGTAAGGCCTTTGATAAAGTATCACATAACATTCTTATTGAAAAAATGATCAAGTATGGCTTTGATAAAATATCAGTGAGGTGGGTTCACAATTGGCTTAATGATCGGGCACAACGAGTAATTCTAAATGGCTATACATCAAACTGGAAGAAAGTAAAAAGCGGGGTGCCGCAGGGCTCTGTCCTGGGCCCAGTACTTTTTAATATTTTTATAAATGATCTGGATGATGGGGCTAATGGGGAACTAATAAAATTTGCAGATGATACAAAGCTAGGAGGAATAGCCAACACTAGAGAGGAGAGAGAGTGCATCCAAAAGGACTTAGACACACTGGAACAATGGGCTGAGGTGAACAAAATGGTATTCAACAGGGACAAATGCAAAGTTCTACATCTGGGTAACAGAAATGCAAGAAGCATATATAGTATGGGAGGAATAGTACTAAGTGAGAGTACAGGGGAAAAGGATCTGGGCATAATAATAGATCGCAAACTCAACATGAGTCAACAGTGCGGTGCGGTGGCTAAAAAGGCTAACCAAATTCTAGGATGTATCAAGACGAGCATTGTAGCTAGATCAAGAGAGGTAATTATTCCGCTGTACTCTGCCCTGGTCAGACCCCACCTGGAATACTGTGTACAGTTCTGGGCGCCCCAGTTTAAGAAAGACATCGATTCATTGGAGCAGGTCCAGAGAAGAGCAACCAAAATGGTGGAAGGTCTACAAACCATGTCCTACGAGGAGAGGCTAAAAGAATTGGGACTGCTTAGTTTGCAGAAGAGAAGGCTAAGGGGAGACTTAATAGCGGTATTTAAATATCTGAAAGGTTGTCACAGTGCAGAGGGATCTACCCTATTCTCATTAGCAGAAGGAAGCACGAGAAGTAATGGGATGAAACTAAGGGGAAGGAGATTCAGATTAGACATTAGGAAAAACTTTCTAACAGTAAGGGTAGTGAGAGAGTGGAATAGGCTGCCACGGGAGGTGGTGAGTTCTTCATCAATTGAAATCTTCAAGCGGAAACTGGATAGGTATATAGCTGGGATGTTTTAGGAATTCCTGCTTTTGCAGGGGGTTGGACTCGATGGCCCTTGAGGTCCCTTCCAACTTAAACAAACAAACAAACAAACAAACAAACAAGAATTAATTAAGTTTGGCACAAGAATTGACATTCTTAATAAATTCTCCCCAGAGAGCAGAGGAAGCTTTCTGGGCGTGTCAGAACAAAGTAGAAATGGAGGTTCCGGGACCAGGAGAGAGAGAGTCTAAAATTGGGCTAACAGTGCAATACTCAGAATTGGAAGTTTATTAGTAAATTTAATTAAATTAACATTTGGACAATAACCAAATAACTTCTTATGTCATTAGACAACACCTTTAATTTCAAGAATTAAATATTCTAACATAGTGGTGGCTGTACTGACTCAAGCTTAAGACTGGGCTGCATCTCATTCAATTTAACCTCTTGATTTTTGTTTTTTACTCCTAGTCTTCCAAAAGCCATAATTTTTTTTTATTTTTATCATTCACAGAGCCATATGAGGGCTTAATTTTTGAGAGACAAGTTGCACTTTATAATGGCTCCATTTAGTATTCAGTACAATATACTGGGAAGCTGGAAAAAAAAATCTTATGAGATTTGTTTTTATGGCGTTCACTGTGCAGCCAAAATTACATGTTACATTACAATTAGTTTTTTTTTTTTTTGTCTTAACACCTTTAAAAAAAACTTTGAAGGAAAAAAAAAATACATTTCGTGGAGCCACCATATTCTGACACCCATAACTTTTTTTATATATATATATATATATATATATTTGTAAACAGGGCTGCGTAAGGAGTCTTTTTTTTTTTTTGCGGAGCTATATGTACTTTTTATTTATACCATTTTTGGGAATGTTTGATTGCTTTGTATTCAAATTTTTATGCAAGGCAAAACAGCTCTTTTGATTTTTTTTTATTCTACTATAGTGTATGGGAAAAATATTTTTATATTTTGGGAATACCTAATTTGTTTATGATTATTTATTTTTACTTAAAATCTAGTGAAAGGGGGAGTGACATGAACTTCTAGTTTTTTTTATATATTTAATTTTTTTTTTTTTTTTAAACTGTTTTATTAGCCCCCCTAGGGATTTTGAACCTACGATCTTTAGATCGCTTGTCCTATAGTTTGAAATACTACTGAATTGCAGTCTATGGAAGATGCGCTACATAGATACTGAGGCCTGCCACAGACAAGCCTCAATAGCTATAATTCTATGACAGGCCTGGAAGCTTTCATAAGGCCCCTGGCCATCATAGGAACAAGACGGCTCGCATGATCTTGCTGCATAGGTGCCGTCCAGAAACATCAATGGTACAGGGCGCAGTGCAGACTCTATTATGAAGCTCTCAGGAAACAAAACCTGCATTTTTTCACTCTTTCCATTTCTGAGGGCTGTGTAAAGTGAAAAAAAAATGAGGGCATTGTAAAACGGAAAAATTTGGTGTCATATGAAGAAGAGATTCTCTTCTTTCATATGATACTAAGGATGCTGTTCTACCTGTATGATCTCAGAGATATCACTGGTTGAAAACACATTCAGGATTGGGATATTTATACACAGCTGCAGCTAGACTCCTTATGAAGGACCCGGCTTCGCACGGGTATATTTCATTGTTTGTTTGTGTAGTGACCCCATAAGAATTGGCCAGTTTTGCACTTGACATCCAGTATGCCAGTCCAGTATAGGTATAGTCTATTTATGGCTGTGTTGCTATGGAAACCTGGTAAATGAAATGTGAACTTATATTGGCTGATGCACGTCATATGACTGAATACTTAAGGACCTGCGAACTGCTATTGACTCATACAGGTCATAAACAGCTTGGTTGCGATGGAAACCTGGTGTAAAGCTGTGTTTATGTCAAGACTGAAGAACCGGCGATTTTCCATTGGTCCATAAGCGTCATGTGATCATGTGTATCTCAGTTTGGATATCAGTGAAAGACCTGCGATCGGTTGTTATGGAAAACCTGGAGTAAAGCTGTGTGTATGTGACCTTGTGAAACAATGTCATCCACAGCGCTCTGCCCCTTTAAAGCTGACCCACAGCAGTGAATAAAAATGGCTGGGTTGTTATGGAAACACAGAGTGCAGCTGTGTGCATTTGGCTGACAATGCCTTGTCAGACTGGAGACGGGCTTGGGTCTGCTGGGATGTTTCAGCAGCTCGCTGTTGTCTGTGACATACCTTGTCAGATTAGAGACAGGCTTGTGTTTGCTGAGAGTTTTCATTAGCTCGAGCAGCAGCCATGTGTTTTGCTGCAGGGGGCATGAGTAGTTTAAAAACGTTTCAATTTATAAGAATGCTGAAATCCAGTATGGCAGTCCAGTCAGTGGCATAAATACCAGGGTAGCAGTGGTAGTGGCTGCCACAGGGCCCGGGACATTAAGGGTCCCGGCGGGTCCCTGATGTTTTTTTAATTGCAGATTCATTCTTCCCAGCCTGGTGCAGGTCTACAATTTTGTTTCTGGTGTCCTTCCACAGCTCTTTGGTCTTCACCATAGTGGAGTTTGGAGTGTGACTGTTTTAGGTTGTGGACAGGTGTCTTTTATACTGATAATGTCAAACATGTGCCATTACTACAGGTAACGAGTGGAGGACAGAGGAGCCTCTTAAAGAAGAAGTTACAGGTCTGTGAGAGCCAGAAATCTTGCTTGTTTGTAGGTGACCAAATACTTATTTTCCACCATAATTTGCAAATAAATTCTTTAAAAATCAGACAATGTGATTTTCTAGATTTGTTTTCTCATTTTGTCTCTCATAGTTGAGGTCTACCTATGATGTCAATTACAGGCCGGCCTCATCTTTTTAAGTGGGAGAACTTGAACAATTGGTGGCTGACTAAATACTTTTTTCACCCACTGTATATACACAGTTATGGGTGTCAGAATATGATGACTCCAACCTTTTTTTTCCTTCAAAGGTTTGGATTTTTTTTTAAAGGTGTTAAAACATAGCTGCAAAGGTGCAATCCCAATGCCTTAGAATCATATGAAAGAGGAGATTCTAGAAAAGCAAGTTTCTACATTTTATAATACCTGAGATATAGATCTCCATAGGATAGACCTTCAGGATAACTTGGAGTACAACATCTGAACCGATCAGCTGCTGTGGCAGGCAAAGGCCATATACTAAATATACGGCCAGAAGCAACCCGGCTCCAAGTCACGTTAATACCATAGTGCAGCAGTAGTGTCTGGAACTAGAGCCCCACCTCCATTCACTTGAATTGGAATAGAGTTGCTTCCAGTCATACCCTGTGGATAGGTCATCAGTGTCAAATGGCTTCAGATCCTGGACAACCCCTTTAATATGCACAAATTAATGGGGACCATATCTAATTAATGGAGGGGGCTAGAGAAAAAAAGAAACACAGTCTACAATCTGCGGAACAGCAAGTACAAGGCTAGATAAAAAAAAAATAGAATTGTCAGACATAGTGACAGATCCACTTTAACTTCTTGAATGAAGATTACTTTTGACATTTTTCATGAAAATCATGTACACTGCTTTTTTATGGTGTAGAGGGCAGCACAAGATCTGCTGTAGCTGACGAATGAAGAGAATATCAATGTCTCTACGTTTGCCATCACATATATTCTGCAAAGTTTCACCTGCATTGAAAAGTGGATCATCTTCAAGCACCACCACAGCTTCTTCTACAGCTGTAACTGCATCTCCTCCTTCTCCTAGTATCTTGTAACCTTGCAGAGCAGCTCTTTTTACTCCAGAACAATAGCCTTGTTCATATTCCTTCATGATCGATCCAGCACCGCCATGGACCACAATAACTGGCTTCATATTTACTAGAAGTGAAATAAAGAGTAGATTATCCTCTTAGTAGCCCAACTGGTTTGAGTCATAATGACGAAGCTGATTTTTTTTTAACTTGTACACATACCAAGAGCCATATATTTTTATTTTTCCATCAATGTGGCTATATGAGGGCTTGATTTTGTGAGGTAAGGTACATTATTTAATGGCACCACTTTGATGTACACAGATCTTGTTGATTAACCCTTTCCTGCTCAACAGCATACCCAGTCACACTGAGCGTAACAGAGTGATGTTGTGCCCGCAGCAAGACTTCCAGGCCTCAGTGGCATTACACAGAAGGGACCCAGGACTAGTTGCCAAAGTTGGAAATACTCTGACTCCAGCAGCGTAACCCCACAGTTGTCGTAATCAATAACGATCACAGCACCTGGGTGGCTAGGAGGCAAGATTGTCCCCCCCTTCAGCCCCTTAGATCTCCAAAGGATTACTATGGAAGCCAGGCCAATCTTAAAAGTTTAATAGGATGTATAAAAATAAAAAAAATACATTAAAAAGTTTTTAAAAAACCCAAAAACTTAAGACTTTTAAAATACATAATATAAACAACAAATAAAGTAAACAAACATACTAGTATCCCCATACCAATCACACTATCCAAAAATAACATTCTTATTACAGTGCATACCGTTAAAAAAATTAATAAATAAATATATATAAAATCATGCAGTGCACACATTAATATGCTTTGGTCATTTCGCTCCGCGCACCCCCTTTCCAAAAAAAAAAAAAAAATATAGCAATACAAAGAGATCAAAAGGTTGTACAAGAAAAAGAGCCTTTGCATATCTCTGTCAACAAAGTAATAAAAAAAAAAAAAAAAAGCTAGACATCAGAATACGCTGACCCCAGGAAAATTGTTTATTTTTGAATAATGATGTTTTATTTAGTAAAAGCAGCACAATACTGTATAACAAAACCAATATACATATGGCATCGCTGTAGTCGTAATGGCCCTTCAGACAGTTTCCATGTCATTTTTAATGCAGATTGAACATTGTAAAGAAAAAATGCAAAAAGTAATGATAAGATTTTAGGTTTTTTTTTTTTTGTTTTTTTTTTTTTTTTTTTTTTTTACACGAACCCCCAAAAAAGTTAATAAAAGCTAACAAAAAAACATTATCTGTACTCCAAAATAGTGCCAAATGAAAGTACTACTCGTCAGGCAAAGAACAAGCCATCACAGGGCTATGTCAACAGAAAAATACAAAGTTATGAATGTTGGAGATGAAAATATGAAAAAAAAAGAAGTCACTGAGCATTAAAAGGGTTGTTCAGTTTCAGACCAATATTGAGAGACAAGAGTATGTTTTTTGTTTGTTTTTTTTTACCTTCCCCAGCCTCCTGCCCCAGCTCTGTATTTCCTGGACAACCCCTTTAATGATGCAGGACAATTTGGGCGTTAAAGGGGACAAATGATGTCCCAGGTCCTTTCCTGTGACCGCTGAGGCCACTGATTGGCCTCAGTGGTCACGTGCGGCGAGGACTTCCACGAGCCGCTGGACAGTGGAACGTCGGGGACAGAAGAGTATGGGATTTTTGTTTTTTTATGTTTTACCTTCCCCGTCCTCCTGTCCCAGTTCTGTATTTCCAGGACATCCCCATTAAAGGTCAACCTTTATTAACTCTTCCTGGGGGGATAGAAAAAAAAAAAAAAAAAAAAACACCAATTACACCATTCCCTTTTTAAGCTGTAACTTTTGCGCTGTTGAGCATATGGCTTAAAGGGTACCTGAATTTTCATGAAACATTGAAATAAGTGCAGGGTTGTGCTGGGCAGTCTGTTCTATGACTGTATACAGTTGTGCTAAAAAGTTTACATACCCCGGCAGATGTTTTGTTTTTTTGGCCTTTTTTCAGAGAATATGAATGATAACACAAAAACTTTTTCTCCACTCATGGTTAGTGTTTGGTTCAAGCCATTTATTGTCAAACTTCTGTGTTTTCTCTTTTTAAATCATAATGACAACCAAAAACATCAAAATGACCCTGTTCAAAAGTTCACATACCCCAGGTTCTTAATACTGTCTATTGCCCCCTCTAACATCAATGACAGCTTGAAGTCTTTTGTAGTAGTTGTGGATGAGGCTCTTTATTTTCTCAAATGGTAAAACTGCCCATTCTTCTTGGCAAAAAGTCTCCAGTTCCTGTAAATTCCTGGGCTGTCTTGCATGTTCTGCGTGCTTGAGCTCTCCCCAGAGTGGCTCAATGATATTGAGGTCAGGAGACTGAGATGGCCACTCCAGAACCTTCACTTTCTTCTGCTGTAGCCAATGACAGGTTGACTTGGCCTTGTGTTTTGGATCGTTGTCATGTTGGAATGTCCAAGTACGACCCATGCGCAGCTTCCTGGCTGATGAGCGCAAATTTGCCTCCAGTATTTGCTGATAATGTGCTGCATTCATCTTTCCTTCAACTTTGATTAAGTTTCCTGTGCCTTTGAAGCTCACACATCTCCACATCATCAGTGATCCACCTCCGTGCTATAGAGTAGGAATGGTGTTCCTTTCATCATAGGCCTTGTTGACACCTCTCCAAATGTAACATTTATGGTTGTGGCCAAAAAGTTCGATTTTTGTCTCATCACTCCAAATTACCTTGTTCCAGAAGTTTTGAGGCTTGTCTCTGTGCTGTCTGGCATATTGAAGGCGAGATTCTTTGTGGCATTTGTGCAGTAATGGCTTTCTTCTGACAACTCGACCATGCAGCCCATTTTTCTTCAAGTGCCCCTTATTGTGCATCTTGAAACAGCCACATTGATAGTTTTCAAAGAGTCCTGTATTTCAGCTGATGTTATGTGTGGGTTTTTCTTTGCATCCCGAACAATTTTCCGGGCAGTGGTGGCCACAATTTTGGTTGGCCTACCTGTCCGTGGTTTGGTTTCTGGGCATGCTATCAGGCCAAAATCACCAGGGTATGTGAACTTTTGAACAGGGTCATTTTGATGTTTTTGGTTGTCATTATGATTTAAAAAGAGAAAACACAGAAGTTTGACAAAAAATGGCTTCAACCAACCACTAACCATGAGTGGAGAAAATGTTTTTGTGTTATCATTCATATTCTCTGAAAAAAGGCCAAAAAAAACAAAAAAATCTGCCAGGGTATGTAAACTTTTTACCACAACTGTAAGCCTTCATACATGATGTCCTATCAGGTTTTCTGCCAATAATAATCAAAGTAGTATAATGTTGTACCGTGTTAGCCATTGAAAGTAGTGGAAGAGTGAAGTAATCAGGTGATACCCTTTAGAGGCTAACTGAGTATATTTGATGGTAAGCTTTCGAGAGTACTAGCTCCCTTCATCAGACATAGTGTTATACAAGAAACTGAAAATTCACAGATTTTTTATATCCTAAAGACATGGACCTTCAAAGGATCTTAGAATCCTTAAAAAAACAAAAAGCAATATAAGTAGAGAAGTTATTTACAACAGGTCAAAAAATAAACAAACAGTCTGGAAACTTGTGGGTCGTGACGGAGGGATCACTAATTCTTGCTATCTGCTTGCTGTCACGTGGTGATTTGTGACCCTCACAGTTCATACATAGTGTGACGTAAAACTGGCATGAATATTAAGTCCAAATTGCAGAATTTGAAATTTTTGCATTAGCTTATATTCCCATTCTTTCCTCTCATTCTGCATCTTAAAATGTCCCATTAAAACCACAACCCGCAAATCTTCAATAGAGTGGTCTTCTCCAGAGAAATGTGCGGCCACTGGGAGATCTGTTCTGCTGTTATTAATGGTGGATCTGTGTGAGTTCATGCACTAAGTCTCTGCCCTGTTTCCCCCACATAGAGGCCTGTGGTTGAAACACACTTACTTTTGTCTAAAGCTATGAGTATCTACAATAAGAAGCTGTCAATTACTGATAATGTTCTGCCATTCTGCAGAACTATAACTATACAATTGCAAACAAATAGCAGAGAAAAGCCCAAATGACCATACTATAGGAGATCCGGAAACATTGGACTGTAAATACAGGGAAAGTACATGAAGCCAAGCAGATAAAACACAAAAAAAAAAACAAAAAAACCCACAATTTATAAACAGTCGGGAAAGCAGCTTGCGGTCTGTGAATAATATCCCATCTGTAACCATACAAGCAGCCAGAATACAAGTACATAGAAGACTTTTCTTACATTGTAGCTGTGCGTTCCTGTGCAGAATCCTCAGTCTTTTGCACACAGCAATGGTTTGCAGACATGACTGTGCAGTCTGTGAGGAGAATCAACCCCTCCCTTCTCCATTCACTGTGTGAAGAGAGAAAAGGACTGCTTCTACACTCACTGAATTAAAGGGGTTTTCCGGAATACAACCTCCCCACCGCTCACGTTCTAAATTACATAATTTAGCAAAAATGTATATTTACCCATATCCCTAGGACATTTTCTGGTTATCCGGTGACGTTCCGTTTCCCCATCACCAATACTCACCTCCCCCCCACCCCATCATACTTACCTGTCTTCCTTCCAGACTTCCTTCTGCACGTCTGGAAAGAAGACAGGCAAGTATGATGGGGTGGGGGGTTCTCATTTAGTTGGTTAGGGCTAGTAGTGCGCGGGATAGCTAGGGAGAGAGGAAGGGGGTGTGAAAGAGGGAGGGGGAGTTAGTGTGTCAGTCTACAAGTACTATGATGCATTGCATTAGCTAAGACAGCAGGAAGGTACACCATATAACCAAATACTGAAGATGTCAGAAGCTCCCAGAGAAACCGATAAATCAATCAAAACACTGCTAAAGGTATTTGGGTGCACTTATTAACCCATTAACAGCACTAACAGACTTTTTTTTTTAAAAAAAACAAACATTTTTTGCCCGGAAAATCCCTTTAAGCAAAATGGAATGGAAGGTGTCTATGGGCAGACTTGGTAACAAAAAAGTGAACAACAAATTAGCTAAAAGGGAGACACCTAGTGGTAGAAACTTTAGAGAGATGGGTGAGACAAAAAGCAGCAACAGTTTTGATTAAAGTGCAATACATTTAGGCCCACAATCACATGGTCTATGAAATGAGACTATGTGGTCTGAAAAGTTAGTGACCATTTAAATAACCTGATAAAATAATTCTCTGTTCAATGCAATTGCAGTGCTACCAACTTATATTCTTGTTTTTTTCCACTTTTGCACAATAATTGTTTTTGCATCACTACTTTTCATAAGCTATAAGACTACTTTCATATCTGCGTTGTGTTCCGTTGTTCTGTTCCATTACAGGAGCTAGGAGCATTGTCTATAATAAGGCCTGATGGGCTTCCTTTCTAGTATCTGTCATTTTGCAGGATGAAAAAGTTCTGCAACAGAGATTCCTAACACAGCAGATGTGAATATAGAGGTTTCAATTTATTTTCAAGCTGGAGGTTGTAACTTTTTTCCCAGCTACATCGGTCAGGTATTTTATTGTAAGGGCTTTTTTGCGGGAATAAGTTTTTATTGGAGTACATAAAACTTTATGATTGCTTTTTATGAAATTTCTGTGGGCAGATGATGAGTGATTATTACCTAATTCAGAATCAATTAACAATTAATGGAACATTTTTCCTTAATTACCATTAATATAAAATTATTTTAGGACACTCCCCTTTTTACATGTATGTCGCTTATTTATGTGCCATATCATGCTACTGAATCTTGGTTTCGGTAATACATATACTGCGTTTCTCTGAAAATAAGACCTACCCCAAAAATAAGCCCTTGCATTATTTTTCAGGATTTTTGGAGTATGTTTGAAATATAAGCCCTATTCTGAAAATAAGCCCTAGTTACAGTTCATTAAAAAAAAAAAAAAAAAGTGTCCAGGCAGCTATACATGTGAAAAAGTAAACAGAGCCCTCAGTGGCTAATGTAAAAAGGCATATACTGTTGGTCACTAGGGGGTTAATAAAGTAATACTGCATCTGACTGATTTTACATGATTTCTATGATGAAATTTGTGTAACAAAGAAATCATCACCTAATTACATTTAGATGAATGTACTAGCACAGTCAGAAATTGTTTTTCTGACATTTTTCATAAATTTTCCAGGATTAAGATATTGATGACTAATCCTTAGGGGGCGTTCACACTACCATTGGTGACCGTCAGTAGTGTCCATTGCTATTGTCCGTTACAAGATTTTAGCATCGGACACTAGCTGAACAGTCAGAAATCCGTTAAAATTTCCATTCATTTCAATGGGTTTTTATATTGTGTCCGTTAGTGTCCATTTACACCCTATCCGTCAGAAGTCCGTTTTTTTTCGCGGACAAAAAATCCTATATGCAAGACTCTTTTGTCCGTTTGAAATATCGGATTCTTGACGGACAGCAAGTGTCCGTTATTTTTTTTAACATTGAAGTCTATGGGTAACAGACTTATAACGGAAACAGTAACTGATAGCCATCAGTTATTGTCCATTATTTTATGTCCACTTTTTTTTCTACGCATGCTCAGAAAGCAGGAAAAAAAAAAACGGACAGTGTTAAAAAAACGGACACTAACTGTTTGCTAATGTATCCGGTTTTTTAACTAATCCATTAATTGGATCAGTTAAAAAAACTGACACATTAACATCAGTTACTGTCCGTTAATGTCTGTTAGGATAGGTGTCCTTTTTTTTTTTTCTTCTTTTTTAACGGACACTATCAGAACGGACATCAACGGTAGTGTGAACCCTGCCTTAGTACATGAAACGTATTATTACATAGTGATTGTTCAAATGAACTGACTTCCATGTGTAATACATGGACAGAGACAATGATATTCGGTAGCTCATGGAAATGGGCCCCTGAGCAGTAAATGTTATCATCTTTTCAACCCATCATGCACCCATGCATACAGTCCAGTTGTGTAACATGTGCATGATTAATAATTACCAGGGTAATTAAAAAAAAACAGAGCTAGCCCTTTTTTTCAACCTCTGACCCCAGATAAAACATTATATAGGGTTAACATAAAAAGCATGAGCTACACATTAACAATCAACGTCCACATAAACTCCATAGCACACCTCTTAAAAAAATAAAAATAAAAATGCCCCCACCACAAGGTCTTACCCTATGGAGAAGTTTAGAGAGAGAAATGTTGTGACTCAATTTTAGACCTAGCTGTACATGATGGTTTTTTGATGGCCACGATGCAGCCTTTTGATCAACAATGGGATGGTTCACACAAGCAAATCTCATGGTCAATATTAAAAACAACTGCCCAAACAGGGGACAAATTACCGTAGTTTATAATGAGAAAAACACATACATAGGAAGTCTGCAAAAATTGGCTGACGATTGGAGGCGACTATGCTATTCATTTTCAGCCAACCACCGGCTGAAAATTTCCAACACAGTCAATGTATTTTTGGCAGAAAGGACATCTGCGGTATTTTTATAACCGTTGGTCACCTTCAGTCCTGTTTAGCACTGGGCGTCTATGGCTAAATCAAAATCACAATTAATCTGGCATTTTACCTCGATAAAATTAAGGGACATTATTTAGCCCAAGCCCCTGTTAAAACTACACCCCTTTTAAAGTAGGAGTGTGTCTTGGGCAAACGGGTAGCGGAGGACCATGGGAGGTGAGCAAACATAAATAAATATCTTTCCTGGGCGCCAGCGCTGCTCCAATGAGTTCTGAGACCTATGATTGAGCCTCAGCAGCCCCTTTGGTCATGTAGCATTATGACGATTGCGTCAAGACCCAATGCAACCACTGAGGGCCGATCACAGACCTCAGCATTCCCTAACATAATTCAGGAGGCCAGAAGAGGACCAAGAGTAGCGCCAGAGTCCAGGGGAGGGGTTTCATTTAAGTTTGCTCTGAAGAGACCCCAGAGTATAATAAAAGTTCTAGTTTGGACGTTTTCAGTCAGAATGAAACTACAGGTAAAAGTTCGTGAATACTGTAATAACCGAACTGAAATAACCGACAAGCACAAAATCACATTGGTTATTAGGAATGGCGTTTGGATTCGGTTATCTTATGATTAATTCCCGATCCCTTGTTCCACTCACCTCAGACCAGTCCTCAGCCACTGCCCAAATCATTCAACTCTTGCTACTGCCAACACAGCAACCTACTACAACTCCACGCCACTACTGTATTCTGTACTCTCTTCACTGAGGTAAATGTTGCAAACACAGCAGATGAAATATTTCAGAGGTAAAACAAGAGTAAAATGTAAAGCCTAGTACACAAACTTACAAGCTTCAGCAGTGAACATGCTTCCGCTGATATGGGGGATGCACTGGCTGCCACTGGAGAACCTGCCTTCCTACTCACAAATGCCTCAGCCTGGGGAACCGACTGGCATCTCTCCAGTGAAGTGGTGCATTCATTCCTCACGCTGTCCATCCAGTTTCCTAGCTTGTTTTGTTCTAAACCATCCTCCTCGCCTTCATGCAGTAACACTCTCAAAGTGACCTCCAAGCTAGCCCAGCTAGCCCAAGCTATATGTAATATAGTAGTAAGCCATCCTGCGCCAACCTGCTTGCGCTGTGCCATGCCATAGCTACATGGATTATGTACACTGAAAGTTGACCATTTCATAAAGCTAGCCAAAAGGTCAAGGTGTACATCTGCCCCACCTTATTTGTTACCTGTTTTACATATCTGAATACATTTGGGGGTGGGAGCGCTTACAGAAAATGTGTAGTAACTGCTACAATCACAGAATCTGCATATTCAGATAGACCCTGTCCCGCCAGATGTTTCTATAAGTGCTTTCATGAGGAAACAGCATAAGCTTTCAACCTGGCGTAGGTCTGGAGCCACATCGTATTCCTCCATGACACCACATAGTATGTAACCACACACTGGGGTATTGCTAGGCAGCATGCTAGTATTAGCAAATGACTCCCATATTTTTCAACATGCAAGCACCATGTCATAGTGAGAACGACTTATACCCATCAGTGTGCCCACTGCAAATACAAAAATAAGATCATTCATTGCTCAGCACAGAAACGTTATGCCCATGTCAGGGGTGCTGGGTGCATGACATGCACTGGATGTAGTACAGGCAGCTCAACTTACCTGTTTCCCACCGGCTGATGCCAGGCTTGACACCTGCAGCACTATGTAGCTGGGCACACGTTACGAGCCCAGCAAGTGTTTACCATATAGAACAGCCTCCAGCACGGCTTCCCCGTGACTTACACACTGGTCACCTGACCTGACAGCCGCGCCCTCCGGCGTTCACTGCCCCGCCTCCTTCCTCAGCATGTCCTGTGCCTCAGAGGGGTGGGGGTGGAGGCGGCTGCTCTGAGGTGCTGAACTCTGCTGAAGTTTCACCTATGGCTTGCTTTCTCCCAGTTATGGATTATCAATTGGTCGTCTTAGTACTAGTTCATGAAAAGTATTTATTGCAAGGAAAATTAATTTGTGCGGTTTTTTTTGTTTTACTTCAACTTTTTTTTTTTTAATTCCTTGTAGTGAGCAAGTCAGCAAATACAGTAAGATTATGACATATTGGTGTTGACTTGCCATGGTAGTAGGGAATTAACCCCAATCCTATAATTTTTTTATTTTTCGGTTCATAGAGCCATATGAGGGCTTAATGTTTGCGGGACAAATTGTTTTTCATCATGGTGCCATTTATTATTCTATACAATGTACTCGGAAGCTGGAAAAAAATTCAGAATGGGGTAGAATTGGAGAAGAAGTGCATGTGTACAACTTTGTTACGGGCTTCTTTTTACGGCGTTCACTGTGCAGCCAAAATGACATGTCGCCTGTACTCAAAGTTTAAGTACAATTCCGGCGATGCAAATTTTATATGGTTTGATTTACATTTTAACCGCTTCTAAAACTATGCAAAAAAATATTTTCTAAAAGTTCACAGTAATTTTTAACTTTAATATGTATTTTAGGGAAAGGGGGGTGATTTGAATTTTGAATACTTTTTTTATATATATATATATTTTTTTTCTTTTTATATTGCATTTATTAGACCCACTTTAGGTGTCTTGAACCCCAGGGTGTCTGACCACTAATGCAACGCATTGCAAAAAGCAGCCTGTCATACAACTGTAGGGAACTGCCATTTCTACTAGTATATAATGTATCTAGCTTCTCTGCCCCTGCAGTTTGGCTTCAGAGACCCCAGGCATTCAGTGCAAGTTTTGTTTTGTAAATACAGTGAGTCAGACACATGTGAGGCAGAGCTGCTGGGGGGAGAGATGTGAGAAGAGCTGCTGTGAGACAGACATGTTATGTCTGGGGGAGTCTAAGGCAGGTGGTAGGTGTAATTCTAAGGAGTAGATAAGTAGATAGTTAATAATCTATATCCTTGGGATCAGCTAGTGAAGCTGCTCTACCTTATTTCAGAGCCACCTGTTCCACTTTACTTCAGAGTATATAGTTAGGTATGTGTTACCCCTATATACTCACAGGACCTAGCTAGTAACTGTAGTTAGGGATCCATATATATATGTAGTTCAGGGCAGTGATAGGTTAGGCTTCCGAAGGCTAACTAGCTAGTTAGAGGCCTGGTTTCACTAGTAGTTTAGCTGGCAGGTTAAGGACTCAGTGTTAGGGTAGTCAGGCCTGCATCTACTGCCGTCACCGTCGCCCTGTTTGATGCCTGTGAAGAATCTCATCATCATCATCTCCTGATCGGCTGTCTGTCATCTGGAAGAATCCGAGGATCCACAGGGGCCCCTGCATTTCTTCTGTTGCCTGGAGGTATTGTGCACCGGACTCTTGCTATATATCTATATATATATATATACCCGGGTATATAACCTAAGACTGTTGTGGACTTGCTGGTTGTTGTAGTACTGCTGTGTTCTGAGTATATTGTATGTATGTACTATTACCCTTTTGATTCTTATAAAGCTACTGTTATAACCTTATGTGGTATCTGTATGTATTCTTCAGACTGTGAGATTAGTACAGTGATCCTTGTTAAGGCTACTAACTGTACTTCATGGATAAGTCCCAGGAAGAGATCATCCCTGTAATACAGAGGCTCTATCCTGGGTGGAGGCACTGATATATTTCATATATGTTCCCACTCTTCCCTTCAGCGAAGGCTTCAGGTCCCATTATACACACAGGTCAGCGCCAGAGTCTGTTGCGGGAGGGATAATACTCATACCCCCCTCCAAATAGGGCTACACAACTCACAGCCAGACAAGCCTGGGAGCCTTCAATAGGCACCCGGCTATCATAGCAATGGAACACCAGCCCTAGATCTTGTTCCAGGTGCTGGCGATCCGGGTTCCGCCAGGAAAATTACACCTCAGTCAGCCTTGCCCGAGGCGGTAGGGACCTTAATGCCCGCGATCAGTGCTAGCACTGATTGCGGGCATTAATGTCAGGTCTCTGCTGTATATAGGCCGGGGGAAAGTGAAAAAAAAAAACAAACTCACTTGTCCCGGTGTCTCCCAGTGCGGTCTGGTCCTGCTGTTCGAGTTTTCACATCCGGTGGAAGTCCTCGCTGCAAGTGACCGCTGAGGCCAATCAGTGGCCTCAGTGGAGAACACGGATGCCATTACCTGTGACGCACCTGGGTCCTTTTCTTAGGCTGCTGATTGGCCTCTGCGGTCACATAACCAGACGTTTGCAGCTAGAATAGTCATTTACCATATTAACAATGTATAGAGTGTATTTCTGATTCATTTAATGTTATCTTCATTGAAAAAAACTGTTCTTTTCTTTCAAAAATAAGGAAATTTCTAAGTGACCTTAAACTTTTGAACGGTAGTTATGGTGCACCTGGCCGCAACCAGTTTTATTAGTTCTTCCAGGCAAAACAAAAATAATACAAAAGAAAATCCTAGCCGTTCGTCTACTACCTATAACACAGGTAACTAACTATTGAGAGCTGGGCCTACTGCACAGCTCCCCACACACAATGCACAGCAGCTTAACTCACAGTGGTTTCCCAGGAGCAGAGACAGCCAAATACCTGTGTGCTGTCCGCCCTTATATACACACACTTCATGAAACAAGGAATTAACCCCATTCCACCCAAAACCTGAAGTGGCTGAATGGAGTTCAGACACACCCATTTCTCCCTACTCCAGCAGCCAGACCTTTTACCAGGGTTTTGGTAAAACCCTCCGGCAAGGAACACAGCTTTCTTTTCTTTTCCCAGATGCTTTTAGAAGGTATATGACAGGAACCTGGGAGAAATGTATACTCCTTCTATCACTTTGCCCCTGGTCCTGTCACATATCCTCCCCCCTGTTTCGACATCAGGGGCGGAACACCCTGTGTACTCAAACAATATGCCCTAGACAGGGCATCTGCATTTCCAAGCTGAGAGCCTGGTCTGTGTTCAACTGTAAAGTGAAAGTCCTGCAGAGACATGAACCATCTGGTCACTCGCCTGTTTTTCTCTCGGTTTTAAGACATCCACTTAAGTGGGGGCATGGTCTGTAATGAGTGTGAATGTTCTTCCTATCAGGTAGTACCTGAGAGCTTCTAATGCCCACTTGATTGCCAGGCATTCCTTCTCGACAATGGCATATCTCTTCTCATGCTCATTCAGTATTTTGCTTAGGTAAACTACAGGATGCTCTTCGCCTCCTCTCACTTGTGACAACACCGCTCCTACGCCAACATCAGAGGCATCAGTTTGCACAATAAACTGTTTCTGGAAGTCGGGTGTTATCAACACCGGCTGGGAACAAAGAGCTTGCTTCAGTATTTGGAAGGCCTGCTCGGCTTCAGCAGTCCATTTGACCATGACTGAATCCTTACCTTTTGTAAGGTCAGACAAGGGGGCAGCAATACTGGCAAAGTTTTCAATAAACCTCCTATAGTAACCAGTTAAGCCCAAAAATGCCCTGACCTGTTTCTTGTTTACTGGCCTAGGCCACTTCTGAATGGCCTCAGTCTTGTTTATTTGAGGCTTAATAATGCCTCGTCCAATTGTGTACCCCAAGTACTTTGCCTCTTCTTGCCCAATGGTACATTTTTTGGGATTTGCTGTCAAACCCGCTTCCCTAATAGAATTCAAAACTGCTTTAACTCTGGGTAGATGACTTTCCCAATCTGGGCTATGTATTATTACATCATCCAGATAGGCAGCTGCATATTTTCAATGGGGTTTTAAAATTCTATCCATCAGCCGTTGGAATGTGGCTGGAGCCCCATGCAGACCAAAGGGAAGAACTGCATACTGAAAGTGACCATCAGGGGTGCTAAAGGCAGTTTTCTCTTTGGCCTCCTCTGTCAATGGCACTTGCCAATAGCCCTTCGTCAAATCCAAAGTAGTGAAATATCGGCCATTACCCAACCTATCAATGAGCTTGTCCACTCGAGGCATTGGATAAGCAGCAAATCTTGACACTGTATTCAACTTCCTGAAGTCATTACAAAATCTTATAGTGCCATCTGGTTTTGGTATTAGCACTATAGAACTAGACCAATCACTATGTGACTCCTCGATAACCCCTAGACTAAGCATCATTTGCACTTCTTCTGCAATAGCTTTGTGCCTTGCCTCAGGTACCCTGTATGGCTTTTGGTTCACTCTGACACTGGTTCTGTTATGATATCATGTTTGATTAAGTGGGTTTGGCCTGGCAGTTCAGAGAATACGTCTCTGTTGTGCTGCACAAACTCTTTTGCCTCTTGAGTTTGTGAACCAGCCAAAGTTTCTGGAATGTTAACCTTAGGTATCCCAGGGACCTCATCTCCTTTACATGTATTGTTGATCGCTACCAACACCTCACGGTACTTCCAAGGTTTGATTAAATTTATATAGTAAATTTGGTTAGGCTTCCGTTTACCTGGCTGATGTACTTTATAATTTACATCGCCAGCCTTCTCCACAATTTCATATGTCCCTTGCCATTTAGCCAAGAATTTGCTTGCAACTGTAAGAACAAGAACCAAGACCCTGTCACCAGGGTTGAAGTTCCTTACTTTAGCGGACCTGTTATAAACCCGGGACTGATTCTCCTGAGCTTGCTGTAAGTGTTCCTTTACAATAGGCATCACTTTTTCAATTCTATCTTGCATCTGGGCAACATGGCCAATCACGCTTCTGTATGGGGTAACCTCATGCTCCCAGGTCTCTTTAGCAATATCCAAAAGACCACGGGGATGTCGACCATACACTAACTCAAAAGGAGAAAACCCTATAGAGGCCTGAGTTACTTCCCTTACAGAAAACATCAGATAAGGTAAGAGGTAATCCCAGTCTTTCCCATCCTGTGCCACCACTTTTTTAAGCATCCCTTTTAAGGTTTTTTTAAACCTTTCAACCAACCCGTCAGTCTGAGGATGGTAAACTGATGTACATAAATGCGGTATCTTCAACAGTTTGCACAACTCTTTTGTGACATTAGACATAAAGGGTGTCCCCTGATCTGTAAGTATTTCTTTGGGCAACCCAATTCTGGTAAACATAAGAAACAGTTCTTTTGCAATGTTTTTTGCTGAAACTTTCCTTAGAGGGATCGCTTCTGGGTAGCAGGTAGCATAATCCACAATAACCAGAATATGCTGCTGACCTCTAGCAGACTTAACAAGAGGTCCTACCAGATCCATTGCAATCCTCTCAAAGGGAATTTCAATAACTGGCAGAGGCACCAAAGGGCTCCTAAAGTTTGACACAGGGTTGTGCAACTGACATAGTGGATAGGACTCACAGTATTCTTTCACCTCTTTATGTATACCGGGCCAGTAAAATCTTTGCAGGATGCGATCTTTTGTTTTATCATAGGCAAAATGTCCTCCTAACACATGGGAGTGAGCAAGATCCATTACCCTTCGGTGATGTGATTTAGGGACTACAAGTTGCTCTACAACCTTCCCACTAACCTCATTGATTCTATATAACAATTCATTTTCTAGTGCAAAATGTGGGAATTTTTTCTCTGCACCAGATTCTTGGGGTACCCCATTTATTATTTTCCCCTTTTTCACGAGCTGGGGTTAATGTAGGGTCCTTGAGTTGAGCAGTCCCAAAATTGGAGACTGGCAAGTCAGAGAGACCAATTTCGGGAGTGTCTTCCTCGACATCCCCTGCAAAAACCTCTACAGAAAAGGACTCATTCACACCCAGAGATACACCTACAGCTTGTACCTGGTCAGGTTCTCCCAAGGCAACTGGATCCATAACAGATACATTTGTACATTTCTCATTAATTTCCCACAACTGCCAAAACAAAGGAAAGCCACATCCTACTATATTATGCAGTAAAGTCTTTACGACTCCAACTTCATGAGCAATATTTCCACATGGAGTCTCAAAAGACAATATGGCAGTGGGGTAATCTTTTGTAACGCCATGTATGCAAATTACCCCCATCTGCCTGAGTTGTAATTTCCTGATGTCAACAAGGCTGGCATTCACAAGACTACCAGAGTCCAACAGAGCATTAACAGAGCGTCCTTCAACAGTCACAACACAAGTTTGTCACTCTATACCTTGAGAGAGTGAGGCAGAGTAGGCAGGACTAGCAAACAGGGACATCCTCCACCCAACATCACACTGCATAGGCTCATCCACCAGTGGACAATTGGCAGCAACATGGCCCAGTCCGTGACAACGACAGCAAGTAATGTTCAAGGGCATTTTGGGACTAATTGGCCTAGAGTTCCTGGCTAAAAGTTCTGAGCCAGTTCCTACTCTATGGGCCTCCTTCATCCCCTTTATATTAGGAACAGTCTTACCCTTTTCAGGATCAGGTGTCCACTTTTGGTTCTTTGGGGCTGGCCGAGCATAAGCGTAGTCCTGGAGGTAAGCCTCTGAATTCAGATACCGCTCTGCCAGAGTAACTAACTGGTCCATATCCTTGAGCTCAGTTTGTCCCACACATCGCTGTATCTGCACTGGCAAGGCTCGAACAAATTGGTCTATGACGACTCTTTCCACCACCTCAGCCACAGTAGAGAATTCAGGCTGTAGCCACTTTTTAGCCAGGTGAAATAGGTCGTACATTTGTGACCTCACAGGTTTATTCATCTGGAATTTCCAGGTATGTACCCGCTAGGCTCTGACAGCAGGGGTAACTCCTAAGCGAGCAAGGATTTCCACCTTTAGTTTGTGGTACTGTCTGGCATCTTGCTCACTTAAATCGAAGTAGGCTTTCTGGGGTTCTCCACTGAGAAATGTAGCAACTGTATCCGCCCACTGGTCAGCTGGAAGTGATTCCCTCTCAGCGGCTCTTTCAAAAATGGTGAGGAATGCTTCCACATCATCCTCTGGGGTCATCTTTTGTAGAGACGCTTGTACTCTCCTTCCAGGAGTGACACTTTGCGCTTGGACTTGAGGCCTTTTTGCCAGCAACTTTATCTGCTCCAACAGATTTTTATTAATCGCCTGCTGTTCCCTGAAGGCCACTTGTGTGGACTCTATGAGCAGACGGTTGGTCTCATGTTGGTTAACATTTGCTTGTTGCAGCTGAATGTTAGCCTGGATCAGCTGTTTAACCACCTCCTCCATGCTTGCAGGATCTGGTTTTGCAGGAGCCACAGACTTAACCCACGACATACAACTTGCTGGATTTTTGTGCCAGCGCAGCCTCCACCATTTGTAACGGGATTAGCTCAGGGATCGTCGTCTCCTCAGTCAGACGAGCACTTTTGGTACAGCAATAACAGTCCACTCCAGTCAAATATGGTGCAACTGGCCGCAACCAGTTCTTCCAGGCAAAACAAAAATAATACAAAAGAAAATCCTAGCCGTCCGGCTACTACCTATAACACAGTTAACTAACTATTGAGAGCTGGGCCTACTGCCTAGCTCCCCAAACACAATGCACAATTCACAGCAGCTTAACTCACAGTGGTTTCCCAGGAGCAGAGACAGCCAAATACCTGTGTGCTGTCCGCCCTTATATACACACACTTCATGAAACAAGGAATTAACCCCATTCCACCCAAAACCTGAAGTGGCTGAATGGAGTGGAGACACACCCATTTCTTCCTACTCCAGCAGCCAGACCTTTTACCAGGGTTTTGGTAAAACCCTCCGGCAAGGAACACAGCTTTCTTTTCTTTTCCCAGGTGCTTTTAGAAGTTATATGACAGGAACCTGGGAGAAATGTATACTCCTTCTATCACTTTGCCCCTAGTCCTGTCACAATATATATATATATATAAATAGGCCGTTACCTGCTGGATTAACCCAGGCAGGTAACGGCCTATTTACTTATCGATCCCCGCACCTGCTGTGGCCGCCTCCACTTCCCCTTCTGTCATGGTACGCAGAAGGGGGGAATCAGAAGCGGCTGTGAGCAGGAGCGGTAAGTGAGGCCAAATACTACTATTATTATACTCTGGTGTATTTTCAGACCCCCGAGTATAATAATTGGAGAACCAGGGGAGGTGATAAACATAAAAACCAATGTTACTCATCTCCCCAGCGATCCAATGTTACTCCCATCCGGCTTCGGCCTTCTTTGGTGACGTACCAGGCGTCACGTGTGCCAGGCCAACTTCATTATGTGGCGACGCCGGTCTGTGCGACATTGAAGAGGGCCGAAAGCAGGGAGTGCATCGGAGCCCAGGTAAGTAACACTGGTTTTTATGTTTGTCACCACCTGGGTCTCCGATCATTATACTCTGGGGTCTGAAAAGACCCCAGAGTATAATAATAGTTCATGGGTGAGTCACTGTGGGGCATAATGCCATGTGCAGGGGCCACTGTGGAGCATAATACCGAGTGCAGGGGCCAATATGGAGCATAATATCATGTGCCGGGGCCACTATGGAGCATAATACCGTGTGCAGGGGCCACTATGGAGCATAATACTGTGTGCAGGGGCCACTATGGAGCATAATACCGTGTGCAGGGGCCGCTACGGGGCATAATACCGTGTGCAGGGGCTGCTGTCACTGACACGGGACATCACAGTGCTGTGGGGAAGAAAACACCAGAGCAGCAGGACTGGAACGCGCTGGGAGACACCAGAGCACCTTCTCCAGCCTCATATTAAAAAAGTGGTTATACTGGACAACCCCTTTAAGGTGGCGCTTGGGCTTTATTAAAGGGGCTTTCCAGCTCATTTTTATTGATGAGCTATGCTTAGGACAGATTATCAATAATAGATCAGTGGACCCCGCCTCTGATCAGCTGTATGAAGGGGCTATGGTGCCTGTTTATATCACGCCCTGTCTTTTATAGTGACCCTGTGATGTAATTACAGCCTTGTCACATAGACATGTATAGGACGAGGCTGTAGTTACATTACATGGCCGCTATGAGATGAATGACACTATGTAAACAGAGAAGCGGTCACAGCGCTTACACAGGTACCACGGTTCATTCAAACAGCTGATCAGTAGGGGTCCTGTGTTTTTGAGCCCCACTGATTAGTTTATTAACGACCTGGAAAACATTTTAATTAGTTAACACCTGGGGCATTATTAATAAGGGGCACTATTTATACAGAGTACACATGGACATTATTAATATAAAGATGCACTTGGGAGCATTATTCATTATAGGGGGTTATATCATATATTTTATAATTGGGGGTAGCAGCAGGATGGGTGTGCAGGTGAGGACAATGTGGGTCAGCTGCCTGGAAAAGTGAGGAGCCAAAGATGTCTGTGTTGCAATCTTTACAGAGACAAGTCACAGCTGGAAGAAGTGGTCATGGCGGTCCAAAGGGAAGAGAAGGGAAATGCGAAGGATTAGTCAGAGACGTCACCTGTAAGTCACAAAATGTTACTGCACTATATTCACCTAAATGTTAGAGGATACATACCTGAGTGATGAGGGTCTGTCTGCTGAGACCCCCACTGGGCCAGAGAATTGTTTTTTTTCCCCCCACTGGGTGGGAATTCAGCCTGACCACAGCCAGGCTGAATATAGGCGTATCGCTTAGTGGATGGATGAATCCGCTTGGCCCTCATTCAACTTTGATGGGAGGGCCAAAGATAGCCGAAGTCCAGTACTCAGCTATCTGCGGTGCTCCTATTATAGAGAATGGGGGCCAGGTAGGCTCGTCCATCCACCAAGCAGAAGATGTGTGAAGTTACTTTCATTGTTAATGCCGTATTGTTGATCTGATACTGAAATAATACAGCAAGAAGAATTCTTAAAAACTGTTCCATAAGTTTGTGTATGTTTATTGTTTGACAATAACAGCGTGTGACGCTAACAGCATGTAAACTCAATTTTATATTTTTTTTGGGGGGGGGGGGGGTCTTTCTGTAGTCCGCCTCAGGCAGCAAAGAGGCTAGGTTCACCACTTGCCCCTACGTTGCGGAAAAGCAGCTTTTTATGTTGCAGATTTTGTTAAGGTTTTTTGAGCCAAAGCCAGGAGTGGATCGAGCAGAAAGGAGAAGTATAAGTACTTCCTATATATTTGCCATTCCTTTTGTAGCCATTGTTGTCTTTGGCTCAAAAAACCGCAACAAAATCTGCAACAAAAAAAGCTGCGTTTCTACAACGTGGGGCCGTAGCCTAACAGTGGTTTTCCAGATTTACAGGAAAATGTCCCAAACCCATTTGTTAGGTATCACTTCAGGTCTGAAGGGTTTTTCCCCATTTTCAAAACTGCACCCCTAAAATAATTCAAAACAGCATTTGGGAAGTTTGTCCTTTATGTATTTCACTGGAATTAAAACAATATGGAGGTGAAATTTAGACATTTTTTTTTTTTCAAAAGCACGTTCATTCATCCCTAAAATTTACACATTCACAAGAGGTTAAAGGAGAAAATGCATCTCAAAATGTATTATGCAATTACTCAAAAGCACGGAAATACCCCACATATGGGTGTAAACTGCTATTTGGGCACATGGTAGCACGCCAAAGTGAAGGAGTTTGAAAAGAAGATTAGGCAGGTACCATGTCTCACTTGCAGAGCCCCTAAACTAGCAGTAAAGTGGAAACCCTCCAAAAGTGACCCCAATTTTGAAAACCACACCATTCACAGAATTTATCAAAGGTTATAGTGCACATTTTAACCCCACAACTGTTTCACAGATTTTATTAACATTGAGACGTGAAAATGAAAAATTACTTAAACCGTCAATTTAGCCCCATATTATTCATTTTCACAAGGGGTTAAAGGAGAAATAGCACCCCACAGTTTGTTACACAATTTTTCCTGAACACAGCAATACCCCACATATGGTTGTAAACTGCTGTATGGGTACATGGCAGGGCTCAGAATGGAAAGAGCACTACTTGGCTTTTGGAGGGCAGATTGCTGGAATAATTTTTGGGTGCCATGTCTCATTTCCAGAGCCCCTAGAGTACCAGTACAATGGAAACCCCACAAAAGTGACCCCATTTTGGAAACTACACGCTCACAGAATTTATCCAGGAGTATTTTTATCATTTTGAGCCCAAGAGTGTTTCCTAAAAATTAATGTGCAAAGTGAAAATTGACATTTTTAAAGAAGTACGCCATTTCAGTGCCCAATATGTTGTGACCACTTTGTGTCAACAGAAACAACCACTTCTAAAACTAGGAGGTATCCTGGGTACTACAGCCTTTGGAATATTCGTCTTTGACACAAGCTGGGCACAACATATTATGCACTGAAATTATGTATTTTTTGAAAAATTTCACCTTAAGCTGCACATTAATGTCTGGAAAATAAATTAAAGCAACACTTGGGAGTTAAAAATCTTCACAGTACCCCTGGATAAATTCCTTCAGGGGTGTAGTTTCCAAAATAATGTCATATGTCAGGGGATTCCACTTTACTGGCATTTCAGATCTCTGCAAAAGTGACATGACATCAAAAAAACAAACTGTTTAAGGCCCCTTGCAGACGACCGTGGTGTGGGTCAGTGTGCTATCCATGTATTTCACGGAGAGAACACTGACACATTGTTTTCTATGGGCCCGTGCACACATACCGTGAATTTCACGGTCCCGTGTGTGGGCCGACAGTCCGGGCCACATCAGATAGAACAGGTCCTATGCCTGTTCTATTTTGCGGCCCATGGCTCCTATTCATTTAATGAAAGGAGCCGCGGAAGCACGTCGCATGCAAGGGTGGCACACGGGGACATCCCTTTTAATTCATGGCAGGCCGGTTGCAGAACGGTCGGCTGCAACCGGCCTAAATCTGTGCTCCAAAAACCAAACAGTGCTCCTTCCCTTCTGTGCTCTGCTGTGTGCCCAAACAGCAGTTTATACCTACATATGACATTAAGTATGTTATTCTGGGTACAGCAGTGTCATACATGTGGGCATAAACTGCAGTTTGGGTACACAGCAGTGCGCAGATTTGATGGAGCGCTATGTGGCTTTTGGAGCGCAGAGTTAGATGCTTGTTATCTAGACGTCATGTCATGTTTGCAGAGCTCCTGTGGTGCCAGTAAATTCCCTAGGGAGTGAACCAATTTTGAACTACTGCACCCCTCAAAGAATTTATCATGGATGCTAGTGAGCATTAGTATCCCAGACGTGAATGCACAGAGGATAGTGAAAAGTGAATATGTAAGCTGTGTGGAGTACACTGAGTAGACCAAATTCCCTATTATTTTCTCAGTAGCTTCTATTATTGAGGGGTCTCTTCTGGTGTCTTTTCCCTCGTAAACTTTAAATCTGGGGTGTCCCGTGATATACACTCGCACAGCTTATACACCTTCTGCAGCCAGTTTTGTCCTAATGATTTTGCAATTTTTGTCTTCACATTGTGCAAGCTATATTTTTTTTATTTTTCTGGTAATATAGCCATATGGGGGCTTGTTTTTTGCGGGATGATATGCATTTGGTAATAATACCCTTGGGTGCCTAAAACTTATTGACTAAATTTCATTCACTTTTTCTTGATGGATAAAAAAAAATTCTATTATGGCATTGCATTTTACCTTTTGAATTTTTTGCTGTGCAGCATACAGCATAAGTTACATGTTTCCTTTATTCTATGGCTGGGCACAATTACAGTGATACCTAATATTATAATTTTAATAATTATATTGTTTTTTTTATGTGTTTTTTTTTTTCATTGTGCAGATTAAATAATCTTTTAGTTTTATTGTATGGGTTTTTACCAAATATGTATTGTTTTTACAAATTTTTAGTTCTCTTTTTACATAACTAATTTTAAATAGGAAAGGAGATTTTTGGCCTTTATTGAGTTATACCTTTTTTAACACTTTTGATTTACTTTTTTTTAGTTTTTTTTTTATGTCCTAACAGTGGATCACTGGTTCAATAGTATACACTGAAATACACGTGCATTGCAGTTGTATACAGGAAGTCAGCCTATGCAGTAGGCTGCTACTCTTAGCAGGATCAACCAGATATGTCACAGAAAAAAACAGATTAAAAAAACGGATGCAAAAACAGATGCAAACAGATGACCATCCATTTCCATAGACATCAATGTTAAAAAAAACCAGATCCATTGCTGTCCATTTTTTTGGACAGACACAAAAGAATGGTATACTACATTTTTGTGTCCTTCAAAATAACGGACAGCAGCGGATCCGTTTTTTTTAACATTGATGTCTATGGAAATGGATGGCCATCTGTTTGCATCCATTTGCGTCCATTTTTTTAATCCGTTTTTTTGCATCTGTGAAACAGATGTAGAAATGCTCCACAGTGTCCCCCCAGTATTTTGCTCCACAGTGGCCCCACGCAATATATTATGCTCCCCAGAGTGTCCCCCCAGTATAATGCTCCACAGTAGGCCCCAAGCAGTATAATATACTCCTCAGAGGGCTCCCTAGTATAATGCTCCTTAGTTCCCCCCCGAATAATGCCCCACAGTGGTGCTCTGCAGATGGTCCCCCCAGAATAATGCTCCACAGTGACCCCACACAGTATAACATGCTCCAGAATGGCCTCCACACAGTATAATATACTGTCCAAAGAGGTTCCCCCAGTATAATGCTCCACAGTGGCCCAAAGCAGTATAATATGCTCTCCAGAGGGCCACCCTCACAGTATAATGCTCCACAGTGGCCCCACACAGTATAATATGCCCTCCAGAGGGGCCCCCCAGTATAATGCTCCAAAATGGCCCCAGAGAATATAACATGCTCTCCAGAGCCCCCCCCCACATTATAATGCTCCACAGTAGCCCCATATAGTATAATATGCTATCCAGAGCCCCCCCCCAGTTAAATGCTCCACAGTGGCCCCACATAGTATAATATGCTATCCAGAGGGCCCCCCTCCCCTGTATGATGCTCAACAGGGGCCCCACACAATATAATATGCTATCCAGAGGGGGGCCCCCCAGTATAATGCTCCACAGTGGCCCTACACAGTATAATATGCTATCCAGAGGGACCCCCCCAGTATAATGCTCTACAGTGGCAGACTCCCTTAGTGCTAGTATTATATTATACTCTGGGGTCTCTTCAGACCCCAGAGTATAATTATCGAAGGCCCAGGGGAGGTAAGGGAAAATAACAAACAGTTATACTTACCTTGCCTTACCTCTCCTGGGCCTCCTCTCGCTGCTCCGCTATCCCCACCGGCGCCGGCTTCCTCTTCTCTGCGGCTGATGTCACGTGTTGTGCCCGTCATCGCTGAAGTCTGTGATTGGGCCTCAGTGGTTACGTGAGGCACCTCAGCGGTGATGTCCGGAACCCCAGAAGATGACGTCGGACGCAAGGACAGATGAGTAAAAACAGTCATTTGTCATTTTTACTCATCTCGTTATTTTTACTCTTTCTGTTAGCGATATGGCCGGTCCTGACTCTGGGAGCCAGAGTCATCAGGCTCCGGATCCCGGGGGCACCTTTGGGGTTGGGGGCCTGGGCAATTGCCCAGTTTTCCCCCCCGCCAGCCCTGGCTGTTGCAAAAACAAATCGGATGGCCGTCCGTTTACACAGAGATCAATGGAAGGAAAAACTTAGTATACCATACTTTTTTAATTTTAACATTGATCTCTATGTAAATAAATGGCCATCTGCTTGCATCCTTTAAACACATATGCTGAAAGGATGTAAAAAAATGTGATGTTAATTGCAGCGTACTCCCTGCATACAGGCGAAGAAGTGCTGCAGACACATGAAAGATGCTATCAGCTGATAAATGAGCTTGTTATCAGGTGATGTGGCTTATTTACACAGAGCAATGGTTGGGAACAAACATTAATATAAAGAAAAACTTGGAATCCAGCAGCAAGTGTGTTCCTAATCTGTTAAAAACAACTTTTATTCTGAAGTATTAAATGGGTTATGTGGGGAGATTGGTTGTACTACAGCAGGGGTCCCCAAACTTTTTACACAGGGGGCCAGTTCACTGTCCCTCAGACCGTTGGAGGGCCGGACTATAAGAAAAACTATGAAAATCCCTATGCACACTACACGTATCTCATTTTAAAGTAAAACAAGAAGGGAACAAATACAACATTCAAAATAAAGAAATAGTAAATTTAAGTCAACAAACTCACCATTATTTCAATGTGAAGTATGGGCCTGCTTTTGGCTAATGAGATATACATACAAATACAAATACAGCACAGTGCACCTCTGAAATGTGCTTCTCTCTTCCTGCAAATAGGTCCAGCACTCTGCCCCCATATAAGTCCAGCTCTTTCCCTCATATAGGTCCCATGCTCTCTCCCCCATATAGGTCCCATGCCCCCCCATATAGGTCCCATGCCCTTCCCCCATATAGGTCCCATGCAGTCTCCCTCATATAGGTCCCATGCAGTCTCCCCCATATAGGTCCCATGCCCCCCCCATATAGGTCCCATGCAGTCTCCCTCATATAGGGCCAGGTCTCTCCCCCATATAGGTCCAGGTCTCTCCCCCATATAGGTCCCATCAATCCCCCATATAGATCCAGCTCTCTGATCCCCCTCCATGCCCAGTAAAAAAAAAAAAAAAAAAAAAAAGTGAAAATATACTTTACCTAGCACTGCAGCCGCTCCCGCGCTGTGGTCCCGGCTCCTCTGTCTTCGGCTGTAAGGCCTAGATGAGCACGTCTTGCGTCATGACGTGATCATTCTAGGTCCGGACGACGAGTGGCGAGCGTCTACACAGGAACGAGACTTCCCGTGTAGCGCTCGGCGGGTTATTTCAATTGTAAGCGCCTGTGCGCTCACAATTGAAATAACACAAGGAAATTGCGATGCGGGCCGGGTAAATGGCCTCCGGGGGCCGGATGCGGCCCGCGGGCCGTAGTTTGGGGACCCCTGTACTACAGTGTAGTCACTGCACTGGAGAAACATCTTACACATATAATCTTGCTTACATGTCCAATTTTGCAATAATCTATATTATAATCATATAATAATAATAATCAATAATAATATAAAAATAATCAGGGGAGGCAGAGGACTGAGAGTATCGCCTTTTTTGTAGTTTTCTAACACTCCCTAGCCCTGGAGCCATTAAATAACAAGGGTTATCACCTGGAGAAAAGTTAGCAGAGCAGGGCTGTGACTGAAATCTACATCAGTTCTTCAGAAATTTGCCGCATTGTACTGTACCAGTATAAAACATACATAAAGTAAACATCACACACATAAATTACATAAAGAAACTAACTTTTCGTGGGGTGCAGCTGATGTAAGTAGTTGACAGGACTGAGATGCTTACAGTGAGATCTCCTGACCCACTCTCTCCAACATGACAGTGGTGGCTGCAGACCTCATCCTCTTCCATTCTACGTTGCATCATAACTTGTATGAAAACTAACTGATATGGTAAAGGGTGAGGGTTATAATAAGGAAGCTCAGATAGTTTTCTATTAAGGTGGCACGAACAGAACTCAGTGTTAGACGTTAAGTTCAGAGAACTTCTGCAGGCAGCTCTAGTGTCGCACATACTTAGATGCTGCAGGCTGCTGCTTGTGCGCCCTGCAAAACAGTTTGCCTTTTGCAGGTAGGCTACTATAAGGGGGCCCCTATGATGATGTGGGCCCTGGTCAATTGCCCCTCTTCACTCCCCCTTTCTGGCCCTGCTTACCTTCAAACAGCTGACCAGCAAGGGTATTAAGGGTTGGGTCACTGCCAATCTGATAATGTTGACCTAGCCTAACCACAGGTCATCAATATTTAAAGCCCGGGGAAAAAAAACAGGTCTGTCCTGTCAGAGGCATTATAGTTTGTGGACAGAAGTATAGTAATGTGATATAAAAGTGATTGAATAATTTTAGAGTTAGGTTCCACAGTGGGACTAAAATAAAAACATTGAAAATAGTGGTATAAATAAAAAAAACTCCTAATAAAAAATATCTGTACAAAGTACTTTACTAGGGCAATAAAAACCACATAATTGGTCTTCCTACATCTGTAAAAACCCATACAATAAAATTAAAACATTATTCATTCTTCATGGGAAGCACTACAGAAAGAAACAATGATTGGAAGGGGATTAGCATGAAACCCACCCACCCATCCCATCCCATACCTACACACACACACACACACACACACACACACACACACACACACACACACACACACACCCAAAAAAAAATTCCAGTATACCACCAGACTGGCATAGGGCAGGATAGTTCAATGCTGCCATGCATGTTAGTTTCTTGATGGCCTTGATACGGCATGTGCTTTTTTGAAAAAGGGGCTTTTCATAAATGCAGTGTAAAATGTTACTTCAGATAAACCACGCCCACTTGCCTTGACAAAAAAGCAAAACGATGAGCCTGGTGTAAAAGCCTTAAAAATAGGTGCAAACATGATAAATCTAGCACACATCTAACATAAAAATTAAAAAAAGGGGCTTAATTAGAAGAAAATAGGTACAAGTGGCTTGGTAATGCCCCCAGCAAGTCTGCAGACATTGGCTGCTGATGGGTCAAAAACAGCCGATCATGCTAAAGCCAAAAATTTCAAACACAGCCTATTGATTTTTGGTACACTAAAGTCTGCTGTTGTCCCTCGTAAATGGCTATTTGCAGTTTTTATAACAAATCATTGGCTGAAATGGCCAAATTGTCAACTTCGGCAATGAAAGATTAACTTGAATGCTCCTGGTGAAAACTTTAACCTGGGCCCCCTACCCTCCCTAAAGCGTATTCTTAATAGCAACAGTTATGGCTACTGTAGTAGTATCTCAGATACTTTAAAGGTATACAACTATAGTACCCATGACTGCAGTTATCAAGAATATGGTGAGTGAGCAGCACAACACCATGCATGTAAACAATACTGGAAGCTGCATGCTCTGGGAAATAGCTGATTTACATTACTCAGGACCCCTGCTGATCAACTGTTTGAAGGGACCATGGTGACTATGTCAGCGCCCTGACCAATTTGCTATTTACATCGCACAACATATTTTTTATAATGACTGTGCAATGTAATTACAGCCTGTTATAACATTGCATGGTCACTATAAAACAGATGGCATGTGATGTAAATAGTGAAGGGGTCCCTCACAGTATAATGCTCCACAAAGTCTCCACAATATGATGGCCCCACACATTATAATATGCTCCATGGTGGCCCCACACAGTATAATATGCTCCCCATAGTGGCCCCACACAGTATAATGCTCCACATTGGCCTCACACAGTATAATATGCTCCCCAGAGTGGCCCCACACTGTATAATATGCTCAAACAAGACCCCTCCCCCAGTATGATATGCTCTGGAAGCCTCGAGCCACTTCAGACGAACAATGTGATAATGGGTATTTGTCAAAAAAGTGTCTCTTTGTATCCATTTTAGATTTGTTTTTTTCCCCCTCGTCTTCATCCTTAATTCTGAGCATGCACAGAGAAGAATAAAAAGGGAAAAAAGGATTGCAAAACGGACATAAATGACGGATATGTTGCTGTTCGTCATGTATCCTTATTTTTTGTAAGGAGCAAAAATGCTGCAATTTTGACTTTGTCTCCATCCAAAAAAGCGGATACATGGCGGAAATGCTCCAAATGCACACCGACGGATGGTTTTAAACGACACATTCTAATCAGCTTTTATGATCTTTCGATGAATCACAAAAACTGATTACCTATGGAGAAACCAACACAGATGTGAACCCAGCCTAAGGCTTCACGCACATGGCCATAGTGGTTTTTACTGTCCTCAAATACTGATCCACTATCTGCAAAAAATATGTCCGCATTGCATCAGTATGTCATTCGCAATCATGAATCCACAAAAAAACTTGTATGATCCCTTACACTTGTATCTGTGACTGGAAATGGAAAGGATTCTATGACCCTGAAAACAACACTTGGGAGACAGAAAAGAACCTGCATTATCCTTCCGGTTATCCCTGTATGGAAGCAAATGTCATATCCACATTGTGTTGGCGGAGGGACAATTTACAAAATTTCCAAAAAATTTAGGGCACACTATCAGGCTGCCTGGCCCAGCTGTTGAAAAAGCTGGACTATCTTTCAAAACTGATTATCATGACTGAGGTAGAAACCTATTCTGAAATCTACAGTGCCTTGCAAAAGTATTCATACCCCTTGAACTTTTTCACATTCTGTCACCTTACAACGGGGGGGGGGGGGGGGGGGGCACAAACTTAAATGTATTTTATTGAGTTTTAAGTGATACACCAAGAGAAAGTAGCGCATAATTGTGAAGTGGAATAAAAATGATACATGGTTTACAAAATTTTAATCAAATAAAAATCTGAAAAGTGTGACGTGCAAAAGTATTCAGTACCCCTATATCATTACTTTGTAGAGCCACGTTTTGCTGCAATTACAGCCGCAAGTCTTTTGGGGTATGTCTCTACCAGCTTTGCGTATCTAGAGATTGAGATTTTTGCCCATTCTTCTTTGCCAAATAGCTCAAGCTCAGCCAAACTGAATTTCCATAACCGCAATGGTTTTGGAAATTGCAGAGTTTCCACTGCGTGTATTTTTCCGCAATGCGTGGATGGGATTCACAGAGACTGTAATCTACAATGCTTATAACTACAGGTCATTAGACCCTTGATCAGAATGGGATTTGCGGCTGTATTATGACAATTTGAATCCAGCCTTACAGCTGAAACACATGTACTGAAATCTGCCAACATGTTATTTTAAATGCTGGCATGCATAAAAATATAGGAACACCTGTTTCCTGAATGTTATATGGACATTAATAGTAGTAGCAGGCATAGTTTACCTTTACTTCAGGTATTCATTGCCTATTATATACCTGGTATTCTTATGACGAATTGTTTTCCTTCTCATTTATATTATATGTGTATTTGCCTGTGGTTTTCCTGTGAAATTCTGTGGGAGTGAAAAGCTTCCTCCTTCCAAAACCCGTGAAAAATAAAATAAGCAAACTGCCTAATTTATGGTATAAAGAGTGAATCATCTGTTAGCAGGTGGAGAAAAACAGGTTGAAGAAGACATGACAAAGTGACAGTAATGTGGGAGGAGAAGCAGTGTGGGAGGAGAATGGGGAGATAGACTAGGAAGTTTATAAATACAAGGACAAGGAGCATTTCAAGTTAGGGACTAATTTAGATTTTAAGGGTATGTTCACATGTGTCAAATGTGCTTATTGCTACTCCAACACACATTTACCACAGAATTTGTGGCAGAAATTTGAAGCTGCCACTTGGTTGTGCAATTTGATGTTTTGCGAATCCCCATGAAATGTGCCTCATGCAATATTAGGCCGGGGCCCCATGTGTATATACAGTGCCTTGCGAAAGTATTCGGCCCCCTTGAACTTTTCAACCTTTTGCCACATTTCAGGCTTCAAACATAAGGATATAAAATTTTAATTTTTTGGTGAAGAATCAAGAACAAGTGGGACACAATCGTGAAGTGGAACGAAATTTATTGGCTATTTTAAACTTTTGTAAAAAATAAAAAACTGAAAAGTGGGGCGTGCCAAATTATTCGGCCCCCTTAAGTTAATACTTTGTAGCGCCACCTTTTGCTGCGATTACAGCTGCAAGTCGCTTGGGGTATGTCTCAGTTTTGCACATCGAGAGACTGAAATTCTTGCCCATTCTTCCTTGGAAAACAGCTCGAGCTCAGTGAGGTTGGATGGAGAGCATTTGTGAACAGCAGTTTTCAGCTCTTTCCACAGATTCTCGATTGGATTCAGGTCTGGACTTTGACTTGGCCATTCTAACACCTGGATACGTTTATTTGTGAACCATTCCATTGTAGATTTTGCTTTATGTTTGGGATCATTGTCTTGTTGGAAAATAAATCTCCGTCACAGTCTCAGGTCTTTTGCAGACTCCAACAGGTTTTCTTCCAGAATGGTCCTGTATTTGGCTCCATCCAACTTCCCATCAATTTTAACCATCTTCCCTGTCCCTGCTGAAGAAAAACAGGCCCAAACCATGATGCTGCCACCACCATGTTTGACAGTGGGGACGGTGTGTTCAGCGTGATGAGCTGTGTTGCTTTTACGCCAAACATATCGTTTTTGCATTGTGGCCAAAAAGTTCTATTTTGGTTTCATCTGACCAGAGCACCTTCTTCCACATGTTTGGTGTGTCTCCCAGGTGGCTTGTGGCAAACTTTAAATGAGACTTTTTATGGATATCGTTGAGAAATGGCTTTCTTCTTGCCACTCTTCCATAAAGGCCAGATTTGTGCAGTGTACGACTGATTGTTGTCCTATGGACAGACTCTCCCACCTCAGCTGTAGATCTCTGCAGTTCATCCAGAGTGATCATGGGCCTCTTGGCTGCATCTCTGATCAGTCTTCTCCTTGTATGAGATGAAAGTATAGAGGGACGGCCGGGTCTTGGTAGATTTGCAGTGGTCTGATACTCCTTCCATTTCAATATGATCGCTTGCACAGTGCTCCTTGGGATGTTTAAAGTTTGGGAAATCTTTTTGTATCCAAATCCGGCTTTAAACTTCTCCACAACAGTATCACGGACCTGCCTGGTGTGTTCCTTGGTCTTCATGATGCTCTCTGCACTCACAGAGCAGGTGCATTTATACGGAGACTTGATTACACACAGGTGGATTATATTTATCATCATCAGTCATTTAGGACAACATTGGATCATTCAGAGATCCTCACTGAACTTCTGGAGTGAGTTTGCTGCACTGAAAGTAAAGGGACCGAATAATATTGCACACCCCACTTTTCAGTTTTTTATTTTTTACAAAAGTTTAAAATAACCAATAAATTTCTTTCCACTTCACAATTGTGTCCCACTTGTTGTGATTCTTCACCAAAAAATTTAAATTTTATATCTTTATGTTTGAAGCCTGAAATGTGGCAAAAGGTTGAAAAGTTCAAGGGGGCCGAATACTTTCGCAAGGCACTGTATATATGTGCATATATATATACAGGGGCGCACCTCTAATGAGGCGAAGTGAGGTGGCCGCCTCAGGTGGCACTCTCTGTCACTGTCGGGGGGGCAGCATTTTTTACTTTCTATTTACCGTACACAAGCTCAGGACAGGCCACTTAAAAAAAACATAGCTGAGCGAGGCCTGTCCTGGGCTGGTTTGTGAGATCTCCGCATCTCAGCGCAGGCGGTGATACAATGACTTCATCGCGCCTCCTACGCTGAGACGTGGACGCGGGTGAAGAAGAGGCGGCGGTGGCTCCATCAAGGCATCGCAGGTAGGTGAGAACTTTTATATATACAGTCATATGAAAAAGTTTGGGCACCCCTATTAATCTTAATCATTTTTAGTTCTAAATATTCGGGTGTTTGCAACAGCCATTTCAATTTGATATATCTAATAACTGATGGACACAGTAATATTTCAGGATTGAAATGAGGTTTATTGTACTAACAGAAAATGTGCAATATGCATTAAACCAAAATTTGACCGGTGCAAAAGTATGGGCACCTCAACAGAAAAGTGACATTAATATTTAGTAGATCCTCCTTTTGCAAAAATAACAGCCTCTAGTCGCTTTCTGTAGCTTTTAATCAGTTCCTGGATCCTGGATGAAGGTATTTTTGACCATTCCTCTTTACAAAACAATTCCAGTTCAGTTAAGTTTGATGGTCGCCGAGCATGGACAGCCCGCTTCAAATTATCCCACAGATGTTCAATGATATTCAGGTCTGGGGACTGGGATGGCCATTCCAGAACATTGTAATTGTTCCTCTGCATGAATGCCTGAGTAGATTTGGAGCTGTGTTTTGGATCATTGTCTTGCTGAAATATCCATCCCCGGCGTAACTTCAAATTCGTCACTGATTCTTGTACATTATTCTCAAGAATCTGCTGATACTGAGTTGAATCCATGCGACCCTCAACTTTAACAAGATTCCCGATGCCGGCATTGGCCACACAGCCCCAAAGCATGATGAACCTCCACCAAATTTTACAGTGGGTAGCAAGTGTTTTTCTTGGAATGCTGTGTTTTTTTGACGCCATGCATAACGCCTTTTTGTATGACCAAACAACTCAATTTTTGTTTCATCAGTCCACAGGACCTTCTTCCAAAATGAAGCTGGCTTGTCCAAATGTGCTTTTGCATACCTCAGGCGACTCTGTTTGTGGCGTGCTTTCAGAAACGGCTTCTTTCGCATCACTTTCCCATACAGCTTCTCCTTGTGCAAAGTGTGCTGTATTGTTGACCGATGCACAGTGACACCATCTGCAGCAAGATGATGCTGCAGCTCTTTGGAGGTGGTCTGTGGATTGTCCTTGACTGTTCTCACCATTCTTCTTCTCTGCCTTTCTGATATTTTTCTTGGCCTGCCACTTCTGGGCTTAACAAGAACTGTCCCTGTGGTCTTCCATTTCCTTACTATGTTCCTCACAGTGGAAACTGACAGGTTAAATCTCTGAGACAACTTTTTGTATCCTTCCCCTGAACAACTATGTTGAACAATCTTTGTTTTCAGATCATTTGAGAGTTGTTTTGAGGAGCCCATGATGCCACTCTTCAGAGGAGATTCAAATAGGAGAACAACTTGCAATTGGCCACCTTAAATACCTTTTCTCATGATTGGATACACCTGGCTATGAAGTTCAAAGCTCAGTGAGGTTACAAAACCAATTTTGTGCTTCAGTAAGTCAGTAAAAAGTAGTTAGGAGTATTCAAATCAATAAAATGATAAGGGTACCCAAATTTTTGCACCGGTCAAATTTTGGTTTAATGCATATTGCACATTTTCTGTTAGTACAATAAACCTCATTTCAATCCTGAAATATTACTGTGTCCATCAGTTATTAGATATATCAAATTGAAATGGCTGTTGCAAACACCCAAATATTTAGAACTAAAAATGATTAAGATTAATAGGGGTGCCCAAACTTTTTCATATGACTGTATATATATATATATACCGCTACCTACTGGAGTAACCCCGGCACGTAACGGCCTATTTACTTATCGTTCACCACTGTGAGCAGCCGCGGGCATCGGTAAGTGAGGCCAAATACTACTATTCAACAAGGAAAAAAAGAAAAAAACTGGAAAATGATAAAGCGCTGCTGAACCAAATAAGGGAGACACTTGGGTCTATATGGTAAAAAACACACACTTTATTGGTTCCAGAAGGGACATGAATATAAATATTGAGGGTGGGGCTACGCGTTTCAACGCCGTACTGGCGTCTTCATCAGGCCAAGTGTTGTGACGTCCGCTTAGGGAAAGGGAACGGGCGCCAGGTTTTTTCTTATTTATCAAATACTACTATTATTATACTCTGGGGTAAGACCCCGGAGTATAATAATTGGAGACCCAGCGGAGGTGATAAACATAAAAGCCAATGTTACTCACCTTTCCTGCGATCCGATGTTCCGACGTTACTCCCATCCGGCTTTAGCCTTCTTTGGTGACGTCCCAGGCGTCACGTGAGCCAGGCCGACGTCATTATGTGGTGACGCCGGTCTGTGCGAGATTGAAGAGGGCCGAAAGCAGGGAGTGCACCGGATCCCAGGTAAGTAACTATGCAGCATAATACCATGTTCAGGGGCCACTATGGAGCATAATACTGTGTGCAGGGGCCATTATGGAGTATAATACTAGTGCAGGGGCCACTATGGTGCATAATACCGAGTGCAGGGGTCACTATGGAGCATAAAACCTAGTGCAGGGACCACTATGAGGCATAAAACTGTGTGCAGGGGCCACTATGTAGCATAATACCGTGTGCAGGGGCCACTATGGAGCATAATGCCGTGTACAGGGGCCGCTGTGGGGCATAATACCGTGTGCGGGGGCCACTGCGGGGCATAATACCGTGTGTAGGGGCTGCTGCGGGGCGTAATACTGTGTGCAGGGGCCGCTGCGGGGCATAATACCATGTGCAGGAGCCACTATGAGACATAATACCGTGTGCAGGTGCCACTATGGAGCATAATACCGTGTGCAGGGGCCGCTGGGGGCATAATACCATGTAATACTGTGTGCAGGGACCGCTGTGGGGCATAATACCGTGTGCAGGGGACACTAAGAGGCATAATACCATGTGCAGGTGCCACTATGGTAGGGGCCGCTGCGGGACATAATACCGTGTGCAGGAACCGCTACGGAGCATAATACCATGTAATACTGCGTGCAGGGGCCACTATGGAGCATAATACCGTGTACAGGGGCCGCTGCAGGGCATAATACCGTGTGCAGGGGCCACTATGGTGCATAATACCATGTGCAGGGGCCACTATGGAGCATAATACTGTGTGCAGGGCCCACTATGGAGTATAATACTAGTGCAGGGGCCACTATGGTGCATAATACCGAGTGCAGGGGTCACTATGGAGCATAAAACCTAGTGCAGGGGCCACTATGGAGCATAATACCGTGTACAGGGGCCGCTGTGGGGCATAATACCGTGTGCAGTGGCCACTGCGGGGCATAATACCGTGTGCAGGGGCTGCTGCGGGGCGTAATACTGTGTGCAGGGGCCGCTGCGGGGCATAATACCATGTGCAGGGACCACTATGGTGCATAATACCATGTGCAGGGGCCACTATGGAGCATAATACTGTGTGCAGGGGCCACTATGGAGTATAATACTAGTGCAGGGGCCACTATGGTGCATAATACCGAGTGCAGGGGTCACTATGGAGCATAAAACCTAGTGCAGGGGCCACTATGGAGCATAATACCATGTACAGGGGCCGCTGCGGGGCATAATACTGTGTGCAGGGGCCACTGCGGGGCATAATACCGTGTGCAGGGGCTGCTGCGGGGCGTAATACTGTGTGCAGGGGCCGCTGCGGGGCATAATACCATGTGCAGGGACCACTATGAGGCATAATACCGTGTGCAGGTGCCACTATGGAGCATAATACCGTGTGCAGGGGCCGCTGCGTGGCATAATACCATGTAATACTGTGTGCAGGGACCGCTGCGGGGCATAATACCGTGTGCAGGGGCCACTAAGAGGCATAATACCATGTGCAGGTGCCACTATGGCAGGGGCCGCTGCGGGGCATAATACTGTGTGCAGGAACCGCTGCGGAGCATAATACCATGTAATACTGCGTGCAGGGGCCGCTGTGGGACATAATACCGTGTAATACTGTATTAAAAAAAAAAAAAAAAACCTACTCACCTGTCCCTTGTGCTCTGATGTCTCCCACTGCAGTCTGGTTCTGCTGCTCTGGTGTTTTCTTCTGGCAGAAGTCCCCACTGCACTTTATCGCTGACACGGGACATCACAGTGCTGTGGGGAAGAAAACACCGGAGCAGCAGGACTGAAATGCGCTGGGAGACACTGGAGCACCTTCTCTGACCTCATATTAAAAAAGTGGTTATCCTGGACAACCCCTTTAAGGTGGCACTTGGGCTTTATTAAAGGGTCTTTTCAGCTCATTTTTATTGATGTTCTATCCTTAGGACAGATTATCAATAAGAGATCCAAGGACCCCCTCCCGATCATTTGTATGTGGGGCTATGGCGCCTGTTTATATCACACGCTGTCTGTTTATAGTGACCGTGTGATGTATAGACATGTATAGCACGAGGCTGTAGTTACATTACATGGCCGCTATAAGATGAATGACACTATGTAAACAGAGAAGCTATCACGTCGCTTACACAGGTACCAGGATTCATTCAAACAGCTGATCAGTGGGGGTCCTGGGTTTTTGAGCCCCACTGATTAGTTTATTAATGATCTGGAAAACCTTTTGATTAGTTAACACTTGGGGCATTATTAATAAGGGGCACTATTTATACAGGGTACACACGGACATTATTAATATAAAGATGCACTTGGGGGTATAATTCATTATGGGGGGTTATATCATATATTTTATTATTGGGGTAGCAGCAGGATGGGTGTGCAGGTGAGGACAATGTGGGTCGGGTGACTGGAAAAGTGAGGAGTCAAAGATGTCTGTGTTGCAAACTTTACAGAGACAAGTCACAGCTGGAAGAAGTGGTCATGGTGGTCCAGATGGATGAGAAGGGAAATGTGAAGGATTAGTCAGAGACGTCACCTGTAAGTCACAAAATGTTACTGCCCTGTATTCACCTAAATGATAGAGGATAAATACCTGATTATGGGGGTCTGTCTGCTGAGACCCCCACTGCGCCTGAGATTTGTTTTTTTTTTTTCCCCCACTAGGTTGGAATACAGCCTGACCCGCGTGGCTCTCATTCACTTCAATGGGAGTGCTGAAGATAGCCAAAGTCCAGTACTCAGCTATCTTCGGCGCTAGAATGGGGGCCACGTGGGCTCGTCCATCCACCAAGCAGAAGATGTGTGAAGTTACTTTCATTGTTAATGCCGTGTTGTTGATTTCTGATACTGAAGTAATACAGGAAGAAGAATTCTTAAAAACTGTTTCATAAGTTTGTGTATGTTTATTGTACGACGATAACAGCATGTGACGCTAACAACATGTAAACACAATTTTATTTTTTTTATTTTTTTTTGGGGGGGGGCGTCTTTTGATAGTGCGCCTGAGGCAGCAAAGAGGCTAGGTTCACCACTGTGTGTATATATAATATATATATATATATAATACAATATATACAGTGCCTTGCAAAAGTATTCGGCCCCCTTGAACTTTTCAACCTTTTGCCACGTTTCAGGCTTCAAACATAAAGATATAAAATTTTTATTTTTTGGTGAAGAATCAACAACACGTGGGACACAATTGTGAAGTGGAAAGAAATTTATTGGTTATTTTAAACTTTTGTAAAAAATAAAAAACTGAAAAGTGGGGTGTGCAATATTATTGGGTCCCTTTACTTTCAGTGCAGCAAACTCACTCCAGAAGTTCAGTGAGGATCTCTGAATGATCCAATGTTGTCCTAAATGACTGTTGATGATAAATTTAATCCACCTGTGTGTAATGAAGTCTCTGTATAAATGCACCTGCTCTGTGATAGTCTCAGGGTTCTGTTTAAAGCACAGAGAGCATCATGAAGACCAAGGAACACACCAGGCAGGTCCGTGATACTGATGTGGAGAAGTTTAAAGCCGGATTTGGATACAAAAAGATTTCTCAAACTTTAAACATCCCAAGGAGCACTGTGCAAGTGATCATATTGAAATGGAAGGAGTATCAGACCACTGCAAATCTACCAAGACCCGGCCGTCCCTCTAAACTTTCATCTCAAACAAGGAGAAGACTGATCAGAGATGCAGCCAAGAGGCCCATGATCACTCTGGATGAACTGCAGAGATCTATAGCTGAGGTGGGAGAGTCTGTCCATAGGACAACAATCAGTCGTATACTGCACAAATCTGGCCTTTATGGAAGAGTGGCAAGAAGAAAGCCATTTCTCAATGATATCCATAAAAAGTCTCATTTAAAGTTTGCCACAAGCCACCTGGGAGACACACCAAACATGTGGAAGAAGGTGCTCTGGTCAGATGAAACCAAAATAGAACTTTTTGGCCACCTATGTTTGGCGTAAAAGCAACACAGCTCATCACGCTGAACACACCATCCCCACTGTCAAACATGGTGGTGGCAGCATCATGGTTTGGGCCTTCTTTTCTTCAGCAGGGACAGGGAAGATGGTTAAAATTGATGGGAAGATGGATGGAGCCAAATACAGGACCATTCTGGAAGAAAACCTGTTGGAGTCTGCAAAAGACCTGAGACTGGGACGGAGATTTATCTTCCAACAAGACAATGATCCCAAACATAAAGCAAAATCTACAATGGAATGGTTCACAAATAAACGTATCCAGGTGTTAGAATGGCCAAGTCAAAGTCCAGACCTGAATCCAATCGAGAATCTGTGGAAAGATCTGAAAACTGCTGTTCACAAACGCTCTCCATCCAACTTCACTGAGCTCGAGCTGTTTTCTAAGGAAGAATGGGCAAGAATTTCAGTCTCTCGATGTGCAAAACTGATAGAGACATACCCCAAGCGACTTGCAGCTGTAATCACAGCAAAAGGTGGCGCTACAAAGTATTAACTTAAGGGGGCCGAATAATTTGGCATGCCCCACTTTTCAGTTTTTTATTTTTTACAAAAGTTTAAAATAGGCAATAAATTTCGTTCCACTTCACGATTGTGTCCCACACAATTTTATATCCTTATGTTTGAAGCCTGAAATGTGACAAAAGGTTGAAAAGTTCAAAGGGGCCGAATACTTTCGCAAGGCACTGTATAGTGTAGTACATAGTATGTTATGCCAGGGGTACTCAACTAATTTTAGTGAAGGTCAGTTGACCACAGTCCACCCTCAAGTAAAAGTCCGAGCTGAACAGTTACTGATCGCGTCCAGTGTTTATGGTATTTTTCGGACAAAAAGATGTGTCTGACTATGAGACGTACAAGAAAAATTAAGAAAAATATTTCTTCATGTGGCATTTGCAGCATCCCAGAGTGCTCCTGCTTCTATTGTGATTGTCTTTGTGCCTCTGGGTGTGTTTGTATGTCCTGTCTATATGTTCTATGTTATATGTATTGTTTGCAGCTCTTCCTATTGTATTTTCTCTGTTTGTTTTCCCACTGTTTGGTCCCCCACACTTGGTACAGCCCTGGCTTATCATAGGCCACTGGGCAGGGACTGGGTGACTTAGGACTCCAGGAAACCGTTGGTACCTCAGTTCTAGCAGTTGTTGTCATTGAAGACTGAGCAAGACAGCTCTGCATACTGAGACCCTGCGGTTCCCTGTACAGCCCCTGGGGTAAGAGATTCAACCCAAGGCTCATTTGGACATTTGGACTCTGTGCCAGGAGGAGAGAAAGAGTCCTCTGCCAGGAGGTCCGGGATCTGCAATCAAAAGGTAACCACACCCCTGGAAGGACTACCTTGGAGCAAAGCCCTCAGGATCCTCTGCTGGAGGTGGCTGAGTTGTGGAGATAGAATTATTGGAGTGGAGTATGGCACTAGAGCCTTATCATCACTGGGCATCCCCTTAAGACCAAGTTTTTGGAATACTTTACAGTGGGAGAATACTACCCCCATTCAGAAGCTGCACAGTTTACAGTGTGCTGAGTAAACTTTAAGCTGTTTCAACTGCACTGCTCCCTCCTGACTCATTTCTGCATTACCATCAGGGCCCTTCCGAACACCATCACACTGGCTCAGGGTAAGAGAGGACCCCTCTCCAACTGGAAGCACCCCAGGGGAACTACCAATACCACCATCTGGTAGCACAGCAGGCCCCTCTTGTCGGTGTCCAGCCTAGGAGCTGAGGCCACTCGGCTTATTAGGTGGTGCAGCTACCACTACTACGACTCCCATCCTCCTGTTCCCTCCATCTGAGCCCAGCCCACAAAAGGTTAATGCAAGTCTGAGAATTTTAACTGCAACATTCAAGATTCTACAGCTCCACAGAGATTTAGCGCTAGCCCACCAAAACAACGCTCAGACGGGAAGACCTCAAATCTACCTAGTAATGAACAAGCTCCTTGCATCGAGATTGAAAATCAACAAACCAGCAGTCACCTACGTCAGTGGACAGCCCCTCCTACACAGGGCCGGCATCAGCACCTGGCTTACTCAGGCAAGTGCCAGGGCCACAAGGTCCAGAGAGGTCCACTTTTTTTTTTTTTTTTTAAATAGGCCATTACCTGCAGGAATAACCCAGCAGGTAAAGGGCCCAATTTACTTACCAATCCCTGCTGCAGGGACCGGTAAGTAAGGCAGGTACCTACCAAATAGGTCTGAACTTAGCAAATAGTGTTACTCACTTCTCCTGCACTCTGATGCGACTCCGTACTATCTTCGGCCCTCTTCAATGACCTCACGTGGGTAAGTCCGGCGTCGCGACGCATAATGACGCTGGCGTAACCCACGTCTCTGACGTCATTGAAGAGGGCTGAAGACTGAGCAGGGAGTGATGCCGGAGCCCAGGAGAGGTGAGTGACATTTTTTTTAATGTATGTCACCTCCTCTGGGCCTTCGATCATTATACTTGGGGGTCTGAAAAGACCCTTGAGTATAATAATATTTTGTGGATCGTGAACCCCAAAAATTTAGGGTTCTACTGAACCCGAAATTTTTCCAATATTTGCATGGACCACCCTAGGGGCCACTATGGGATATAATACTCTGTGGAGGGGCCAGTTTAGGACATTATACCTTGTGAAAGGACTGCTATGGGACATTATACCATGTGAAGGGGCCGCTATGGGACATTATACCATGTGAAGGGGCCGCTATGGGACATTATACTGCGTGGAGGCCACTGTGGGACATTATACTGTGTGAAGGGGCCAGTGTGGGACATTATAGTGTGTTTAAATGGAGCATTATACTGTATGTGGGCCAGGAAAGGGGGCACTATGTCATGGGGAGCCCAATTCAAAAGTATGTTATGGGACCCAGTCTTTGCTAGTTACGTCCCTGTATATATTTATTATACCCTGTCTGTGTATATTTTTATATATGTATGTATGTATTTGTGGGGGCCAACTCATTTTCTGCATTGAGCACTTCCATTAATACAGATGAAAGCGTTCATGGTAGAATCTGGCATTGATTTTACAGCAGATTTCGCCTCCAAATCAGCGGCAGATTCTTCCCTCATTCTGCCTCCCATTGAAAACAATTAGTGCAGGACGTTGAAAAAAAAAAGAGTCCTGCTGGATCTTACCACGGATTCTGCAGTTGATTCAGAGGCCGCGACTCACCGCTGATTAGACCTATTCATTTGGACCTAATCAGTGGTGGAAAACCGCAAGGGCATGCTGGGGGGCAGAAAATGAAGAGGAATCCGAGGCAGATGTCTGCCTAAAATTCCTGTTTACTTTCTGACATCTGAACAGGTTCTATCTACTTGTATGGAATGGACTCTATTACAGTCACTCCAGTAGATCCGCCTTAGCAAAAAAATGCCCAATTTCGGTTGTTTTTTTGCTGCGGTGCGCATGATTTGCTCCAAAAGGGGCCCACTGAGGCTCTGTTGCCAAAGGGCCCACAAAAACCTGGAGCCGGCCCTGCTCCTACAGAATAGCGTCAAGTGGAGCCTTCTGGGTTAAGTGGATCTTGGATGAGTCCACATCCATCTACTGTCCTTTGCGCACCTATTGCTGCCCACCAGCATTTATTAAAAAGTGCACCTGGAAAGTTCCAGAGAGTTATGGAGTTTTGGGAGGAGTATACTGCAAGCAGATAGCTGTCCCCAGAAAACTGCCATGCATCATGTCACAACATCTGCCAGTCACAGTCATTAACCAAGACCCAGAGGCCTGGATGTGGAGTGACAACCCTGAGGTTATGGAGCTGGTGGAAGAGCTCTCAGCAGCTGCTGTACAAGTTGTTCCCAGGACTCTGGCTGGAGCCCCCGTTACATCGCCTGCTGTATCACTGTCCAACATACACACCCAGCCTACTAACTTGGCTGGGCGACAACAATTGAAAGTGAAGGATAAGACAGGAGCCATTGAGGGAGAAGTGCCTGACCGGAGGAAAGGTATAGTGATGGACTTTGACTGGGTAACCGTCTGTGGCTTTATTGCAGAGTCTGCTGAACGCCTCAACTTATTTTTCAATCGGCGCTCGGTAAAGAGGCCTGGGTTGCCGGAACACCTGCATTATTTGCACCCAGGAGAAAAAGTTGAATGCACCCTAAAGATTGGCCCTAAGGGGTTCTGGGCAGCTGACATTGATCGGATCCCTGGATCGCTGCCATTGCAATAGGTGTGGGAGGAGCCAGCCACAGCCACCCCAGGATACAGGCTTTGCTTATGGTCCACTTCGCTCCAGGGCTGCACCTGCAGCACCACTAGCACCATCACGCCCTTCTCCTGCTTATGTTCTATGTATTGTTTGCAGCTCTCCCTATTGTATTTTCCCTGTTTGTTTCCCCACAGTTTGGTCCCCCACACTTGGTACAGCCCTGGCCTATCACAGGCCACTGGGCGGGGTCTGGGTAACTTAGGACTCCAGGAAACCGTTGGTACCTCAGTTCTAGCAGTTGTAATTGGAGACAGAGCAAGTCAGCTCTGCATGCTGAGACCCAGCGGTTCCCTACACAGCACCTGAGGGAAGAGATTCAGCCGAAAGCCCATCTGGAGCCCTGAGACAGGGAAATCTGCTGTCTGACATTTAGACTCTGTGCCAGGAGGAGAGAAGGAGTCCTTTGCCAGAAGGTGTTGTCTGGGATCTGCTATCAAAAGGTAACCAGACCCCTGGAAGGACTGCCTTGGAGAACAGCCCCCAGTATCCTCTGCTGGGGGTGGCTGAGTTGTGGATATAGAATTATTGGAGTGGTGTACGGCACTAGAGCCTTATCATAACTGGGCATCCCCTTAAGACCAAGGCTGGGAGTACTTTATAGTGGGAGACTACTACCCCCTCAGAAGCTGCACGGTTTACAGTTTACAGTGGGCTGAGTAAAGATTAACCTGTTTAAACTCACTGCTGCCTCCTGAGTCTTTCCTGCATTACCATCAGGGCCTTTCCAATCACTATTGCACCTGCTCAGGGTAACAGAGGACCCCTCTCCAACTGGAATCGCCCCAGGGAAACTACTACCACAACCATCTGGTAGCACAGCAGGCCCCCCTTGTCGGTGTCCAGCCTAAGAGCTGAGCTGGGGAGATAGGCTGAGGGCCCTCTGCCTATCTGGTGACACATTTATCGCCACTACGTCTCCTATCCTCTGGTTCCCTCCCATGTGGGCTGCGGCACATTATACTATGTGAGGGCACTAAGGAACTTTATACTGTGGGTGGAGACATTAAGGAGCATTATAATGCTATTTACTGTGGGTGGGGGCACTAAGGAGAATTATATGGAGGGTGGGGGCACTAAGGAGCATTATACTGTGTGTGGGGGCACTAAGGAGCTTTAAACTGTGTGCAGAGGCACTAAGGAGCATTATACGGAAGTTGGGAGCGCTAAGGAGAATTATACGGTGGGTGGGCACACTAAGGAGCATTATACAGTCAGTTGGGGCACTAATGAGCATTATACGATGGGTGGGGGCACTAAGAAGCATTATACTGTGGAAGGCACTAATGGGACACTAGTGCCCCTACACAGTATAATTCCCCATTATTGTGCCTCCTCATGGTATGCTCCTCCCCACCCCAGTAGAATTGCCCATTTGTGCCCCACACATAATTAACAGAAATCTGCTAAAAAGGCTGGCATTGTCACAGATGAAAAAGAGTCGATTGTCCGGTATGGATATGACACCTCTGCTTACTGCCCTGCCCCTTAGTCATGATCCATGCAAATAACCATGATGTAGTCATGTTTAGTGCAGTCTAAAGAACACAATCTCAGTTGTAGCATGATTACTGCATTCATACAGTACATATGATTCAGCAATATAACAATAGCGGAACATGTTTGTTGCAAAAGTCTCCAATGATGCAGTAACAATAGGTATAACTCCTGCACTGTTATCTTCAAAAAAATATCTTCTAAAAATATCCAAGTTTTATTGAAAAATCACATTAAAACCAAAGTGGGGTGTGTAGTTCTAAAAAACAAAAATCATGCTGACATGTTTCAAACATGGTATTTGAGTGAGAATTTTAGCTCTTCTAGAAAAACTTTATATTTATGAAACTATGAACGGGATTTGACCCCTTCCCGCCACAGCCATTTTTTTTACTTTTATTTTTCGTTTTTTATTCACCCCCCTTTTTCAAAAGCCATAACTTTTTGATTTTTCCATCCACAGAGCCATATGAGGGCTTACTTTTTGCGGGACAAATTGTATTTCATAATGGTACTGTTTAATATTCTGTACAATGCACTGGGAAGTGGTTCGGATTTTTTACAATTTTTTTTTCCCACTACGGCATGCACCGTAAATATATAATTTTATAAATTTGTAAAAAGGGTTTTTGGACACAGGGAAACCTACTGTGTATGTGTTTTACGTTATTTATTTACTTTACTTTATTTATTTATATGTGTTCTAGAGAAAGAGGGGTGATTTTAATTTTTTTTTTTTTTTTTTTTACTTTTATTTTTAGACCCCCTAGGGTCTAATCACTAATACAATGTTAATGCATTGTAATGCTTTGTAAAATTACTATACTTCTATTACAGGCTGCCTAGTTCAGGCTGTAATAGAAATATGCAGGTGACAAGCCTTGGAGACTTTAATAGTAACAGATCACTGCCCCTGGATCTCGTTCTGGGGGTCAATGATCCACAGGGAAATTGCGGGAAAATTGTGCCAGCTTTGGTCAGCTTTTTCTGAGGCATCATGAGTGTTAACGCCCATAACCAGTGTGGTCAAAGATCGCGGACATTGCCGCTGAGTTTCCACTGTATAATACTTAAAACACTCAACTTTGAAACCCGACCCACCCCAATCCCTCATAGATATAAATGCTTAACATATTTCCAACCAGAGAACCAAGATGTTCTCACTTCCAGTTTAGGTACAATAGTTCGTATTAGGGGACATATTTAATAATAAATTGAAGCCGGTGCTCCAAAGAGGGTAGCCATGAGGATGATCTTCCTAGTGCAGAAAAAGGTAAAATGGAAGAATATTTTGTTCTAGTGAGCCTCTACCACATTATTCATAATACCCAAAGGACACCACTGGGAAAATCAAAGTGGTCATGGAGGAAGAACACTACATAAGACCAGGAGGTGGAAAACCACGTACAATGCAAGAAGGTACCCAGCACCGCCTATGCAATCGAACCGGTGTATAATAAATGTGATGTAGAAATTGAGATTGTTTTAGTAAGTTTCTAGCACTCACCACAGTGTCAAAGAAGAATAATTCAACCTCCCTCCAATCCGCATCCATCAAATCATGGATATCCAGCCGCCACCCAGCAGAGGCCTCATCATAGGACCCGGCGGATTGGAACAAAATATAGGATTGTGTAACAAGTTTGGGAACTTCAGAGATCCCAAAGCGATCTTCCAGTCTGAGACACCTGTCCAGATCCAGATCCAAACTGTTCCACAAAGGCACGATAATGGAAATAGGCATGTTTCGGGACCAAATAATATTTCTGAGACAACAAGTTAGAGGAAGGAGGCCTGAAAGGAGCTGAGCCAGAAGTTTGACCTTCCCCCACAGCACTACTTCTGGCAAAAACTGAAGATGAAGAAGATGTGGACTTGACCATAGAGGAATTTTCGCTGAGGGCAGGGAGACAGAGTTCCTCCTCAAAATAACATGGGCTGCATGCCACAGTTGAGCAACAGTTTTAATTGGAATCAGGGCTTTACATGGGGAGTTATACTTATATAGAATATTGACAAGACTTTCATAAGAAGCCATTAAGGCATCGGCTAACACTTTGGTGGCATTACTGAGGTCAATATCTATCCACAAAAGTGCATAAACCAGCTAGGAAACTAAGTAATAAAAATACTTATGTGGCGCTGTAATACCACCTCAGGTCTTAGGAGCTTGTCGGAGATAACTAAATCTACAGGTGCATCTCAATAAATTAGAATATTTTTGAAACGTTCATTCATTTCAGTTATTCAGTAATACAATTCATAATCAGCAGTCTTCCATGATTGTGTGTTCTACTGAACCAGACTGAGGGACCATTTAAAGGCTTAGGAAACCTTGGCAGGTGACACACTGAATTTACAATACTGAACTTTTTTACAATATTCAAATTTTCTTAAATTTGGGTTTTCATTACCTGTAATCCATAATCAACATTTACAGAAATAAAACACTTGAAATAGAACACTCTGTGTGTAAAGAATCTAGAAAATATAGGAGGTCACTTTTTTAATTTAATTACTGAAAGAAATAAATGTTTCAAAGATATTCTAATTTATTGAGATGCACCTGTATATACACACCCTCTTATAGATAGACACCTGGGCCGCACATCTGTTGGTGCCTGTATATCACACATATACACACCCTCTTATAGAGAACTGAAAACAGAAAATAATCTAATTTATTGAGATGCACCTGTATATTTTCCAAGATGGCGCTGCTGAAGTGGCTGCCTGGTCGGCAGCTCTGAGACTCTCTCTCTCTTATTTTTTCTTTCTCTGTCTGTTTTTTATCTCTCTACTTAATGGACTTTACACTATGAAGAAATGAAGAAACAAAGACTTGGAATTGGACCTTTGTGATACTTTTTTTTTTTTTTTTTTTTATCTGTCTTTTTGTCCTGCTGAAATGGGGACTCTTGTGTCTGCAGGCATTTCTTTTGTCTACACAAGAGAGAAATTACTGCAGCTTAGAGTCACAACAACAGGGCTGCATACCATTTGCCCACCCATCCCCCAAGAACTCTGGAGAAAGAAAAAGCGGGGGGAGGGGCTGCAGAGCAGGAACTCTTCAGAGGATTAAAAAGAGGCGTTACCGACCAACTGTTCCCTCCATCATCATGGGCAATGTGAGATCTCTTGCAAACAAGATGGATGAACTAACAGCGCTCACCAGGCACCATCAGGAGTTTCGGGTGTGCAGCATGATGCTACTTACAGAGACTTGGCTCACTGAAGTTACTCCTGACTCTCTGGTCTCCTTGGATGGTTTTAAACTCCTTCGGGCAGACAGGACAAGGGAGAGCGGTAAGAGGAAAGGAGGGGGGCTGGCAATGTTTGTGAATAATAGATGGTGCAATCCTAGACACATTGTGATTAAGGAGCAAACTTGCTGTAAGGACATTGAACTATTAGCTGTGAGCATGAGACCTTCCTACCTACCAAGGGAACTATCACATGTCATCGTGATAGCTGCATATGTCCCCCCCTCTGCGAAAGCTGACGCTGCCTGCGAGGTCCTACAAGCCACGCTGAGCCAGTTACAGTCTCAGCACCCCCAGGCCCTCCTTCTTGTGTCTGGCGATTTCAACCATGCCTCTCCATCATCCACACTTCCCAGTTTCACACAGTATGTAACCTGCCACACAAGAGACAACAAAACACTGGACTTGTTCTTTGCCAACGTGAGGGAGGCATATAACTCATCAGCCCTACCGCCCCTGGGAAGATCGGATCACAACCTAGTACATCTCCGACCTGTGTACAAGCCACTTGTACGTAGAGAACCAGCTGTCACCCGCACAGTGAGGATATGGTCCGAGGAGAGTGATGAGGCTCTGAGGGATTGTTTTGACACAACCGCATGGGAAGTTTTGCAGGATTCGTATGGAGAAGATATAGAAGGACTCACACACTGCATAACGGACTACATAAATTTTTGTGTGGACAACACAGTACCCACAAAAGTGGTGAGGTGCTTCTCCAATAACAAACCATGGATTAACGCTGATATAAAAACACTACTTAAGGAGAAAAAGATGGCATTCAGGACAAGAGATAAGGAGGGGTTGAGGGAAGTACAAAAGGAGCTGAGGCATCTAATCAGGCAAGGAAAAGCCAGTTATAAGGAAAAAATGGAAAAGCAAATGGAAAGAAAAGACATAAGGGGGGTCTGGGAGGGGCTTAAGTCAATTTCGGGTCATAAACAGTCGGTCTGCCAGATTGAGGCAGATGTTAACTGGCTTAATGAACTAAACCTATTCTTCAACAGATTTGATCACACACCAGCTCCTCCCACCCCAGAATGTCCTTCAGCTCCCCTCACCACAATGACTTCACCCCATGCGGCCACTTCCCAACAGACCAGTAAATCCAGAAATCCGTCTTTATCTGACCACAGTCTGACCTTCACACGGGCCCAGGTGAGGAAGGAGATGAAAAAGATCAAGGCGAGGAAAGCCGCAGGGCCAGATGACATCAGTGCAAGGCTAATTAAGACTTGTGGGGACCAGCTGTGTGGTATAATTACATATATGTATAATATGAGCCTGAGGCAGGAAATAGTCCCTGAATTATGGAAATCTTCTTGTGTGGTACCAGTTCCAAAGAAACCTCACCCTATGGACCTCAACGACTACAGACCTGTAGCACTGACATCCCACTTGATGAAGATCTTAGAGAGATTGGTTCTCACACATCTTCGCCCTCTAGTGAGCCCCGCTATGGACCCTCTCCAGTTTGCTTATCGACCGGGCATTGGGGTAGATGATGCCATCATCCACCTTCTGCACAGGGCTCTGTCTCACCTGGAAAAACCAGGGAACACGGTGAGAATAATGTTCTTTGATTTCTCCAGTGCTTTTAACACCATACAGCCCAGGTTACTGAGAGACAAGCTGGGCCTTGCTGGAGTGGACCACCACCTCTCCAACTGGATCCTAGACTACCTCACAAATCGACCTCAATACGTGAGAGCCCAAGACTGTGTGTCAAGTACCGTGATCTGTAATACGGGGGCACCTCAGGGTACGGTTCTCGCCCCTTTCCTCTTCACACTGTACACTGCTGATTTTAGGTGCAACTCATCCAGCTGCTACCTACAGAAGTATTCTGACGACTCTGCAATAGTAGGCCTCATCACAGACGATGATGACAAGGAGTACAGAGAACTGAACCGTTTTTTTGTGGACTGGTGCCACCGGAACCACCTGAAGATTAACGCGGGGAAGACCAAGGAGATGGTGGTAGACTTCCGTAAAGGCAGTTGCCCTCCAAAACCAGTGGACATCCTGGGGACGGGCATCGAGATTGTGAACACCTATAAGTACCTGGGTTTGCTCCTTAATAATAAGCTGGACTGGGCAGATCATATGGAGGCCCTGTACAGGAAGGGCCACAGCAGGCTCTACCTGCTTAGGAAGCTGAGAGCCTTTGGAATCCGGGGGGCACTTCTTAGGACTTTCTTCAACTCGGTAGTGGCATCAGCCATCTTCTTTGGAGTGGCCTGCTGGGGGAGCAGTATATCAACCAGGGACAGAAATAAACTTGACAAGCTGATTAGAAGGGCCAGCTCTGTCCTGGGGAGCCCACTGGACCCAGTGCAGGTGGTGGGTGACAGAAGGATACTGTCCGTGGTGAGCTCCATGCGGGAGAATAACTCCCATCCTATGCATGAGACTGTGATTGCGCTGGGCAGTACTGTCAGTGACCGACCGCTCCACCCTAGGTGTGAGAAGGAGCGCTATCGGAAGTCTTTCCTCCCCACCGCGGTTAGGCTGTACAACCAACACCGACCTAAGCGGAGATCATTACACACAGAGAACTGAAATATCTCTCTGCCTGTTATATCCCCCCCCCCCCTGCTACTTCCTATCTGTCTGTCTGCTATTAATGTAATGCCTCTCACCTTGGAACATTCCTGTACATGTTGTATTTGTATTTGTATCTGCTTATCTTATCTTTGCTGCTGTAACACACTGAATTTCCCCACTGTGGGACTATTAAAGGACTATTATTATTATTATTATTATATGATGTTCAGGAACCTACAGATGTGCGGTACAGGTGTCTATTGATAAGAGGGTGTGTATATGTGTAATGTGCAGGCACCTACAGATGTGCTGTCTAGGTGTATCTCTATAAGAAGGTGTGTATAATGTGTAATGTAGAGGTGCCTATAGGTCTGCATAAGAGGGTGTGTATATGAGTGATGTACAGGTGCCTATAGATGTGCGGTCCAGGTATCTATCTATAAGAGGGTGTGATGAAAAGGCACCTACAGATGTGAGGTTCTGTAAGTGGGTGTGTATATGTGTGATGGGGAGGCGCCTACAGATGTGAGGTCAAGGTGTCTATAAGAGGGTGTGTATATTTGTTATGTACAGGTGCCTCACAGATGTGTGGTCCAGGAGTCTATCTATAAGAGGTTGTGATGTACAGGTGCTCCCAGATGTGCGGTCCAGGTGTTTATATGTAAAACGGTGGAATGTACAGGTGCTCCCAGATGTGCGGTCCAGGTGCCTATCTATAAGAAGGTGTGCATATGTATGATGTACAGACAAGTACAGACGTGCGGTCCAGGTATCTATCTATAAGAGGGTGTGATGTACAGGCTCCTACAGATGTCCGGTCCAGGTGTCTATCTATAAGAGGGTGTGATGTACAGGCACCTCTGTGCAGCCTGTCTTCTTGGGGTGTGATGTACAGGTGCCTACAAGGCGGTCCAGGTTCCTATTTATAAGAGGGTGTGATGTACAGGTGCCTACAAATGTGCAGTCCAGGTGACTATCTATAAGAGGGTGTGATGTACAGGTGCCTACAGATGTGCGGTCAGGTGACTATCTATAGGAGGGTGTGATGTACAGGCGCGTACAGATGTGAGGTCCAGGTGTCTAGCTATAGGAGGGTGTGATGTACAGGCACCTACAGATGTGAGGTCCAGGTGTCTATCTATAGGAGGGTGTGATGTACAGGTGCCTACAGATGTGCGGTGCAGGTGGCTATCTATAAGAGGGTGTGATGTACAAGCGCCTACAGGTGTGCAGTCCAGGTGTGTCTCTATAAGAAGGTGTGTACAGTATATGTGTGAGGTACATGCACCTACAGATACACAGTCCAAGTGTCTCTCTAGAAGAGGGTGTGTATATGTGTGATGCAGAGGTGCCTATAGGTCTGCATAAGAGCGTTTGTATATGTGTGATGTACAGGCACCTACAGATGTGCAGTCCAGGTATCTATTTAGAAGAGAGTGTGATGTACAGGTGCCTACAGGTGTGGGGTTCAGGTGTCTATCTATAAGAGGGTGTAATGTACACACGCCTACAGATGTGCGGTCCAGTTGTCTATCTATAGGAGGGTATGATGTACAGGCGCCTACAGATGTGAGGTCCAGGTGTCTAGCTATAGGAGGGTGTGATGTACAGGCACCTACAGATGTGAGGTCCAGGTGTCTACTGTAGGAGGGTGTGATGTCAGGCACCTACAGTGTGCGGTCCAGGTGTCTTATCTATAGGAGGGTGTGTGTGATGTACAGGCGCCTACAGATGTGAGGTCCAGGTGTCTATCTGTAGGAGGGTGTGATGTACAGGCACCTACAGATGTGAGGTCCAGGTGTCTATCTATAGGAGGGTGTGATGTACAGGCGCCTACAGATGTGCGGTCCAGGTGTCTAGCTATAGGCGGGTGTGATGTACAGGCGCCTACAGATGTGAGGTCCAGGTGTCTAGCTATAGGAGGGTGTGATGTACAGGCGCCTACAGATGTGAGGTCCAGGTGTCTATCTATAGGAGGGTGTGATGTACAGGCGCCTACAGATGTGAGGTCCAGGTGTCTATCTATAGGAGGGTGTGTGTGATGTACAGGCGCCTACAGATGTGCGGTCCAGGTGTCTAGCTATAGGAGGGTGTGATGTACAGGCGCCTACAGATGTGAGGTGCTGTAAGAGGTTGTGCATATGTATGATTTACAAGTGTGTACATTTAGTGCCGTGCCCATGCTCACCATGCCTTGTGCTGCAGTTTATCACTACTATCAACAGTAGCCAGTCACTATGGCTAGCTAGCCACACAGATTGGTAATGGGTGGAGCTGTGCGTTTCATGCAGATGATAATTATACCATGATGTGTGGCTGCAGTATCTATGTATAATGTCTATATATATATGTATAGTGAACATATGATGACAGGGCGGTCATATGATGCATGCCAGGGAAGGAGGAAGATGAGGGATGCTAGTACTGCTGCTGTCTTGCCAGGGAGGGATGCAGTCATCCGCCCCTCCCCCACAGCACAGTGTTAACAGCTTGTGTTCATTTCCCCACACCCCCCTCCTCCACTCCCACATCAGCCTGTATGTCAGCAGCGGCGGCGGCGGCGGTGGCAGCACCCGGGACAGCGCGAACAGGAGGACGGCAGCGCTCCTATACCGACACGGGGATGACGCCTCCAGCTGTGTGACACCTGGGGGGACTCGCCCCCCTCCCCAGAGGGATGTGCAGTAGCCCCGGTGTGACTGGCCGCTGCCGCTAGCGCTCCAGTAACAAGGTGGGGTGGGGGAGACAAGTGGTCCATAGCTCCGTGAATTCTGAGGCTGAAGGTGGCTGCTCCTCCCGCCCTCTCTTCTCATACCATGTCTTCTTCAATGGGGCCCAGAGGCCCCCGGCCACCCATAGTGCCTCCCCCCATGCCAGATCTCCCCGATCTGAGCCATCTGACCGAGGACGAGAGGAACACGATCATGGCAGTGATGAACCGACAGAAGGAGGAGGAGGAGAAGGAAGAGGCCATGCTCAAGTAAGGACATCACATTCATTCACTTCTTGCTGCCACCAGGAGAGCCTGGCATTCAGGTGGAGGGCTGCGATTAACCCCCTAGCTGCCCCTGAATGGGGATGATGTCAGGTTGTGTCTGTGCGCTCCATCCATGCCACCTTCATCTTGCCTCCCCAGGCTGTCATCTTGGTGAGCTGTCATTTCCATCCATTGACAGGTAGCACAGCTGTGATTCACTGCACTGCCTGCAAATGGAAGAGGTATCCTCATGTACTGCAATAGACGGTGAGATCATTGGTCTGTGGCCTGCAGGAGACCTGTCCTGGCTGGTGGACAGTGCTGCAGGCCTCTCCTCACCGCCTTCATGATGACCATAATGATGTAGGATGGGATTAGGGCATTGATGGGCTGCCCATGTGTGTGCCCTGGTCATCCACATCTCTGCCATGTCCCTGCTTGATGGAGGGGAAGTAGGCAGCTGACTCCTTCCTGGGAGCACTTGCTGGTCCAGGGAGCATGGGGTGTGGTTGCATTTTACCGGTGGTGTAAAATGTCGAAGTGTTTTCATCTTACTGACAAGGAAAGCTGTAGCCATCTTAATCTGTCATTTATGGCTTGCACTACCCAGGATTGAATGTTGGATGGGATCAGTCCATTAGAGTATATCCGATGTTCCATGTATATATCATATCTACTTTCTATCAGGGATCAGTTGTATGCCAGGACTCATCATGATGGCATAGACTGGCAGCTTGTTATTTCAATAGATGCAATGAATGAATGAATGGTATGTAATTGTTGGTGTGCCATTAATCCCCTGGTGTTTTATAATCCATGGGCCTTGCAGGAGGAGAACATTTTCCGTACTGTCATAAAACACAATCAGTTTGCATTCAGGAGGGTTTGGATTTTGTCTTCACCAGCTACATCATCCTTCAACTGGAATTATATCATTGGGAGATGAGTAGGGACTTCTAACCAGGCCACCTCAGTTAAGCTACAAATGGTGACCAAGGTGGCCTATGGTCAGTTTATAGGATGCAGTGACTATACATGACCAATGGTTTAAATAAGCTTGTATAGTTAAAAAAAAAAAAAAAATCAAAAATAGGGAGTACTATTGGAAAACAGAGCAAATAATAAATTGCCATCTTCTGGTGAAAAACCAACATTTTATAGTGAATTAACCTGTTAACATCATACTAAGAAACCTGAACTGATACTCTGCAGGAGTATGAATATATCATACTTAGCTGGGATTAGGATTAAGTTGGCCTCTTATGACAGAAATAGTCATGTGACATAGAGCGTGGATGTTCATGTAGTCCTGGGTGGGTGTGGTGCCCATTCTAACATTTGAAATTATGGTAATATGGCACACTGGCAACACAGAATACAGGTAACCTTATGTATCGATTTAAAGGAGCTGTCCAGCCAAAAAACCTTCAAAAACAACTCTGAATGGTGTAAAATAATAAAGGAAGACACACCTCACTGATATCCCATAAGTCCCGTTCCTGTGCTGTCAGGTCCCATTGATTTCCCAACACAGGGCCTGTGAGATCTGACTACTGCAGCGGTGACCCACTGTGGCCAGAGATTGGCATTGGTATCATATGCCACTGTGTCAGGACGTCATCACTGCAGCAGGCAGTATAGACTGGTGGGGGTTGGGCAGTATGTTTTTTATTATGATTTATTTTATACAGTCCTGATCTGTTTAAAAAATAAATGTATTTGTTGGACAGCCCCTTTAAGGATGATAAAATACTGGCATTGTTTTTACTGTCTTGGAGCCTTGGACATGAGAAGAACCTCATACCACACCGTCATGCTGTACCATGATGAAATACATAGCATGCACATACAATATCTTTATTTATGAAGAAACTGATCCTGCTTAGCCTACAAACAATGGAAGTATTGTCCTTTTCTACCACATATTGTTCTGTATAGCTATTTGAGTGAGTTGTATTAGGACTATTGCAGTGCAAGCAGGGTACTTCTTTTCCCTGTAACAGCTTGATAAATCCATTAAATTACTATGGTGATTTCTTTTTTTTTGACACATAACTGTGATCCCACAGTTCAGGGGCTGGCAGAAATGTTGGTCAAAGTGCCAAAATTCATGCAAATTTTTGTTACCAATAACGGTCTTATATGATGTTATATGGCAAAAGTATTCCGATTTTTCTTTTTGTCTAAGCAATGTCTCCATATCTGTGGAAAAAATAATTTGATGGGTACCGTGCCTTGGTGAAATGCAACGAAGACATATGCTCTGGTCAACGGTAGCAGGAGAAGCAGTCAGTGCCCATGTGGCCCAAGCTTTGCACAACCATTCTTCTCATCGCTTTACTGAAATCGAGACTGTCATAAAGAGTCAGCAACATCTCCTGCCAAAATACCAAAGCAATGGCAAATAATGTGGTATCAGCTTCCAAATTTCAGTGGAGGTGTGATTTTTTTTCTTCAGTCTTGTGTGCCACCTCCTCCTCATCTGCCACCCGTGCCATAGAATTTCATGGAACTGCTAATCTAGATGTCGTATTGATCTATTTTATGTCCCAACATTTGCTTATTAATTGATTAGTTAGGGCCAGCATTATTACCTGGTCTGAACAGGGTACAGGCCCACCTTTCACAAGATATTTTAGTAGTACAGCAGTATCCTGAATATACCATCTGTTTTTTTTTAAATTAGTAAGCAAAATGTCCTATGTTTGCCCTTTATTACTAATGTAACATTAGCGACAACCCTAGTACTGGAAAAAAATTAGGTTTAGGCTAGGTTCACACTTGCGCCAGGCTCTCTGTTGTTCGGGTTCACCGGGGGATCTGAACGACGGAGGGCCTATCCACTAAAACAGCGGTTACCTGCGGACATTGGTCTCCGGCGTTTTTATACTGAAACCAATTTTTGCCAGAGACTCAGACGCATATGTGAGCCTAGCCTTATATAAAGCTTTGCACATGGAAGAGGAAATGGAAGAACCATATAGTAACTAAGTAGCAGTATGTATGTGATCGTAAATCTTTAGATTAAGACCTCTGTGTTTGGCCTACTTTGCCTTTATAATATCATTTCTCTTGATTAAAAAAAAAATAAATCTTCTTTTATTGTTTTTTTAAGGAATTCGAACAAAGAAAATAGGCCAAAAGTAGACGATCCAGTTCCATTACTAAATGTAACTCCTTGTCTTTGATCAAATGTATCTGCTTGCAGTTGATAAAATATAGCACTTTTTGCAGTAGTTACATCTCTGGGGTATTGTCCACAGTCAGCCTTTACTAGTTCATCATCTAGCTGAAGTAAGATTTTAATTTTATCCAAAACTTTGTGAGATAGACTGTGTATCCAAAAAATTGTTGTACACTGGTGTCCACTGTGAAAATGTTAGGACTCAGGTAGCCTATATGCCTAAATATTTACTACTTCTGTTAGTCTGCATGACCACTTATTTGTATGTGTAAAAGTTCTAATTACCTGGCTACTGAACGGTTTCCATTGGCTGTACTAGGGTATATCATAGAGGGTCGTAAAGCCTAATCTACCCTGAGCTAAAGCAGAGCCCTAATAAGAAAGAGATGCTCATTTCAGAGAGAGACTAAAGGTGCCCATACACCTTCAATAGCTACGTATCAGCGGAATGATAGCTATTCTTCTCAACTTCCCCATACGTATGCACTCTCAGTTTTGAGCGTTATACATGGGGAGAAGAAAAATTCTGTATGGAATAATGAGCAATGTGCAGAAAATAAAACATTTCAAGGCATGTTAATTAGTGCTGTAGATTCTACATGGAAAAGTTGCAGATTAGCTCCATTCAGTTACAAAGGAGCAGATCCATGGAGATCCCAATCCAGCAGATCCAGCCCTTCTACGGGTTTTGGTGCCTCTGTTATTACCAAGTAAAATGTGAAATTTATAACAAAGCATTGTAAGGCTCCTTTTGAAATCATTGGAGACCCGCGGGTTCCATTGGATGTGAACAGGCCATGAATGACTTGTCTTTAGACTCTCAAGAGTCCCTAGCTTGGAAAGGGATTTGACTAAACAAGTCATTATTAGTAATAATCAGATTATAGGGGGTCCGACATCATCTGTTCTCCGTGTAGTGGCCGTGCTGAGTCACTACAGCTCATTTGCTATAACAGTGAAAGGGAGCTAAGTTGTAGTACTCAGCACAGCCTCTATATAGAGAACAGAGTTGTCTGCTTCCGGCTCCGTTCTCTGTATAGCGGCTAGTGAGAAGAGCTGACTGGCAGGGGATCTCTTCATTTTTAGACAGTGTAATCTTTGTCTACAGTAGACAGCCTTAAAATACCTTAGGTTTATCACAATGGCCGATGTTGGGTGTGGTACATGGATGTGCTGGATGTGGGTGTGTGTACTACTGCTCAATTCAGAGTGATGGAAACATACAGTGGAAAGGGTAGCATATTTGCTCGGAAATAGCTGCCACTTAAGATTTGTACCAGTCTTAAGTGAAGGCTAATGTTATTCCCAAGCACTAAAAACTTCTTTATCGTATGCTGTAAGGAATGTCCCCAGAGGAATGAAACATCACATTGACAACTTTCTGTGGACTGCATAAATAAATACACATGATTTCTTTGTATGACCTTTGACTTCCTTCTTTCTTTGTTTAATATGATTTTGTTTGTATTCATCAACCAACAAAAAGTTTTGCTTAAAGGGGTTATAACATAGGTTAAATAGGAAATAAATTGCTCATCAATGAGGGTGTGATTGCTTTAGACCTCCTTTAATCTCTGAAAGAGTTTTTTTTTTTTTTCACCCCGGTAGTGAATGGAACGGTGGTAGAATGTACACTTGCGCCATTAATTTCAATGGGAGTGCCAGTGATAACCGAGCACTTTACTTGGGCTATTTCCAGTGCTCCAATTGAACTAAATGAAGTGGGGGTACTCATTCTATATCCTACATCAGCGGTCCTCAACCTTTTCCCCGCCACGGCCCCGCGGGGGGGGGGGGGGGCAGGGAGTGGGGGGCGGGGTTTTATAGGCTAAACAGCGCTATACACCAGGGCCGTGCTGGCAGGACCTTGGTGTACAGCGCTGTAGACCAGGTCCCCGCCATTAGCTATGCTAGGAGCCAAGGCTCCTGGCATAATGTGACGGGAGCCGTGTTTACCAAGGCCAGCCCGCCACCCCGCGAACCAGCAACAGACGCCCAACGGCCTGGTCCCGGTCCGCGGACCGGTGGTTGGGGACCCCTGTCCTACATTATATTCACAATGGGGAAAAAAACACCCCCATTCTCAGGATTGGTGGGGTTCTCAGCAGTCGGATCCTGACCAATCAGCAGTTTATTCCCTGTTGTATGGATAGGGAGTAAATAATTTTTGTGGCATAAGCCCTCTAAGAAAGTTTGTGCTTGCACTGCTGTGAAGATTAAAGGGATTTTCTGAACAATTTTCCTGACAGGAAGGGGGGACAGATAAAAAAATAATACAAAAAATGTTAAATCCCTCTGTACTGCTGCTTATGTGCTCCTGACCATGTGTGTTTACTTGCCACAGAGATGTGTTGGTGAATGGCTATAGCGGTCATGTGTGGTAGACTGTATGCCATTGCAACAACTAAATAAACACAGACTAACAAGGAACATTGAAGCTGCAGTGCTGTGACCGCAGAGGGGTTTAACCATTGAATTTATTTTATTAACATCTCCCTCTTTGGTGAATTGTAGTGGGCCGAAGCAAAAAAGCGCTGCGGGAAAAACCATGGTGATAATGCATCATGTTTTTTCCCGCAGCACATTTCACAGAAAGTCTGCAGAGGTTTCTTCTGTGGACTTTCTGCTTCCATTATGCCTATAGGGAAACCGCCAGCATTTCTGTAGGTATAATTGACATGCTGTGATTTCCAAAACTGCAATGGTTTTGAAAATTGCAGCATTTCCACTGCGCGTATTTTTATGTAATATGTGAACGGGATTCGCTTGACAATGACTGTAAAACGCTGCAGTTTTTGCCGCAGCGTTTACGACACGGCTTGACCGCGGCATTTACGCCACGAGAGGCCTGGCCTTCTAAACAGAATGTCATGCTGTAGCCACATCCTTCAGTTTCATGCTTAGGGACCAAGAACCTCTTTTTATTTTGGATTCACACATGAAGTTTTTGATACAGTTTCTCTAGTACATAGTGTTAGATTTTTACAAGACTTGACAAAGGGTGTATCAATGAAAACTTAAAAAAAACCATATCTAAATACGAAATACTACAACCTGAACAAACATTGTCCCATTGTATATTCAGTGATTGAGTCACTTGTTCGAGAACATGTTTTTGTTGTCCAAGCCTGGCAATTTCCCAGAGGACTAGTCTTAGAATCACAAATATAAAGTTACTTCTTAACATTGTGAGGTTAGATGTCCATTACTCTGAATGTTCCCAAGTGACTGAATTGTTAAAATCATCAGCATTTCCGTACAAGTCAGAAAACCTTAAAGGTAATAAGATAAACAAGAAGACAAAAAACTCCACATGTAATGGATCTTTTGTTTGTTATTTTGCCATATTTCTTCATGACAAAGTTGAAGATCTTTTAATACAGCAAAAATTGCATTAATATTTCAGCCATGTAGAGCAAATACACAAACCTCCACTGTTCATTTAGGATTAACTTTTAAATGGAGCTGACCATGGTTCTGTAAAGATGTCCATGCACTATCCAAGGTCCTGTGGCCTAATAAAACAACTTGATGTCTGAAGAAATGCCTAACAGGTGTTCTTCTTTACCTCTCTCACCAAGGCTCTTCTCCCATGATTGCGCAGTTTGGCTGGATGGCCAGGCCTAGGAAGAGTTCTGGTCGTCCCAAACTTCTTCCATTTAAAGATTATAGAGGCCACTGTGCTCTTAGGAACCTTGAGTGCTGCAGAAATTCTTTTGTAACCTTGGCCAGATCTGTGCCTTGCCACAATTCTGTCTCTGAGCTCCTTGGGCAGTTCCTTTGACCTCATGATTCTCATTTGCTCTGACATGCACTGTGAGCTGTTAAGTCTTATATAGACAGGTGTGTGCCTTTCCTAATCAAGTCCAATCAGTTTAATTAAACACAGCTGGACTCCAATGAAGGAGTAGAACCATCTCAAGGAGGATCAGAAGGAAATGGACAGCATGTGAGTTATACAGTCATATGAAAAAGTTTGGGCACCCCTATTAATCTTAATCATTTTTAGTTCTAAATATTTGGGTGTTTGCAACAGCCATTTCAATTTGATATATCTAATAACTGATGGACACAGTAATATTTCAGGATTGAAATGAGGTTTATTGTACTAACAGAAAATGTGCAATATGCATTAAACCAAAATTTGACCGGTGCAAAAGTATGGGCACCTCAACAGAAAAGTGACATTAATATTTAGTAGATCCTCCTTTTGCAAAAATAACAGCCTCTAGTCGCTTCCTGTAGCTTTTAATCAGTTCCTGGATCCTGGATGAAGGTATTTTTGACCATTCCTCTTTACAAAACAATTCCAGTTCAGTTAAGTTTGATGGTCGCCGAGCATGGACAGCCCGCTTCAAATTATCCCACAGATGTTCAATGATATTCAGGTCTGGGGACTGGGATGGCCATTCCAGAACATTGTAATTGTTCCTCTGCATGAATGCCTGAGTAGATTTGGAGCTGTGTTTTGGATCATTGTCTTGCTGAAATATCCATCCCCGGCGTAACTTCAAATTCGTCACTGATTCTTGTACATTATTCTCAAGAATCTGCTGATACTGAGTTGAAGCCATGCGACCCTCAACTTTAACAAGATTCCCGGTGCCGGCATTGGCCACACAGCCCCAAAGCATGATGGAACCTCCACCAAATTTTACAGTGGGTAGCAAGTGTTTTTCTTGGAATGCTGTGTTTTTTTGACGCCATGCATAACGCCTTTTTGTATGACCAAACAACTCAATCTTTGTTTCATCAGTCCACAGGACCTTCTTCCAAAATGAAGCTGGCTTGTCCAAATGTGCTTTTGCATACCTCAGGCGACGCTGTTTGTGGCGTGCTTTCAGAAACGGCTTCTTTCGCATCACTTTCCCATACAGCTTCTCCTTGTGCAAAGTGTGCTGTATTGTTGACCGATGCACAGTGACACCATCTGCAGCAAGATGATGCTGCAGCTCTTTGGAGGTGGTCTGTGGATTGTCCTTGACTGTTCTCACCATTCTTCTTCTCTGCCTTTCTGATATTTTTCTTGGCCTGCCACTTCTGGGCTTAACAAGAACTGTCCCTGTGGTCTTCCATTTCCTTACTATGTTCCTCACAGTGGAAACTGACAGGTTAAATCTCTGAGACAACTTTTTGTATCCTTCCCATGAACAACTATGTTGAACAATCTTTGTTTTCAGATCATTTGAGAGTTGTTTTGAGGAGCCCATGATGCCACTCTTCAGAGGAGATTCAAATAGGAGAACAACTTGCAATTGGCCACCTTAAATACCTTTTCTCATGATTGGATACACCTGGCTATGAAATTCAAAGCTCAGTGAGGTTACAAAACCAATTTTGTGCTTCAGTAAGTCAGTAAAAAGTAGTTAGGAGTATTCAAATCAATAAAATGATAAGGGTACCCAAATTTTTGCACTGGTCAAATTTTGGTATAATGCATACTGCACATTTTCTGTTAGTACAATAAACCTCATTTCAATCCTGAAATATTACTGTGTCCATCAGTTATTAGATATATCAAATTGAAATGGCTGTTGCAAACACCCAAATATTTAGAACTAAAAATGATTAAGATTAATAGGGGTGCCCAAACTTTTTCATATGACTGTATATGAGTGTCACAGCAAAGGGTCTGAATACTTATGACCATGTGATATTTGTGCTTTTTTAATAAATTTTCAAAAATATCTACATTTCTGGGTTTTTTTCTGTCAAGATGGGGTGCTGAGTGTACATTATTGAGAAATAAAATGAACTTTTTTGGTTTTAGCAAATGGCTGCAATGAAACAAAGAGTGAAAAATTTAAAGGGGTCTGAATACTTTACGTACCCACTGTATTATAACATAAAACCGGAATAACAATTTCTTGCTTGACGTTGCACCCAATCAGTGGAGAGATGAATATAAATATATATATTTATTTTTAGACTACTTGCTACAATCTGGAGTTTCCAATGTGAGTTTTCATATACCCTGTACACGTCTCCTTATACATCAGGCACACCCTTTGCCTGGCTATGCGCCTGCATAGAAATCTATGCAGCTTGCAGATTTCAGGGACCATTTATGCCAGTAAACTGGCATAAACAATCATGAATCTGGCGGGTCTGGTGGTCCTGCTCATGCCATGCAGCCTTCCAGAAAGGTGGTAGTAAATTTTTTTTTACAATTAGACACTGTATGGTATGACTCTTTGTACAGTGCATACCAGTACACAATATAGGGAATCGGGCATCAACAGACTGTAATACACAAGCTATAAGGGGTGTGATCAGAAATAATGCTAATGCAGAGTTGTCTAGAGAAACGGTTTGTTGCTTTCATCGACAGCCTTTGAAATATATGAGCTAGAAACTGCATGATTGCTATGGGCAATTGCTCATGGCAACAGTTATGATAAATTTCCTGTGATTTACTTTACTGAGTTGTTTATCTTGATGATTGCCATCTATTAATCTTTATTTATTAAAAACCTAGAGAACCTTTTCTTCTCTTACGCTGATTTTATGTAGATTTCTGAACAGATATATCTGGTATGATAAAATGCAACTGTAAAAAAGCTTTTTATTTTACAATGGACATTTTATGTTACAAGTGGTTTTGCTTATTTTAACAGTACCCAGAAAACAAGAAATGTTCTGATGTCAATCTGTCTATGCCCATCTGTTTATTCTTCTAGATGTCTATGACCAGCCCTGAAAATGTGAATCTATGTTTTATGCATCTGCTATGGCAAGACAAACAGTAACTGAGATATATTGATAGCATAACACTCATATGTAAATGCTTTGTTGACCTTACTAGCAAGCACTATTTTACATTCTCACTCACACTTAATGGGTTTTTCCAAAATATTGATGGCCTATCGTCAGGGGGTCCGACTCTCGGCATCCTTGCCAATCAGCTGTTTGAGGGGGTGGTGCAAGATATTTCAGCTTTGCGTTTACTTGCATGGGGTTGAAAGTTAATTACCCTGTACTGTCAATACTATATAAAAGTATAGGTAGGTGGGGTCAGTCAAGTGCTGTTCATCTGTTGAAAAAGATGGTTGATAAGGGTGCTCAGAATTTAACCCCCATGTTCTCTGGATAGACCATTATGTTTGTTAACCTGGAAAACCCATTCATTTTAGGAAAAAGTAGGAAGTATTAGAAAGCATAGACTCCTGGAAACCGCTAAATGTTTGTTAATTAATTGTTTTCAGTTATTAACCATGCAAGCTATTGTTGTCTTGTGTAAAGGGAACCTGTCACCAGGTTTGGGGCCCCTAAAATGCATGTATCTCCTTTTGCAACTGCAAATGGGTTAGGGTCCTAAACGTAGTGCTATCAATTCTTTCCATCTTTCTGTCTTTAAATTTAAAGGTGTTTTCTATCAGTTTATGACCTTTCCTTAGGATAGGTCATCAGTTGAAGAAACCTCAGATCACTGCAGTTTATTCACATAAATCCAAGCAAACATTACATTGTACAGTGTCTGTTCTTGGTATGACAGTTCAGCCCCATTCAATTGAATGGGACTGAGCTGCAAACAAGCCAGGTAACCAATGAGAGTGATGTCTCATGGTCTATGAAGAGGAAGCAATGCTCAGGGAGTCCTGCTACTGTTTCAAATAGCTGACACACAGGGGTCCTCGGTGTCGAACCCAGCTGATCTTGAATTGATTTTCCTTCAATTGATAAATCAGGGCCAAAACAGCAACTCCTCTCTTTTTTCACAGCCCGACTCCGACTCTAATACTTTCATAAATGTCAGACAGAACCAGTAAAGCTTCTCTAATTCAGGAACAAATAGATTGAATTCCTAAAAAATATGCAACATACCATGCATCTAAATAATTATACAATATTGATAATGGTATAATATAATTAAAAATAATAATTTTATTTGAAAGCCAGAATTGGAGTCAGTAACTTTTATCCGACTCCATCCAATATCTAACCCCACAGCCCTTTCGGGAAACCCATGGAATCTTGCCAGAGATGTTTCTGGGGCACATCTCCAGAGCAGGATTGTACCTTTGTAGCTGAAGACAGTATAGTTTGCTTCATAGAACAATTAATTTATTGCACAATGCACTGGAGCTGCCATAGATGAGTCCCAGATTTATTACTGGCAAATTAAGGGTGTGTTCACATGGTGGAAATGGAAGAGGCACCTCTGCCTCAAATCTCTCTTCACTTTCTGCCAACATTCATGGCAGAATTTGGTGCTGATTTTGAGGTGGAATCCACCTCAGAATTAGCACTAAATTCCGCTGTATGAACATTTCCTAAAATTGGAGGGACAGCAAGACCTGATATTGCCAGGTTTGGGACCCTAATCCTCCTAATCCTCAGCTGCATATGGACATTAAACTTTCCCTTTAATAAGTTTTGCTCCAAAGTATTTTTATAAGCACATCAATTTAGATTGCCAAGAGCTGGTTTAGTCATATTCCATTAGCTTTTTAAAGATTCCATTGATAAAAAGTGTATGTCTTAGTCATGTTCTTATGCACTGAAGAATGAATAACATATACTGGCTTGCTAAAGGTTGCAGTATGAGAAATGAAGCCAACAGGAACACATCCATTTTTTATACAAATATATTTATCTTTTTCTTTGTAGGAGAAATTAAATGGGGTGTCTGGTCACAACAAGTTACCCCCTATCCTGTGGACTGATCACAAGAACTGGAGTGTTTTGCACCCCAGTTTTAATGGTGTGACTGGTCGGAAATGCTCACTGTTGCTGCATTTCGTTGGAAACTGCCAGAGATAGCCAAAATACAGTGCTCAGCCTATAACTGAAACATACATGTTGTTCTCAAAAATACATAAGATATAGTACGTCAAAATTTTCAGCACTTAGATCACCCATCTTAATGATGCTGAACGGCTGTAGCAGAATTTTCCACTGCAAAATCACCGGCTGCATTTAGTGACATGCTCTGGGTTAAAATCTTCAGCTCAAGTCACTTAGTGGTGCAGGTTTTTGTTTAAATCCCATTCACTATACTGCAGCTGTAATTCACAGTGCTGTAGCCTCTGGCAAATTCATGGTGACAAGCCCACAGCTATTCCGTCCAGCCTGTTCCAGGCCTAAAACAGCAGCACATTTTTGTCATCCTATACCTATTAACCTGTTTCAGGGGCAGTTGCTGAGACCTCAACTTCACAGCTTTTCCATGATCCATCTCTCTAGGTCAGAGGATCACAGTGAAGGGAACTCTCAGGCTGATTTGGAGAGAGTTACCTGAATGTTAAGAGCTCCTGCTCTCAGCAGTTTGGTGCTGGTAATAGGGTATGATAGGTGTGTTCGTTCTGTGCTTCTCTATATGGTTCCGCTTAGATCATGGTTCTAGCACTAAGGTTTTTTTATTTATTCTTGTTTTCCTAAAAGTATTGATTCCCTGTCCAGTTGTTAGTTTCAGGATCTGTGCATTTTGTTTTTTCATGTCTCAAAAAGAGTTAGTGGTGTCTGGTTTTAGAGTCAGTGTTTAGGGATAGATCCAGGAAAAAATCCAGGGCTAGCTAGAATAATGATCTGCTTATTGTCCATTTGTTATCATCTTCTTACCATTACCACAATCATCTTTCTACTTTCATCTGTCCAGCAGCTACAGGTAATAACATGCCAGGAGCCATGCTGCTCACCCGCCATACAATGTGCACCACTGCACTACCTAAACCTACCTCTACACCCTGTGTGGCAAGTGAGCAGCGTGTCTCCTGGAATTGTTATCTTTACCTGTAGCCGCTCTGTCCTGGGAAAGTTCATCTGCAAGGTCCTGGTTGTCGGACCCCTGCAGGTGTAATATTGATGGTCTGTCCTAAGGACAGGCCATCCATTAGAAAGATGAATAAACTCTTTAAAGAGGTTGTCCAGGAATTGGAGCAACCCATTTGGTAGGTACTCCGCCAGTATCCATTCAGTTTCATGCCAGCTGCTTCTTGCTGGGATTCCTCATGTTACCACTAAGACCAGTTAGATACAGGATTTCCAGAAATGAGGCGCCGCCATGAGACTGAACAAACACACGTGGGGAACAGGTGATGCTTCGTTCACACCTGCGCTTGCTGTCCGTCCTGCGTGTCTGACTTTGTTTCCGACGAAAAAAAAGGATTGGCAGCGCAGAGGGTGTAAGCGCACACCCGTGCACTGCTTTAAAAACCCATTCAAATGAATGGGTTTTTAACCAATGCGCCGCTGACCGGTCTGTATCCGACGCCAATCCAGTTCGCCGAGATTTTCACTGGATTGGCAACGGACGGACACCAAGCGCAGGTGTGAACCCACCCTGAGTGCGCTTTTTTTTTTTTACATTTTATACCTCGTTGGTCACCACAGGGGTTGTGCCAAATTATGGACAACCTGTTTAAAGGGGTTGTCTGTGCCAAATTTTTTTTTATGGCCACTTCATTGGTTCCCCCCCACCCCCCCATACAGTGACCTCTTCACTGGTCCCCAATGATGGGGCCATTATATTGTGTGGAGGCAGTGATGGGGGCTAACATCCTGTGGGGGGACATTAAACTGTGTGGGTCATATTAAAGGGGTTGTCCAGGCTTAATTTTTAAATACCTGATTGGTAGGGGCTGACACACGGCCCCAACATCTGTATGCAGCCAGTTCCTGCGCTCATCCTGTACACAATTCAGAGCCTGAAGCAGAAAGCTCCATCCACTGCAGCTCAGCTCCCACTGACTTCAATAAGTCCTGAGATCCAGTGATGGGGTCCGGGCCCCTAGACAGAGCTTTCTGCTTCTGGCCCTGTATTGTGTATAGAACGGGCTCTGGAAGTGGCACCATACTGCTGATTGTGCCGGGTGTCGGCCCTCTACCAATCAGGTATTTATGGCCTATCCTAAGAATAGAACATAAAAAATTAAACCTGGACAACCCCTTTAATATACCCCACTAATGCTCCAAACTTTAAAGCGGTTGTCCAGCATAATTTTTTTTTTAATTTTTTTATTTTTAATTACGCCGGGGAGGTGAAAAAAAAAAAAAACAGTCCCCTTTGCTTTGCTGTCCTCCCAGCTTGGTCTGGTACTGCTGATCTGCTGTCTTCTTTTGGCGGAAGTTCTCATTGGTTCTGACGTCCTGGGTCCCTTCGCTGAGGCTGGAGATTGGCCTCAGTGGTGATGTGTGGTGGGGACTTCCACTGGAAGAAAACTGTGGAGGTGGGAGACACCAGAACATTGGGGACAGTATTCTGTTATAACTTACTTGTCTGCTCCCTGGTCCCACTCACTGTTGTGACGTCATGTGTGCCTGGAGCAGGAAGAAGCGGGAGGCACCAGAGAGCAGACAGGTAAGTATTGATGCTTAACTTGTAGGCCACAGGCTCAATGTGGCATGTGGCCTACAAGTCTGGGAGCAGAAACTGGTCAGCAACGCCATTTCTCCATAGTTCTGCGATCCGGTTTTAACAACCAGATCAACAGAACTGGGAGGAACCTGGCTGCATTCACTTACTGCTCCCCGCTCCTGCTTGTGGCCTCTCCTCTTCCCTCTTCAGCCTTCAATGGGCCCTGTGTGCTGGACATAAGGTTACAATGAAGAGGCTGAAAAGGGAAGAGGAGAGGCTCAAAGCAGGAGCAGGGAGAGGTAAGTGAATAAGGGCCATTACTGGACCTCCACTGCCTATTAAGAAAGCAGTATGGGTCCGGAAGGGCCCCCTAAAGGCACGGGGCCCATCACAGGATTCATCGTACCTCGGTGGGCCAGTCCGAGCCTGCATCTGACTACTAAACATTCCAGTCAACTTTTGTTGAGTCCCCATTTTCTTGTATATTACTAGTATTGTGATACATGCTCCATAAATTCAATTTTTTTTTTATTCAACAGTCCAGTTATTGCATAATTTGGCGTTATTCTAAGTTCTGGGGAGACATTGCTAGTACCTAAAAAAGGGGATTCCTGTAGGTGAAGTCCAGTGCTGCCATTTTGTAACCAGCTGTCATTACACTTTTACAGCTCTCTCAAAAGCTACTCTATCTACAGGAGTATACTGTACAGTACTGTATATTTAGATTACAGGGGTTTTCCAGCCATTTGAAATGGACTGCCTTTCCTTAGAATAGACCACCAGTATTAAATAGATGGGTGTCTGACTCTAGCTATTGGATAGACCAAGGTGCAGCTTCTTCATTGTTTAGTTCAGGTGCAATGGGAGTATTTAAAGGAGGTCAAACTTCTGCCACTAGGAGAGACAGTATTGAAAATGTTTTACTCAATAATAGACATGATAGAAGCTGACTAATTCCATTGGGTAAGAAATATGTATATACATCAGTTTTATGTAAGGGAAAGTAGAGATAAAGGGGTTGTCCAGTTCTTTTTTATTGCTCCTCAGAATAGGCCCTCAATAAGAGATCAGTAGGGGTCTGACAGCTAGGACCCCCTCTGATCAGCTGTTTGAAGGGACCCGAATGACAGAGAGATGAACGCTACTGTGAACCTAGTGTTAGACTGGTGTGGCACAAATAGTCCAGCAGCCTGCTCAAATTGAATAACCACATGCTGAATACAGCCTTCTTTGTAAAAGCAAAGCTACTTACCCCTGGCTGTAAGTAAGGAGTTTTGTAATTGGACTGTCGGGCACCATTCTCAGCACACCTCAAGTGCAGGGAAGAGTACCTTATGTACTAATATGCATGAACCTTATTTCAAAGCGTAAAACTGCCTGTACAGGCGTCATTGCTGCCTCTTTGTGTGTGGCAGGAAATACTGGGCATCATGTTGTAATAAATTATAAGCAATCTAAAAGTATTGGGAATGCTAATGTATTTGGTGCCATGCCCAGATTCTACATTTTGGTGCAATACTGTAGTTTTAGTTAATAGTGTAATGTCTTCATTTTATTATGTGGTAGAAATTAATTGAGGTTCTCAAATATGTCCTATATGAGTGACTGCCAAGGGACCAGACTGTCTGAATCATATGTATATGAAGAGCATAATGAAATCACCATGGAGTCTTGATGAACAATTTGAGATATTATTTGCAGGTGGAAAAATAGTGTTTTATGATCTCGTATTAGAGATTCCAACTTTGAAATGATACCCCTTCCTCAAATTGTAGAAGAGTGTAACAGGGACTAGTGGTGTGTTTTTCATTAGGGCACAGCTATGACTGGTGTAGTGCTGAGCAATATGGCAGCCTGCCCAACTAGTCCTCTGTAGGCTGTATTCATATATATATTGTGTTCCTGCTGGGGAATACAGCGCAAGGTTTTAGTTCTAGGACCATGCCCACTATTTCATACACAAGTTAAAACCTTTGGGGCCATTTGTAAATATTTTATTTCATTGCATTTTGCTCACTCATATTAACTACTTACAATAACATATTTTTGATAGCTTCTGGGAATGGGCAGATAGGGAATTATGTAATACTATAAACTAATGCACACTTTACTGTAAATGTAAATATATTTTGTTGGAAAAAAAGCATTTAAGCGGTTTTCCGGGCTTTTTCAATTGAAGACCTATCTCTAGGATAGGTCATCAAATGATGATCAGCAGGGGTTCAACACCTGGGACCCCCGTGAATCAGCTGTTTGAAGAGGTAGTGCACTACTTGAGTGCTGCTTTCACTTCATAGGCCATATTACGTCATTTTCATTGGTCACATGGCCGGTTTGTTGCTCATTCCCATTGGGGAATGAGATTGGGGCTAAATTGAAATACCAAGCACAGCCACTATGCATGTGAACTTGGTTTTCTGTAACGAGGCTGCACTGATCTGAACACTGTGATCTCTTCAAACAACTGAACAACAAAGATCTTGGGTGGTGGGCCCCCCTGATCTTCAATTGATGACTTATTTTAAGTATAGGTCATCCATTGATGAGCTAGGAAAACCTCTTTAATTTGTGTTCACATTTGTGTTGGAGGCTCCATTAGGTTTCAGATTCAGTCAAGAATGCAAACAAACAGACTAACCCCCTAAAATAAACCCGACAAGCCCCATTGTAATTAATGGGATCCTTTGGATGAGATGACTGTGGTGTGCCCGATCCAGAACTTTCTTTTTTTTATTGTTCTGCTCTTATAATATAGAAGAACAATAGAAATCACTAACACAAGTGTGAACAGAGCCTGACATAAAGGGGTACATTCTAATAATTTATAGTTTTCCTTCTGAGCTGAAGAAAACTGTGTCTATTGTGACCCACTTTATTCTTTTTCTGTGAATGGGGAATATTTTTATAGAAATGATTGAGAATTTCTTTGTCTTTTTAACATGCTACAAAAGAATAATTGTAACACTTTTGAACCAGGCTGTAGTTTAAAGTGGATACCACTAAGACTGGCTCTTAAAGGGAGTCTGTCGGCACAAAATTGAGATATAAACTAATCACAGTACCTTGTAGGGCTGTCAACACAGTTTACAATGGTGTATCTCTTATTCAGGACCGCTGCTCCATTCTTGTAAAATCCTCCTTTTATTCCTATGCAAATGAGAAGAAAGGGCTTTAGGGGCATTGCTTTCCATCAGTGGGCTTCACTATCTGCTGCTGTTAACTGCCACTCAAGGTCCACCCCTGCTAGTTGACTGACAACTCTCTCCTCTGCCTCAGCACACAGTATTAACTGCAGGTCTGATGATAACACGTTGCACCCGGAAGTGAAGGAAGCTGGCTTCAGATGGAGGCAGTGTGCATAGGTCATCAGCATAAAAAATCAACTTGTTCATAGCCAGACCACCCCTTTAAATTTATGAGAGACTCCAAGAGTCAGCTAACTTCAGAGTAATTGGGGAAATTCTATTGTCAAAATCAATATAGCAAGAAGTGTACTAACAGTAAATTGTAAATCTTTTTCTGTTAACTGTTAATGTAAGCATTCTGTATTGTAGCAGAAAGGCTCTGTTTACACTGTCATTATGGCTTCCATTACCAGAGTCAAGGGGGGATTTGACAGAGTGGTTGCCTTTAGACTTATAGTGGGTCCATCAGTAGTTTTACTGTAGAATAAAGAATATGCTGATCAAAGAGCAACGCACAAGCGATTAGACAGCTCACCCTTTTCAAGTCCCTTTGCGCAGCACAGGGCCCTGCCAGGAAACTCTTATTACTTACCTATGGTTGGCTCATGGCACCTGCAGGGCAGTGGTCTCCTTCATACTAAGCCAACTGAGAAAGGGATCCCCAGGCATAGTGGTCAACGAAGGAGAAGTTAAAACTACTCACACTGGCCCCTCAAAATTTCCCTCTCTGGATACCAAGAAGTTAACTATAAGTTGTTAACTTAATAGTACAGGGTTCCCATGGTTCTGAGGAAAATGTATCCCTCAGTCTCAACTTCATGATGGAGGTTTCATGGCGGAGGGTACCCTATTATATATTTTCTGGTCATGTCCTCTGTTCTCCTTCTTCTGGCAAACGAGACATAGCTCATGCAACTTTAATGCTGCTGCAAAACATGTAGTTTTCCAATAGCAGGAGATTGCTGAAGGTTCCTGGCTCTTGTTTAAACATTCATCCCTTTATAATACACATAATAACACATTTCTGCTTTCTATGTGTAATAATTCACTTCAAGGTGGTCTCCTTAAGGAGGCTGACTACCCCTACTGACCCACATCTTTAATCCCGCACCCAGCCAGCCAGTACCCTGGTTCGCACTGATTAGAGGCAATAACCTCAGAAGCTTCCTTCCTGAGCTACCTTTGAAAAGGTGCAAGCTCTCATTTTCCACAGAGGAGGACTTCTTTGCGCATTCCTTTTCCAACTACTTTTTAATAAACATGCAATAACCAAACAGGTGAATTGTTTATGTGGTTTTTAAGAAAGAAACAAAATCAAAATGTCTTTAATATCCAGAGTATAAATCGAGTAGTTTAACAGACTATATTTACATCTCACTAAGACACAGATATCTAAATAATATATGCTTGGCTGCTATCAGGACCTAAAACTGACTCCTGCTGCTTTCTAGACCTGGGTTTACTTAATTGAGCAAGTTGTTGTACATGTGATGGATGGCTAGGCACATTTAGTGCAAGTGAATTAGACATGCTGTCACTAGTGGGAGGATACAGGGTGCTAAAGACAGCCTTGTGACTGACCTGACTTTTATAGTGCTTAGTTCTTTCATGTGCAGTACAGTTTTACACTGTGCCACCAGGATGTTTCTGTCTTGAACTAACTTGTGACTCATAGCAGATACCAATAATCAAAAACTGGTGCAAGACACATCAAAAGATTGTTGTATTGCTAGAATTTTATTTACAGGCAAACAGTTATTAAAGCAGAGAAGCAATTTTACAGGTGCATCTCAATAAATTAGACTATCTTTGAAACGTTTATTTACTTCAGTAACTAAATAAAAAAAAGTGACCTCCTATATTTTCTAGATTCTTTACACACAGTGTTCTATTTCAAGTGTTTTATACTTTCAGTATGTTTTTATAAAAATGTTTTTCACTTTATAACTCTTGGTTACCATAGGCCCTAGAAGATCTGACAGTTTTGATTCCTTACATCATACAAGCTTTTACTTTTAACAACTTGGTGCATATACAGTGCTTAAAAGGATATTCAAGTTTCAACAAATATTTTATTTATTTATGTATTTTTTAATGTATTTTTGTGTTATGAGTGTTTTTCAATATACTTTCTCTAGCATTGTTTTCCAAATCTCTGTCCACGGTAATTTTTTGGTGACTTAATTAAAAGTATATGGGACTGACAGAGATGGCCCAGTAGAGAACTCAGTTATCTATGTCAGTTTTATTGACTTTGAATGGAGCATCAGCATGCATGTTTGACCGTTATTCAGATAGAGGACAAGAGTTACCATTCTTTTGATCAGTAGGGGTCCAAGTGGTGGGACCCCAGGGATCACACTTATTACTTATCCTGTGTTTATTTTGAGACAATCCCTTTGCACCATTTCACCAAAGATTTATGTTTCCATTGCCTAGGATAAACACAAAAAAAATATGAAAAAGTCCAAGGCAGTTAATGGTTTTTGCAGTCCCTGAATGTGTGTGTGTGTTTTTATATCTATATAATCATATAAATATATATTCTCTGAAACATGTAACACCCTGAGGTGTTACAACTTTTCTGCCAGTAACTGGAAAAATGACAGAAGTATTTTTGTTCAGTCCTTGGCAAAAACAAGGGACATCTGGGCATAAAAATAAGCAACATTTTGTTTTCATCTTCTTTTCTCATGATGAGCAGTGTCATGATGTGTAGGCGCGAACAGGATAGGAAGATGTTTTCATAGCTAAGGTTTTCAAAGCTGTACTTCATATTATACTCTATACATGCACTGTATATCCTTACCTCTATACATATAGATTTTTCTGAGATTTCCTTTAAGTTTTTTCATAGTGGTAGCCAGTCCATTGTTCTGAGAACATCAGCAGCTTCTTTGTAGAATTGTTACTGAGAGGGTAGTGCTTGGTATGTTAACATACTCAATATGCCTTCAACTAACTTCAGATGTTGTTATACATCCTCAGACCTTATTGATACTTGCACTCTTTCTCCACCATGCTTGAGTGATCTTTGTAGAATGCTTCAGAGTCTTACATTTTTTCAGCCATGCTAATTTTCGAGATCTCCAATTTAGACTTACAGTGTAAGTCCATAATATCTAAGTCTGCATCTTGAGCTGTCTTTTCTAAAAGAGTAGCAAAATGATGTTCGTGGCACATGATGTTTTTATACAGTATTTGGCACTGCACTTACAGTACTCTAGTAACCTGGCAGGGTCACTACACAGAGAATTGAGCTGTGTTGTTCTTGCTCTCTACATTGTGCTTCATCAGGTGCTGGGGCTTTTGCTGTTACTTGTTCGATGGGGTGTCAAATCCAACCAGTCTGATAATAATGATGTAAGGGATTTACCATTTGAGCAATTCCCCAGTGCTGCTGCAGAAATCTGAGAGGAAGGAATGACAGAGATAGTGTGTCCTAAACTCACCCAGCCCCTGTCCCTGCCTATTTGCCACACTGTCCTAATGACAGGAGCAACTGGGCAGCAAAATCCTTCCTAGAAATAAGTGACAACACAGAATGCAGACAGGAGAAACAACAACCAAGCGAGGTCAGCTAGCCAAGGGGTTAGTAACAGTTGAGCAATGCAATACCAAAACGAAATCCAAGAGAATAGTCAAAGTCAAAGGTCAGGAATAAGAATAATAATAACAGAAGAGGGGCTAGCATGGACAAAGTCATAGGACAGAATCTCAATAGCCAGCGACCATGCGAGGGCTGACAACCTGTTTATAGTCCAGGACCTGCCCCAGACTTGATTGGTAGAAAGGCTGTCAATCACACAGGCAAGGCTAAGATTAACTATTGAGGAGCCGAAAGAAACAAGGTGGAGGAGACGAATGTGGTTGAAATTCAATTACATAGTCTAGGACAGTGTTCAGACTGAGCAACAAAAATCTTAAGCAAGGAATCAAACTGAACACGCCTCCTGTGCTGCAGCGTGCGAGCGGAGGGTGGCGCAGAGACCCGAACAGGCAGAGACGTTACAAATGACTTAGCCTAAGGAGAGGGCATCAGTATCTAAGTCCTGGAAAACCTCTATATCTCTGAATATCCAAAACATGTTCAGAGGTTTTGCTGAATTTATTTGAATGTTCATGTTCTGAGGTACAATAGTGTAGTTCATGGGTATACTGTGGATGTTTAAATCTGCACCATAGTCAATTTCAAAAGAAGTCTGCATCACGTGCAGTAAAAATAGAATGTCACATTGACTTGAATGTTAATAGATTATGGTGTGAATTTTTCACATTGAAACTGCATGTAAAATCCACACGTAATCCTGATTGTGTGTATGTAAAGTTCTGTCCTTTTCTCTTTTTGTGAGGAACCACACCCATGTTGTAATGTGACTTTTTTCTTAAGTGAAATTTCTTTTTTAAAAAAATGTATGAAAAAAGCTCTACCTACATTCCAGTTTGGGAAAATTTAAATACCAAAACCTGAAACAGGGAATGGCATGATTCTCTGTATATACCTCTGCCTTGTGCCAGTCTTCTTTTCAGCCAAACAGCATGGGTGGGGCACATCAGAAGCAATAGAGGAGATGGAGGTGGCATTCATGCACTGGTGCTTTAGGTAGGGCTGTGGAGTCGGAGTTAGGGTCGGTTTTGTATGGAGTCTGAAGCAATCTACTAACTCCAACTCTGGATTCAAAATAAAATGATCAATTGTTATATATTATATTATAAAATGATTGATGTTGTATAATTAATTAGATGAATAGTTTGTTGGATATTTGCTTTCATAAGGTACCACATTGGGGGCCCTATTAGACCAGATTGAGCCTCGAGAGCTCCAGGTTACGCCTCTGACTCTGTTAACAGCTAGTCATGTCTAATGATCTGACTGCTACGGATACACTACCTAACAACCACATTCTTCTAATCTGGTTGTTAGATAGCAAGTCTATAGTATCCAGTCTAGAACACATTACTCAGGGTTTGAGCTCAAGGTAGAACTGCCTCTTAGCTGAGGCTGACAGTGTATGAACAAGGACTCCTGCTTATGCGGTCTTGAATACGCAATTTGTAAAAATACATTTCAATGGAGAGACACTTTTGTAGCTAATATATACAGTCATAGATTATGGTTGGTAGACAGCACATACATATATGTATTTACTAGCTACAATGAGTGGATTGTTGCTACAGAACCAGTTCAGTATTTCTGTCTATCATACTGACTGCTTTTATTGCTTCATGCATTATAAAAAGCATTTAGCTCCCTTGATAAGTACCTTGTAGAATTACTTGATGCCTCATCTGCAGTCAGCATGTGTTGCGCCATGCCACAGTGTGTACGTGCAGAGAGTAGAGAAGGTTGAGTGGGCAGTTGGCAGTCATTCTTTGCCATTGATTACTAGTCATTCATAAAAAACGCAGAGCTGGGAAAGGAGGAGTCATAATGAAAAAGGATTTCAGCCATTTGCTGGAGCTTTACATAGTCCGATGTGATTACTAGGGTTACTGCAATGCTGGCAATGAAATGTACGGAAGGAATGGATTATAATACACAGCTTACTTTAAAGAATGGTATATTTTATTAAAGGTATATTTGCAAAATTTCTCTATGACTGTGGTTCAGATATCCTGATGTACTCAGACACTGTATTTTTCAGAATAAAAAAGCTTTTTCAGTTGAGTGACTTCCTCGGCCATGTTCTGTCCGTGATCCATGAGAAAATAGAGCACACTCTAATTTTTTTCTCAGTTTGGACTATCGGGTCCATTCACCAATTGAGGTGAATGGGTCAGTGAAAAGAATGGATCCTGATCAAATCTGCTACACAAGGTTGAATCTCAGCTTAGGCTATGTTCACATTTGTGCCAGAGTCTCCATTGATGACTTTTTCCTCTGCCGGTTTCAGTTTAAAAATGACACCCGACAGACCCCATTATAGTCAATGCGCTCAGCAATTCTCTGTGTGTAACTGCTGTTTAAGCGGTCTGGCTCTCCATTGCTTGGGTCCAGTGACGGACCCGAACAGTGGAGAAGCAACACTAGTGTGAACCTAGCATTAGTTGTGTGAAGAGAACATTAGACGCACCTGATTATAAGACCCACCCCCAGATTTAGACAACAAAATACGGAAAAAACCTTAATAATTAATTAATTATTAATACTAAATAAAGCTTCTTTGGTAGTCACAGGAAGTGGCAAGCTCAATGGCACTAAGTTTAGAGGTCTAGTCTAACTTGTCTTCTTTGGTATTTTACGGTAGGTACGGGGGTTGGTAGCAAAAAGTCTGCTCCTGTTAGATTTAGTGTGTCCTAATCTTTTGACTGCTTAAGCAAATTGCTGTGGTGCATGTAGACACCTAGTCACTGTTTATTTAGCTAACCATCTAAATGCTTCTCCAGTCATGTATCTCAGAGTTGCCAACATTTGAAAATTGTCTTTACGTATGCTGGGTGTGGTTTTCATGAGGTGTGGTTTCCAGCGGGTGGGTTATCCCAGAATATTCAATTTTCATAGAGACACAGTATAATACCTCCTGAGTGCCCCCCACCCAGTATAATATCCCCTTAATGACCCACAGACAGTATAAGGCTCCCTTAGTGCATCTCACACAGTATAATGCCCCCTTGTAGCCCACACAAAGTATGTGTATGTGTTTCACAGTAATTTTCTGCTTTTATATGTATTCTAGGGAAAGGGGGTGATTTAGAACTTTTATTGCAAGTCCCATACACTGCAATACAACTGTATTGCAGTCTATGGGAGATTCTGTACATTACTATTACGGCTGCTCATAGATCAGCCGCAATAATAATTTTCCTATGACAGGCCTAGGAGCCTTCATTAGGCTCCCGGATGTCACAGGAATAGGTCAGCTCCTGCGATCTCGCCGTGTGGGAGCCGGCCTGCAACGAAAAAGGTACCACCGGGCCCGGGGGAACTTTTAATATCTTTGGGGGGGCTTACAGGTAGTAATGCCCGCAATCAGAATGTAACATACAGCAGAGAACCGGTAGCTATGGCGACCGCTCTGCAGCAGAGCGGCCGCCATTATCTTTACAGACCCGGCATGGCTTTGCATCGCTGGGACACCCGCTGCTCCAAGCCCAAGGCCCGCAGCTTCGCCCCCCCAATACTCCCGCTGCAGGAAGCCGGCAGCAGCAGGAGTGGGGCAATGCTGCAACCCTGCTCCTCTGCCCCCCCCCCCCCACATTCAGACTATAAAATGCACCCCCATTTTTCTCCCAAATTTGGGGGAAAAAAATGCGTCTTATAGTCCGAAAAATACAGTAATTCATTGGTTGCTGATATGGTTTGTGTTTTATGACTTTCATGCAGGAGAACAACTTCCTTACAATTATTGCATGGCACACTAATTTTTTAAAAATATTGAAAAAAGTAGGGAAAAAAACTGTGATATTATGGTTGAGCGCTGCAGGTAAGGGTGTATCAATAAAATATCTGCAGAGAGAATGCTTGTGAAGAAAAACACGTTTTATTGGTTCCACACCGGACGTACAATAGGCTACGCGTTTCAACGCTGTACTAGCGTCTTCATCAGGCCATAAACTAGATATAAACAAAACATAGAAGGTATAATCAATGGCTAGGTTTTAGAGCAAGGGTAGACATAGTGTAGGTCAAGATAAAAAATACTAGGGTATAAAATATAGTAAGATAAAATATACGATAATAGTTTGAAATTAGCAATTAAAAAAGAAGGTAGCACATATAAAATAGGGTAACACATATAAAAGGGTTGGATGCCCATAATAATAATATAGCATAATATAATACAGGTAGGATAGTAGAGTTGAAATTTAGTAGTATAGAACCAGCATACATAGCAATCTCAATGGTAGGATATGGATTGTAGCAGACAAGAATAAATGACTGGGAAGATAAATGAATAAATACATAAATAAATAATAGAATGAATGAATAAATAAATAAATAAATAGGTAAGTGTAGTTAGTGGATGGAATGAATAATAATAGTAAATAAGTACATAGAATGAATACAATATGAAAACAGATTTGAAGAGTGTAAAAGTAGCATGTTAGGAAAACACTGATGATGATGATTGAAAGTATGAATAGGAAGTGGTTGTACAAGTAGAGAAGAAGACAGTGATGCAGGAGATGATGATGATGGTGAGTGATAAATTATGAAGGAAGAGCTCAACTTACATATAGCAGAGTCCAGGGCAGGAGGGGAACCAAATTGACAGGAAGTAGCATGGAGGCTGCAAGTAAATGGTATCTTGAGGGGGCGTGGCCAAATTTTTTTTTTCTTCTTATTCTTTATTGATGGCTAACAGTAGTTGATGTTAGAAAGTTGTTGAGACGTGAGGCTAAAGATGGTTATAATATATGAGATAATGGAGAAGATGGCTGGTGGATAATATCCCAATTTTTTTCCCTACTTTTTTCTGTATTACTTTGCCACCAAACTAGTTTTGGATGGTCACTGGGTAAGAGCAGTAGCAAGCCTTAACTGAACAGCCTAGTACTGTTCTATTACCAAACTAACACACCATTACTCTGTCACGGGTATACCTTTTCTCTACTACAAATTTTTAAAAATATTGGTACACCACACAAAAAAGGTTGCTGATCCCTGCTCTAGAGATACACCAGAATTATTATCCTGCATCAGCCAATGCAATAAATCTGGTGCATGTTTAGTCATAGTTACTACTGATGGTTACATCGGCCCCTGTCACACAGCTACAATAAGGCCACTGGTTGGACGCGGCAGTCATGTGAGGCTCAGGACTTCCAGCAAAAATGCCTCAACATGAGCCTGAATGGACACTGGAGGCATACAATGGAGCACCAGGGACAAGTGAGTAGACTTTTTTCTTAATTTTTTTTATTTTACTTTACACCTTCCCCAGCCACCCCATGGGTTTCTCCAGTTCCTAGAGAAGCCTTTTAAAGATAGACTTTGTTCACACTTGTTACTGTAGTTCTTTTCCATCTGCCATCAGTTGCTCAGTTTGTTTTTTTTAAACAATTGTTTTTATTGAGTTTTATATTTTAAGGACAGTACCAGAACAATGTTATATTACATGGTATAACAGGAGATCAACACAATATCAATACAGAAACGTAATAAAATAGTGCCATGGAGGCCGATGTTTCTAATTTTATTGCATTGATTAAAAGTTAAGTTTTAGATTTTTGACCCTCATATGTGCTGGACAATTTCATGTTTGGTTTTGGCAGTCCGGCAAAAAGGTTCCTTGCACATGTACCTGTCTTGAGATTCATTATCCACTGGAGACAGGTGAGCTGTTTCCTTATTTTTGTATATTACTTATTAAAATACAATGAAATATAATATAAAGTCTGTTATTTTTGAGTTATTCAGTTTATATTCCTTTACAAGGCTGGCCTATTGCACCCACAGTGACATATTGACCAGTTTTACAGGTAGATAACAGATTACCCATCAGTGCTGCAGCAAAAACAGACATCAGGATGTCAGTGTGAACAATGTCTTATAAGTGCCCAAGATCTTTTATCAAGGTCAGAAGATGACTGTTTACTCAAGTGATACTTTTGGCACTTTGTGCTTTTCAAAGATCGCACAGTGATATCACAACCATTAGCACTTCAGAAACCACAGAAAGTCTCATGGTAGAAGTTTGTACCTTTTTTGTAAGTGCTGGTTGAAACACTAATAAGGAGTGTTTGCTGTGTTGCGCCATCTTTCTATTTTAAGGTCTGTTATCCTTGTTTTATTATACCTGCGTGGGTTTAGGAAAAATATGAACTCATGAATTGCTTAATGACATAATCTAATTGCCAATTTTAATCTGAAATCCCAGGAGTCAATGCTTTTCTGATCTAACTTTGACAGTACCGTGTCACCCATTTGAATGGAGCAATAGTCGCACATTTGCGCTGTTGCTCCATTTAGTCTGTATGCGACTGATGGAGATTGTCAAGTAGATTGCTTACCTATCTTTCATAGGACATCAGGGCTGATGATGCTGCTCTACCACTGCCCAGGGGGCTGAACAAGAGGCTTGGATGGGCGTGTTTACTGATGACATGGCTGTGCTGGTGGACTGGACTGAAGGCAATGCCCCCACTGCTTCTTGAATCTAATTTGCCTATCGGTTAAAACGGGTTTTTTATAGGCATCCCTGCGGCTCATCAACATTTGAAAAGTATGGTTGGAATTGTAATCATAGCATGTAAATTACTATACCAGTGGTTTACAGTGGTTGGGGGAGGTGATAGAATCCCTTTAAGTGAGAGATGCAGATTGAGTCTCCTCTATCTGATGTCTGCCTGCATTCATCCTATGTAAAAAACAGCTTTCTTCCATCATGTTTTTTATGTTTCTGATGAAAGAAAAAGTTTGTTATTCTACTATAATTAATGTTCGTTGCTGTCGTCCTATGACAGATGACAGCAAAGGACTGTAATAGTGGTAGTGTGAACATACCCTTAGGCGTCTTTTTTTAGTTATACCATTTTGGGGAATTTTTGACATTTTAATTACTTTTATTCAATTTTTATTTGGAGTCAAAATGGCGATTCGCTATTTTGATCTTAACTGCTACAGTGTTTGCCGTATGGTACAGGTGTAAAACACAAGGCAATGGGCCAAATCCATAGCCTCAGGCAGCTCCTCATGGCATGAACTGGGTGGTGGCAGTCTTTTTTTTAATCAGCTGCAATAATTCAATAGGTAGCGGCCAGTGAATTACTTACCTATCCACCTCTGGCTGGCCTGGACAAGTCACATCACGAGACATAATTTTGTTCTGTCTTCAACCGGAAGGTCCCCAGCACTCCAGCCAAGGATAGAATAAACAGTTATAGGGGTAACAACAGTCATCCTCATAGGGGGACTCATAGGCTCCCTCATAACACTATGGTCTCCAGGTGAAGGGAATTTCATACTTACCTCTTCTTCCTGCAAAGTGCTGATGTTGCACCTGGCTGTGCACCTCTTTTAATGTCCTTCCAGCCATGCGGTCTCCTGCTCTATGGTAGCGCTTGCAGTACCATAGTGCATATGACAGGGTAGCTGGGAGGACAATAGAAGAGGTGCACGGTCGGGCGGCACATGAAAGAAATGATATATATGAAATTCACAAGTGTTGTGTGGCCAGGACTGTATGTAATGTAATTTGGGGTGGGGTGAGGAAAACTATTATCTGTGTGGATCACCATTATCTATAAATGTAAAAATGTAACTATGCCTAACGACTCTTTGAAGACAACCATAAGTCTGAAGGGATATTTTTATAGTTTGGGCATTGTTGTTCACAGAGGTGGCTAATTTGTTTATGTTTGTTTTTGTTTATTTTTGTGATCTAGGGAAAGGAGGTGATTTGAATTTTTATATATTTAAAAAAAAAATTTCGGGGGGGGGGGATCCGTGGTATTGGATGCTTTTCACATATGTTTTTCACCTCGGTTATCTGAATGTAGCCTAAGGTACATGCTTTTGCTTTCTCACAAATAAAATCTGTTTCATTATGTTTAACTGTGGCTACAGGGATGTAGGAGTGTGCTGAGAATAGCTTGCCTAGGTTCTTACACAAGGACAGGTCCCCAGAGCCAAGTAGCCCATATAAAATGGGCTAAGAACTTTTTTGATTTTTTTCTAGTGATGTCTGGAAAACCAGACCACCTGAATGGAGTAGATAACCTAGCTCCTTACATGTATACCATGTTTATGCCTCTATAATGAAGGTGGGGATTTCTGCAAATTGTCCATTACATACTGTAGAAAGGTGTTATTAAGACCTATCACAACCACTGCCACGGTGCCCTATCACATTGCCTGCCATATTGTCCTGTCATCCTACTCTGAGCTTACAATAGCATCACGCAAAGGCAGAAGATTCTGGGGATCTTAAATACCCAGAGGCTCAGATTCTCCTGCTCTCTGCTGCATTAATCTGGACTATTAGATGCACTTGCAGATTAATAAACAGGTTTTAGCAAAAAAAATTTATAAATAAAAAAAAAAGCCTGAAAAATACTGTATTGTTCCTTTAAATTTTTTCAGCAATGCGCTAAAGGTAATTTTTGGGGAATTTCATATATTATTATTTAATAGGTCATCACATTACGTTAATACACTCTACAGCTTTTGTTTTACTTCGCCTTTTTAACTTAGCAGGGTTTTATAGGGCTGAATCGATGTGTCGCTAGCTAATACATGGCAGGATGCTGCTTCACTTGAATTTCCACACTGTTTCCTATGACTCATTTTTCTTCTTTAACATTGTGAAGTAAAGCAAGGTCCATTGGAAAATAGTTCAAGGGATCTGCAATGAATATCTGGTTCACAAATGCATCTTTTTCATTCTACGTTTTTCCGCAGCTGTGATCAAAACTGGCATGTATTTTGGCAGGCTTCTTATTTCAGTAATTCCATATAGCTGCACAGTTGGAAATAACAGAACACCTTTACTTTTGTTATATCAAGGCAAACTAGCCTCACAGCAACACAGTGCAGGGCAAGTGGGCTCTTATGTTAGAGACTGTTGAATGGGCAAGTATTTCTAAAAGTTGAAGGGACAGCATTGAAAGAATTGGAAGATAATGATTTCCTCCTGCTGTGAAACGTTTTTATATATCACCTAGAACACACTAGAAAAATAAAGTGAACTTAATGTTTTACAGTTCGGCATGTAAAGAAAAGTTCCATTTTATACTCATTTCTGTTAGTACCTTGACACCTTTGCTATTCTTTCCTATTGTTAAATGGTATCTATGGCATGAGTCATTAACAGAAGACTGTGTAATCCATTCCTTTCCATGTATTCCATAATTTTATTTAGATGTATATTTTTACTCAAATATGGAGCAGTAAGAGATAAGTTATGATTAAAGGGAAACTATCAGCAGGATAGATCATGTTATGCAAGAACATCTATTAGGCACACAATCGATCTATTACCTATAAGGCATTTAATAGATGCTCTAACCTAAAAATGTATTCCTATCTTACATTTATGGCAAATCCACAGAATACACCATAAATGCATGTTTTAAATAATTTTAAATAATAAAAAAAAATGCAGAAAAATCTGCAACAAAAAAAGCTGATTTCCGCAGTGTGGGGCCTGAGCCTTAAATGGTTTGTCTTATAAAGATAACTCCTTCTCATCTGCCCTATAGATCATATGGAGGTTATAGAAGGGGTGTTTCATTTTGGTATCCCCCTGTATGAACAAGAGCACAGACACGCTTCGGCCCATACTATCGGTTTGTACTGTACTGTGTATGCAAAGTGTCTTTCTCGGTTTGTACAGTTGAGGCCACATTTTGGTGTCTTTGCTAGAAGCGTTTCAGGGAAAAACCATGTGTCATTGCTCTATGTGGTTTCTAAATTCTTGCTATCCTATTCGTTACTGGTAGCAGGTACTGTATGGCAATAATCTTCTATGGCAGTCCATGAATTATGTGTAGAAGCCAAGACTTGATCACCAAGAACTCAGGAATTTACATTGCTCTATAATTAAACAGAAGACTATTATTTCCTTATTAGTAAATACTGCCTTGGCAGACTCCCAAACTACTGTGACAGTAACTTAAAGAAAAATTGGGAATGGCTTTTAATGTAGTACTAATTATAGGCGCTGTCAACCTTCATAGAGAAGAATAAAACTATATATTAAATCTAATTATTTTCGCATGTAAATGTTTTGATTAAAATCCCTCATCCTGCATTTAGACTAAAGTTTAATTAATAGTTGTATTCAGAAAGAGCCCATCCTATATAAGCTATTCTGATAGTGCAGACAAAATTTACCAAAATTCTGAAAATTAAAATTCTATACCATAAGTCAGTTATGCTATGGTACAGTTTAATTTGACACTTAACTGGTTAACTACACTGTGGTACAATGGCTTTCGTTGAATATTTGCAGCAAGTTAGTAGTGTCAATTTTGGTAAGTTCAGCCAAACATTTAGACTAAGGCCTCACGTTGCGGAAAAGCAGCTTTTTTTGTTGCAGATTTTGCAGCATTTTTTGAGTCAAAGCCAAGAGTGGCTTTAACAGGAATTGGAAATATACAGAAAACACTTATACTTCTCCCTTTTGCTCAATCCACCCCTTGCCTTGGCTCAAAAATCTGCAGCAAAATCTGTAACAAAAAAGCTGCTTTTCCGCAATGTGGGGTCTTAGGTTAAGTCCCCACGTAGAGAGCTGCAGATGAAAAATGCTGTAGAAACGCATTGCGTTTTTTTCTGCAGATTTTTACACAGAAAGTCAGCAGATATTTCCTCTGTGGACTTTCTGTCTCTATTAAACCTATAGGGAACCCGCCAGCGTTTCCATAGGTATAATTGACATGCTGCGGTTTACAAAAACAATGATGCAACCTAATATTTTGTCTAAATTTTGATACATATTTTAATTCATGAAAGATAGGGAGAAAAAGACACGAGAAAGTAGGAAAGTGCATGAGAGAAACCCATACATGAGAGAAAACCTTGTCAGGGCTTCAATAAATTATTCTATTATTTTATTAGACTCTAAAATCAATTTCTACCAAGAAGTCACTAATGTGAATATAATAAATGGATTCCTATTAAGACTTCAATGGAGACTGATAATAAACCTTAGAGACGGCAATGACTCTAATTATTATAGAGGATCAATTTGTCAAATCCCAGGTAGGATTTTGCCAATACTCTGACACTCCTTACTTGTTTTCTGTATCAACTTTTATATCCAAAGAGTTGAAATTATTTCTTAAGTTAAAGGGGTTGTCCAGTTTCAGTTTGGATACCTAGTATTCCAAAAGCACACAGATAAAGCTTATATAAGGTGCCATTCACATGATAAATCGAGATTTCACTGCACTGGCTTACAGCACCCCATTTTCCCTCAATTAACTTAATGGACTGGCTACTTCCTGCAAAATTGAGTTAATAAGCATGGGGTATTAGTAGATATTTTGGCCAAAATATGCAAGCTCACAAGGTTATTTGTGTCTCGTGAGTCCCTACGTTACCATTAAAATCAATATACTTATTGCAGGATGCAACCAGGCCTTATTATGTTATGTGGGAAAACGGGGTTCTGGTACTTGTGAGGTATATGTATATAGGTGCTGGACAGGCCGTCTGATCTAACATTATGGGCATCACTAATAGTCTGTAAGCCAGCAAAGGGTACCTCACATTATCATGTGATTGACACCTTATATAAGCCTTATCTGTGTGCATTTGGAATATTCGGCATCCACCCCCTCATTGATTATAGTTGTCTGAGTGGATGTTTGATCAGTAGTCTGCATCTGTGCAGCCTCCACCATTTACCATTAGGGCTACCAGTATCTTGCAATGAACCATTATTTCACCTAACATCAGGTTGTTTGGTGGTTCACCTCTAGAAAACAACTGTAATGTAATATCAGAATAGACGAATATACTTATAGTTGTCCATCAGTGAGTGTTCAGATGGAATGATGTTTCTGATAGTGGTCTGATTTTCGGCAAAGTATAATGTTTATTGAAAAAATGTTACTACTTGTGGAAACCTCTTTAAGTTCTTTACATTGCAGGATGTTAGGCCTAATGTACCACTGTCCCTCCAAATGGTATCAATGTGCCAGGATAATTGCTTTTCCATGTATTATAAATGTGCCCAGGTTACATATAACTCATGAATGAAGAAATGGAGTTTTAAATGGCTCCAAAGAACAGAGCAATGAACCAGTTCTTGTTCAATCAAATTTTTCTCAATCTCAATGATTTATACATTGGCAAAGAGATGTAAATGATGATGTCTAGATATGGCCACCTTGGGATTACTGTATATCCTCCCTGGCAGGACTGGTGAGGTTAGGAACAGAGTATGATAATGAAAATTGTGCACTGAGGCATGAAAGCTGTAAAAATAAATGAATGATTTCCTGGTGTAGGAAGCATCATACCGTAAGTACTATCTATAAATTCAGTGTAAAAAATCAGGAAACTGTACCTTACGGAATATATATACAGCATTTATAGTGGTATAAATCTATTTTATGCTAATGGCCATGAGTATTTAGTGTTCTGTGTGAATAATGAACATGGAAGAAGCAGCGCTGAGATTTAATATAATGTGTTAATAGGGGCATGGAGAATTACACATTGTGTACAGTTATCATACTGGGGCTTTTTTTATTTCAGTTTTGATAAGATACAATACCATCTGTGAATCTAAAACTTTAAAAAGTGTCTTTTGACGAATGTGGTTGAAAATATAACATTTTTCAATATAAGTATGTAGAGTTTAAAATCATGTGAAGCAGGGGATCTGAATATTGTTAGGACAATAAAAAAAATCTATCTATCTATCTATCTATCTATCTATCTATCTATCTATCTATCTATTTTTGCTCTCTAGCCATTCATCAATCTGTATATCTATCCTATTCCATCCTAACCTGGTGCATAGCAAAAATTGAGACCTTAGGATAGATTACCAGTATCAGATTATTGGGGGCTGAACCTTTGCACCCCCCATTGATCTACTGATTGTAGGGGCTGTGGCACTCCGAAACTAGGCACAGCTCCAGGCTTTGGGGGGAATTTATTAAGACTGATAATTCCTATGCTAGTCTTAATCCATTTCCCTACAGGTTCTAGACATGCCAGAATTACCAAGATGTTCTGGTGACTTAATAATTCTTGCTCATGAACTGAAATCTTGTATAACTCATTTCTTTTTTCTGGCATGAGGCATAGTAAATCTAGTAGACCAAAGCGTCCTTGTCCCAGCCCACCTAGATTCTTAACCCTCTCTGACCACTGTCTTCAAAAAGTACAGAGTGGGGTGCAGAAGATGAGATGCACCATTGTGCGCTTAAGTGCTCCAAGTTAAGGCAAATTTTTAGACTTATTTCAGACTTATTTCATTTTAAAGTATTTAATTTAATTTAATAAGCTGTCAGTGTCAACCTTTGTTTTAAATGCAAGCCACAGAAATTGTACACTGGTTTATCTGCAAGGGTAGTTGGACATAAAGGCATTACATCCCCCATGCCTGGCAAGATTATCGAGATCTATAGGTGGAGGTTGTGTAATGTCTGTCTTTCTCAAGTGAATACTTTAACCACCTGTGTTCTACATTACATATAATACATACACTAGACAGATGGCAGGAGTCATGTAGACCATACACTTATCTATTTTTTCCATGTCTGGTTTTCATTTTATAACTTTAAAGTATATTTGTCAGCTTAATGTACTTTCCTATATAAGGGTAAATTATAGAACTGTGTCTAATGTGCAAGTAGCAGTGCTGAGAAAATACATGTTCTTGTATTTTGAGTCCATCTGTATTTCCTCAGACCTGAAATTGACAGGTTGTTGTCAGTGTGCATACACAGTAGCCTGTCGGTCACCATTTCAAGGAACAGAAGAGTTGCAGTATACTGTTAGACTGGAGTATTCTTTCAGCACTGCTAGTACATTTTTTGTGCCTTTTTGGGTACTATTAGTAGAAACCTGTTATATAAGGCAATATATTTAGCTAACAGATCTGCTTTAGTTTGCAATTTAATTATATGAAATAAGTTTAGCTTTTATGTTAAGTATCAGTTATTTGCAGTTTTTATAACTTTCTGTTTCACCTCTCTTCAGGCCCTCAAAGCAAATTCTGTAAAGGACACCCAACTATTTGTCATGTATAATACTGGTGTGTTTTTTTTTTTTTTTTTTTTTTTTGTGGGGGTTGCCCGTTCATCACAAGGGTCCAGGTGCGTTTCTTACATCTGCTTCCCTTATATCTGCAACTGAATTAAATATTTTGTGTTTTATATTTCAAACTTAATCCATATACAGTGGGGAAAAAAAAGTATTTAGTCAGCCACCAATTGTGCAAGTTCTCCCACTTAATAAGATGAGAGAGGCCTGTAATTGTCCATCATAGGTAGACCTCAACTATGAGAGACAAAATGAGAAAACATATCTAGAAAATCACATTGTCTGATTTTTAAAGAATTTATTTGCAAATTATGGTGGAAAATAAGTATTTGGTCAATAACAAAAGTTCATCTCAATACTTTGTTATATATCCTTTGTTGGCAATGACAGAGTTCAAATGTTTTCTGTATGTCCTGGTCCCTTTGCAGAGAAACACCCCCAAAGCATGATTTTGCCACCCCCATGCTTCACAGTAGGTATGGTGTTCTTTGGATGCAACTCAGCATTCACTCTCTTCCAAACACGACGAGTTGTGTTTCTACCAAACAGTTCTACTTTGGTTTCATCTGATCATATGACATTCTCCCATTACTCTTCTGGAACATCCAAATGCTCTCTAGCAAACTTCAGACGGGCCCGGATATGTACTGGCTTAAGCAGGGGGACACGTCTAAGCCCCTGGCGGCGTAGTATGTTACTGATGGTAGCCTTTGTTACGTTAGTCCCAGCTTTCTGCAGGTCATTCACTAGGTCCCCCCATGTAGTTCTGGGATTTTTGCTCACCGTTCTTGTGATCATTTTGACCCCACGGGGTGAGATCTTGCGTGGAGCCCCTGATCGAGGGAGATTATCAGTGGTCTTGTATGACTTCCATTTTCTAATTATTGCTCCCACAGTTGATTTCTTCACACCAAGCTGCTTGCCTATTGCAGATTCAGTCTTCCCAGCCTGGTGCAGGTCTACAAATTTTGTTTCTGGTGTCCTTCCACAGCTCTTTGGTCTTCACCATAGTGGAGTTTGGAGTGTGACTGTTTGAGGTTGTGGACAGGTGTCTTTTATACTGATAACAATGTCGAACAGGAGCCATTACTACAGGTACTGAGTGGAGGACAGAGGAGCATCTTAAAGAAGAAGTTACAGGTCTGTGAGAGCCTGAAATCTTGCTTGTTTGTAGATGACCAAATACTTATTTTCCACCATAATTTGCAAATAAATTCTTTAAAAATCAGACAATGTGATTTTCTGGATTTGTTTTCTCATTTTGTCTCTCATAGTTGAGGTCTACCTATGATGTCACTTACAGGCCTCTCTCATCTTTTTAAGTAGGAGAACTTGCACAATTGGTGGCTGACTAAATACTTTTTCCCCACTGTATGTCATGTAAATAGTTTACATTTACATTATTAGCCTCATTTCAAAGGTAATAATAATACATTTTATTTATATATGCCAACATATTCCGCCGCACTTTACATTTTGTTTAAAAAAAATACCTTAAAAAAGAAAAAAGGCAATGAATGTGTCCTTAGTTTTCTCAAAAGGTCTGATCAGCAGAGGGTTAAGTAACAGAACACAAGAGATAAGTGACTATATTTGTGTAGTGAATGAGAAATAGGACAATTGTATTTACTGTCTTTAGTAAGTCGGTTATCAGCAGCAAATGGAAACACAACACAATGTAAAAATTGCTCTTATCAGCAGATCCTAAAACATAATACTACAAGACCTCTAGACATAATGTGCAGCACCTTAATTATTTATGCCTCTGCTACTTAACATTAATCTTTATTGATCCATTTTTCCTTTTGTGCTTTAAGTTTCATGTCCATGAATTTTTTACATTACAGGAAGTGTGAGTTTCTGTTGTCTATGGCAGTTTCTGCGTACGCTTTTAGAATATGGAACACATCAAATATGTCATTTAGTAGAAGCTAAGAAGAAGAATAGGATGGGATGGAGTGGTTAAAAATAAAATAATTGCTGTGTATTTATAGAGTCATTACCCGCCTTGTATGAGCTGGCATTGTTATGAGGAATGTTCAGAGCTCTTCTTTCACAGGGCTGCTTCTATTTATGTCAATAACTCACTGGCGATCCGCTAGGGAATAATCGCACTACAGAAGGCATTTTGTCTTTTTTTTCTATGCCACCCTGCATACCAAATAGGTGATGTTTGTGCATGTGTTCATAAAAATATGTAACTAGACTGGATTTTTTGTTATTTCTTTCTTTGTGAACTCTGTTAGCTTTAGAGTTAATGTATATAGTTAGTTGAGTATGTTACATTGATGTCCCTGAAAAGTTATACATGATAATATTGTTATAAGCAGCTGTTGTTTCAGGGCCTATTCAGATATTCACATTCGGTCCACAAAACACACTGAATGCGACAAATGCATTTCTCAAACTTGCCACAGCCTGTCTGAAGTGATCTCACAGCTTTATAGTGATTTATCTAGTGCAACATACCTGCAGTAATTCAGGTACTCGCAGCATCAAAATACGCAAACAATGGGGCCGGGAAATGCAGCAGTCACACAGACCGAACACAACTGTGTGAATGGTCCCTAAAGCCAATGTTAAATGCACATGGCTACATTTCATCTTTGTAAAAGGTCTGAGTTGTATGGAGCCATAATTTGGCTCCCATGGAAGTCTGCTTTACTTCTTTATGCCTTTAACCGCCCTATGAGAGAAAAACAGTTCTTCATTCACATGAAGTAATACAGAGGTATTCTTCACTAATAGCATAGCTTCCAGGGTAGAATACTGTAATACAGTGTCACCCTGAGATACCAGACTACATACTGCAGCACATGGATTGGTTATGACTATGACTGATAAATTTGCTGTATGAAAGTTTCATACTTTGGGTTGTTTGTGTAGCTCATGGTATTCCTCTAGTCTACACTAATAATATCTTATTAAAGAAGACCTATCAGCAAACCCAACTTGTCTGTTTTACTAAATACTTGTATTCCCAATGCAATATCAATTCTGTAGCATATTTTCTATGAGATGTATAACTCCTCAGTTTCTTTAAACTTTAAAATAAATTTACAACTGAGATATCATTCCTCTGTTTTGCAATACAGAAAAGCATAGTTGGAATCTAGGCTTAGATTGTCAGTGGATCCACACACAGTTATACACACAGTACATAGAACATAGTGGCACAGCTGGGTTTACCTCATTCACATTGTTAGCAGATCCATTGACGGTTATGTATCCATATGAAGATAGGTGGAAACTGTTTTTTCTACATTGTAATATACAACAGAGCATGTTTTTCTATAGACCCTTACAGATAATTCCAACATACAGTATTAGTTAACTATTTATAAATCACCAGTACAGTCCACAGCACTGTACAAAACAGAAAATATGCTGTATGGTATACATTGATAAAATAATGATTATGGCCACCTTCACACAGTCAATTTTTGTAATCAATTTTTGTAAGGCAAAACTAGGACTGGAACCTAGACAGAGGAAAGAATAATGGAAACATTTGTACCTTTTCCATATTTAGACTAAGGCCTTATTCAGATTAATGTGTCCAATTTGTCATATTTTTTTTCCCAGAAGAAAACAGAATGCAGCACTTCCTGCTTTCCCCCCAAGCGTTGCTTGACAACGAATTCATGAAGGGTGCACATGAAATACAGATGTCATTTGTGTGCTACTTTTTTACTCCCATAGGCTTTAACCTTATCTTGCACCATGACCTACTATTACATCCTGGCCATGGCACCTGCTCAGGAGCTGACCTCTAATTACAGGTGTTAACCGCTTAGATGCTATGGTCAGTCATGACCATGGCATCTACAGGGTTTTCTAAAGCACACATCCCTGACCAGCCCACCTGTGCCGCCTTTGGGAGGTTCTGATCTATTGCCAGAGAAGCCTTCATCATATAAAAATATTATGTAAAAATTTTTTAAAGTGTTAAAAATGGTACACATATAGTATTGCTACATTCATAATAACTTTTCAAAAAAATAGGGCATAAATCAAGTGCTCATATTTAGAAAGTAAACCCAATAGCACGAAAATGAAAAAACTAAAATATAACTTTTATTGATATAAACTAAATAATAATAATAATACATTTTATTTATATAGCGCCAACATATTCCGCAGTACTGTACAACTTGTAGGGTTCAAGTACTGACAAAAAAGATACATTATAAAGAAATAGTCAATTCACACACTGGGACTGAGGGCCCTGCTCGCAAGAGCTTACAATCTATGAGGTAGAGGGGGGTGACACAAGAGGAAGCAGGGGCGGCAACAGAAAGGCCCAGGTCAGACCAGAAAACACATTAAAATGGATAATAGTATGTGTATATATATATATGGGGTGGTCTAATTACAGCCAGGTCTTCCAGAAATCCTCGTATATAAAAGGTAATGATGCAAAACACCCCAATATAAGGGAGTCAGAGAAGAAAACCCAGGAAAACCTCAGACCACATAATCAGATCGGCTTAGCCCTCAGACAATGGGAGAGCTGTTATATACTTAAACAGGTGAAAAGCAAATTACCACCTGAACACACACACTGAGAAGGACACTTGCCCATTCAGATAATGTGAGCTAGACAGGGTAACAAACCCTAAAAAAAGGGGTAACCCCGCTAGTCCCCCTCAGTAAAGCCCCTCAACGCGTTTCCCCCTACGGGTTCATCAGGAGGGTATAGATTTCAAAAAACATGCCAATATGTATTATGTTAGCAGCCGCAGTTATATAATATGCCAGTACTAATATGCAATATGGTGGACAGCAGCATATAATAAGCTTGTATGTCGATATGCACTGAGCAGTAGCAGCCACAGTTAGTTATTGGCTGCTACTGCTCAGTGCAATTGTAAATGGCAAAGGGTGGATGTTGAAATTTCTCTTTTGTTCATACAGTACTATATTTATATATTTGTATAAGTGTAGTGGATTTTATTGCTACACCTTCCTGGATTTTTCTCAGTTTAGAGGTTTATGGCATGAATAGTTAGGTCCAAAGCCAGGATTAGTTGGTATGATTGGCCAGCTGAGTCTCAGTGGACAGCTGGTGACTGGTGCCAGTCTGAAAAGATGTCGCAGTTTTAGTAGGTGGATGTCATCAAGCTTATGCCGTGGAAGGTGCAGTTGGTGGCCAGTCATGGGTTATCTTCATTGAGGGTGGATGAAACTGCTAAGGATCTAGGTCAGGTCAAATTGCCAATATGTAGCAGCAAGAAAGGGACACATGTTGCAGAAACATTTGTTACATAGTTATGTTATATGTTAAAATTGCAGTCATAAGATATAAGATAAGATAATCCTTTAATAGTCCCACCATGGGGAAATTCAGTTCGTAACAGCAGCATAGATAATCCAAACACAAAAAACAATATATACAGAAGCTCCAAGGTGTGCCGTTTATGTGGGACAGTTAAGAATCAGAATAAGGTTATAGTCATACATGACAGATTCGCTGTAGTAGTTTCTGTGACTGCTCTATGTGGTGCTTTCAGGAATTCATGGACCTGCTGGAAAAACAACGCCATTGACACGTATAGAGCAGATTTTCAAACGCAGAAATTTTTGCTACAGAGACAGTGCTGTAAACTGCGCATGCTGTGTGTGGTATTGCTGTTTTTTTTTCCTTTTTTTACTGTATGATTCTTATTCCACTGTCTGACTTAGGACATGTTCTTCTCTTTTACAGAAGACTGCATCAACAGTTTGAAAGCTATAAAGAACAAATCAGAAAAATAGGAGAGGACACCCGTCGATACCCTGGAGAACACAAGGATGATGCACCAACATGCGGCATTTGTCACAAAACAAAGTTTGCAGATGGCTGTGGACATTTATGCTCTTACTGTCGAACAAAATTTTGTGCTCGTTGTGGTGGTCGTGTTTCACTTAGGTCAAACAATGTAAGTTTACTTTTCTTGAGACTTACCATATGTCATTACATACATTTACACACAGAAAATGGACAAGCAAAACTGTCATCAATGTGAATACATTCAGCACCCGACACAACCATATGAGCAAAATATGATACTGTGTCAGCTACTGCAGTAAAGAAGTGCTGTGGCGCCTTCTTATTGTTGATCATAGAGGAAGGAACATTGTTGAAGATAGAAGACCATTATTGTTATGTTCATGGAACCCCCTTTAGGCTAAGGCCCCATGTTGCGGAAAAGCTGCTTTTTTTGTTGCAGATTTTGCTGCATTTTTTTGAATTAAAGCCAGGAGAGGTTTGAACAGAAGGGGAGAAGTATAAGTAGTTCCTATATTTTTCCCATTCCTGCTGTAGCCACTACTAGGTTTGGCTGAAAAAAACACACAAAAATCTGCAACAAAAAGAAATCAGCTTTTCCGCAAGATGGGGCCTTGGCCTTAAAGGGGTTGGATAACCCTTTTAAGCTTTAAATCGAATGGGGGAAGTGAAAAAAATAAAAAAAAATTATACAAAAAAATCATACTCACCTTTCCACGGTGCTCCGGTGCCTCCCTGCACAGTCCGGTCTTCTCGGTTCTGTGCTGATATGTAGCGGAAGTCCCAGCACACGTGACTGTTGAGGCCAATCAGCGGCCTCAGCGAAAGGCTTGTGATGTCACTACCTGTGACATCATGGGTCTCTTCTTGTCAATCAGCGGCTTCAGTGGAATTCAGGAAGAGACCCATGAGAAGCCACCGGAGCAGAAGGACCGGAATGCCCCGGGAGGACACCTGAACATTGGGGACAGGTGAGTATGATTTTTTAAAATATTTTTTCACCTCCCCCAGTTGCCCAGGCATTAAAAAAAAATGCCTGGACAACCTCTTTAAGCAACCTCATCTGATATGGTTGTGAGTAGAGTTAGCAACCAGTCCATTAAGACACCTGTGTAAAATGGTCATTGTGTTGCCAACTGGAAGATCATTGGGAGGATGAAGAAGGTGAAGGATTCAGCAACTCCAGATGTGTTTAGGAAAAATCATAGTGCAAATTTATAAAAGCTGTCAAAAACAAAAACCGTCATTGTTGCCTATAGCAGCCATTAAAAGTGCAGCTATTATTTTTAAAGAACAGAATGCTGAATGAAAGTTATGCTATGATTGTTGTCACATGCAGCAAAAACAGCTCCCCATTGAATATGCTATGTGGTCTCACGAATTGTGATTGTGGATGAAACCCTGGTGCGAGAATAATCACACTTGTTTTCACATTTTGGAGCATAATAGAATATCCAAAGACTGAAAACAATAGCCCATAATTACTAGCTTACATCAAACTTAGTAAAGCTGGCCATACACATTAGATTAATGTTGGCCAAATTCAACGATTTCAAGGCCATTGAAGTTAAGTATATGGTCATCTTAAAGAGGACCTGTCATGTCCTCTAACATTGTGCATGTTATATACCACTGACTGTGCACTGAATCAGCGTTCTGTCAGCTTTTTGGTGGTATATAACGCAGCCAATGTTAGAGGAAATTTAACAGAATCTTTTAAGAAAAAAATTGCATATAATAAATCTGGTGTCGTGTACTTTTCCACCCAGTTTCCAGATGTGAAGTAACCTAAAAATATAAAATGCTGCAAATTTTTTTGCACAAATAAATAGTTTGCTACTTTTTGAAAGTCCAATTCTGGCATGATAGGGTGATATTTATTAAGCCCATCTCTTTTTGAAAACCATTCTTAAATTTTATAAATGACAAAAATAGTTGCAAATTTTACCGCTAGGATGTTGCTTGTCGTCACTTTCAACAGTTTAGCGGCAAAGTTTATGCCAAAACCTTGTGTAAATAGCTTAATAAATGTGGGACAACACCATGGTAAATGGTTAGGGTGCTTTCACACTTGCGTTATTTCATCCGTTCATCTGGTCTGTTGTAGGTACATAAGAACGGATTAAACGATATCCATGATGGACAACAAAGGTTCCCATGGGACCTCATTGACTGTCTTTGCCTATCTGATGTTTTCTCCCTGACTTGTCAGATAAAAAAAGTGATGCTTGAAGGACTTTTTTTTTGTCTGCGATTGAGAAAAGACTATGTGCCAAAGGCTCCAAATGGAGACTCCCAAATCCTGAGTGCCCTGAACAAGGACTCAGGGCACCCTTAGCATCTTTTCATGTATTTTCCATATACCTTTCTTTTTAAATGAAAGATGTCACTTGGTAACAGATTCCTTTTAGGTCTTATTCAGATGGCAGTTGTTCTTGTTCATATGCTTGCTGACAGCACATGGACCTTTTGTAGTGAAAAATATTGCAGAATGCACTATTCTGGACTTTTTTGTGGAACAGAAGATCACATGTTAATGTGCAGATGTTCTCTGACTGCACACAAAATCTGCTACTACACCTTTTATGTTTTTATTTGTCTGTAGTTAAAAGACACAGCCTTCTGAATACGCATTATAGTAAGGTGGTCTGATCTGATGAATCATATTTTCCTTTATATCATGTGGACACCGGGTGAGTATGTATTACATAACGGGAACAGATGGCACCAGGATGTACTATGAGAAGAAGGAAAACTGGGGGACACAGTTTGATGCTCTAGGCAATGTTCTGTTGAAGGCTTAAGGTCTTTCCATTCATGTAGAAGTTGCTGTACTTTGACATAAACAACCTATCACCTTCCTAAACTGTGCCCTTGCCACACTGTTAAGCAATGCTTTGAGGGATGTGACAAAAAGTTCAAGTTGTCTGATCTATGGAGGCTCCACCTCACTTATTACTTATATGGCCTAAAGGATCTGCTACTAACATCTTGGTGCCAGATACTACATGACACCTTCAGAATTCTTGTGGAGTCCAGGCCTCATTGTGTTGGTTTGATACAAGCAGATGTACACAATACTAGGCAAATGGTTTTAATATTATAGGTAGACAATGTACATTATATGCAAGGGCAACAGTAATTGCATGTACTGTTTTTATAGGGATATTGCAGACACCCATGTCAGATTCCACATTGTTGTCCACAGTAGAATGTATAGTAGAAGTTAGGTTAGGACAGAAATATTCATGCTGAATGTAGCTTCAGTCTGCATGATGTTAGTATGAAAAAAACTTAATGGCCAGAACAAATGGCAAGAAAATGTATCTGGTAGTCTGTAACTTGAAGCATCAAAAGGGTTTTCCCACAAGATAGGAGATAAATGTGTGATTGCTGGGGATCACACTGCTGGGACCTTGACTGATCACAAGAACAGGAGTCCCTTGTTTGAATGAATCAATGGCAGCATTTTGTTCAGAGGTTTTAGGCCCCTTACACACAACCACACACTAGTTCAGTGTGCTATCCAGGTTTTTCCCGGATAGCAGAATGATCCATTCATTTCTGTTGGCCCACACACACGACCATGTATTACACGGTTCCTTGTGTGGGCAAACAGTCTGGGCCGCAAAACTCAGGACAGGTCCTATTCCATTGAATGAAGAATGGAAGCACGGCTGTCCACGGGCAACACACAGCACCAGCCGTGTCGTTCAATCACGACCAGAGGCTCGCACACAGTAATGTGCAAGGGGTCTTAGACTGATGCCCCACATCGCGGAAAAGCTGCTTTTTATGTTGCAGATTTTGCTGCAGTTTTTAGAGTCAAAGCCAAGAGTATTTTGAACAGGAACAGGAAATATATAGCTAGCACTAATACTTTTCCCTTCTGCTAAATCCACTCCTGACTTTGGCTTTAAAAACTGAAGCAAAATCTGCAACCAATAAAAGCAGCTTTTCCGCATCATTGGACTCCCAGCAACCAGACACTTACAGTGGGGAAAAAAAAGTATTTAGTCAGCCACCAATTGTGCAAGTTCTCCCACTTAAAAAGATGAGAGAGGCCTGTAATTGACATCATAGGTAGACCTCAACTATGAGAGACAAAATGATAAAACAAATCCAGAAAAACATTAATTTAATTAAGCTCCACAGTGCTCACTATCCCAAAGGGCCCTAAGGCCCTTAATACCCCTTTAACCATAACCAAAACAAAGCCCAAATGGTCTGGGGAGTCCAGCCCCTACCATGGGGCCCTCCCCCACCAAAACCATTTTCGAAACCCAGCCTCGAGGACCCCCACCGCCACAACGAGCACCGATGAGACCTCATCGGCGAGCGTCCCGCCACACCCGCAGAGCTGTCTCAATTCTCTGCTGCAGGCCCAAACACCACATGTCAATTCCAACGGCATTCAGATGAACGCCGTCGCTCCTCCAAAAAGCACCTTCCCCAGACTCCAGATTCGAGTGGCGCACTGACACCGCCCCATTACGCGCCATGAACTTCCCAATGGCCCTGTTTACCTTTATCCGGGCCTTTATCCAACTCCACGCCCCTATCCGACAAGTACTCCCGCACGCATGACACCAGACACATCAAGCAGCCAGGCACTGCAAACAATCGTACAGCACATCCCCGGCCCTCCTGGTCTGTCTTCGATCGACGCAATCGAAACTTCACCCTGTCCCCATACAGGTCCACGTCCTCCCACATCAACCCCCCAGGTCGACTTCTAGAGCCGCTAACTAACTCCCCCAAGCGCAAAGCCCCGAAAAAGGCCAGAGAAAAAGCCGCCCTGAACAATCTGACCTCCCTCTGCGATGACCCCACCGACGCCAGAGCAACCCCCCAAATCCTGCAGCAGCAAGAAGGACACTGATTTCCGCGAATCTCCCTCCGACCGAAACCGCCGCCATCCTTTTACAGCCTGCCGGACCAAAAATGATTTAGTAAAGTCCGGCAGGCCCCTGCATTTAAAAACAAACGTCAACCCCGCCAAGCACCTATTCAACCGAGACACTCTCCATCCTTCTTCCCTGCAATGTCCCACGAACAACACCAAAGGTATTTCAAGATTCCCGATTCCACACAAAAAATATGAGCCAGGCCTCCCACCCCTCCCAAGCCTTGGCATAAGCCGCCCAAGTACCATCCGCCAGGGGATCAATGGCTCTGCCATCCGACCGGCACGGTCCACAACTCTGTCGACCACTCCACTCCAAGCTCCTCCGCCTCCGGTGCCACCTGACGAAACCGATCCCACTGTAAACGAGAAAGTGCATCCGCCACGTCATTCTGAATAAGTTCTATTTTGAATAAGTTGTATCCTTCCATCTGTATATTCCAATCATGCTTATCGTTCCACCAAGTTTCTGTAATACCAATGACATCATATTTTTCCTTCTGTATTATCAGTTCTAATTCTCCCTGTTTATTTCCCAAGCTTTGCGCATTTGTGTAAAAACATTTCAGATTGCGCTCTGGTACTTCCTTTTTCTTAATTTCCTTCTGAGTATCCTGTCTTAGGTCCTCATTACCACATCTAGTAACCTTGTTTAGTATATCCTTTAGCTGCATGTTCTTGTCTTTCTTTTTACTTCCCATCCCCTTCTCTTCTAGTTTAAAGCCCTCCTGATAAGTGTGGCAAGTCTTCTGGCAAATATGTGTTTCCCAGGCTTTGTGAGATGTATCCCATCTCTAGCAAGGAGTCCATCATAGAGGTAATTCACTCCATGGTCCAGAAATCCAAAACCTTGCTCTCTACACCACTGCCGAAGCCACTTGTTTACCTCTAGTATTTTATTCCATCTCCTGATACCATAACCATCAACTGGGAGAATTGATGAAAATACTACCTGCGCATCCAGTTCCTTCACTTTCTTTCCTAGATTTTGAAAGTCTTTACGAATAGTTGGTAAATCATTTTTTGCCGTGTCGTTTGTACCCACATGTATCAGCAAAAATGGGTAGTTATCCTTGGAGCTGAAGAGGCATGGAATCCTATCGGCCACGTCCCTAACTTTTGCTCCTGGGAGGCAGCATACTTCTCGTGCCGTTATATCTGGCCTGCAGACTGCTGCCTCTATGCCTCTTAGCAGTGAGTCGCCCATAACCACTACTCTTCTTTTTTTCCTCGCTACGCTATTTCTTGTTGCTCCCTCTTGTCTCTGGGTGACTTTTGTTTCTTCTTTTGCTGATAGATTATTCTTATCATTTTCATCAGTCTGCATAAGAGTTTCATATCGGTTACCTAGCTGTGTAAGTGGTGATGGCCTTGTGATCCTTTTGCATCTCTTGGTCACCTGTATCCATTTATCTGCCTCTGTAGGTTCCCTCAAGTATTCTTCCCTTACTATATTTAGGAGGTTTGCTTCAGCCTCCACCACTGTAGGCTCTCTCATACTTTCTTCCCTTACTATATTCAAGAGGCTTGCTTCTGCTTCATCAATAAAAACCTCACTTTCTTTGATGCCTCTCAACGTCTCTATTCTTTCTTCCAACCTCTGCACTTTATCTTCTAAAAGGGCCACTAGTTTGCATTTCATACAGGTGAAGTTGTCTTTATGGTCAGGCAAATCTGTAAACATATAGCATATGCTGCAGCTTACCATGTGAGTTTTCTCCTCTTCCATATTCCTCTCTTCTGGCCGTGCTGGGCCGCTACTCACCGCCGTGAAGCTCTCTCCTGGCCCCACTGTTCTGGTCTGGGTGTCCGTGGCTCCTTCCCTTGTAGGCCGCACTGGGCCGCTGCCGCTGTTCACCGCTGTGCTGCCGCCCGGCAGTAAGCCGGCAGCTCTCTCCTGGCCGCACTGGGCCGCTGCCGCTGTTCACCGCTGTGCTGCCGCCCGGCAGTAAGCCGGCAGCTCTCTCCTGGCCGCACTGGGCCACTGCCGCTGTTCACCGCTGTGCTGCCGCCCGGCAGTAAGCCGGCAGCTCTCTCCTGGCCGCACTGGGCCGCTGCCGCTGTTCACCGCTGTGCTGCCGCCCGGCAGTAAGCCGGCAGCTCTCTCCTGGCCGCACTGGGCCGCTGCCGCTGTTCACCGCTGTGCTGCCGCCCGGCAGTAAGCCGGCAGCTCTCTCCTGGCCGCACTGGGCCGCTGCCGCTGTTCGCCGCTGTGCAAGCCCCTCCGCACGCTGCTCACAGCTGACTCTTCCCCCTGCTTCCGCACGCTGCTCACAGCTGTCTCTTCCCGCTCACTGTCTCTTCCCGCTCACACCCCCGGGACATGGACAACCACCACACACGCATTCAACCGCAAGCATTCCAGTACCAGCCGCTGCAACACTCGAACCACTGGAGGGGAAGAGGCCGACAATCTGTTTATCGCCTGCACTACCCCCAGATTGTCGCAATGAAAACGAACCTTTTTGTTACGAAAAAACTCCCCCCAAACCATCACCACCACCAAAATAGGGAACAGCTCCAATAACACCAGGTTTCTAACCAAACCCTCTGACACCCAAAATTCTGGCCACGATCCCACACACCAACTGCCCTTAAAATACGCACCAAATCCCACACTCCCCGCCGCATCCATAAACAAGTCCCAATCAACTACATTGACAGCTTCCCCCATCCAAATAGAACGCCCATTAAACTGTTCCAAGAATGAATCCCAAACCCTCAAATCCCCCCTCAAGTCGCCCCCCAAATGAATAAAATGTGACGGGGCAGATACGCCGGCTATCGCCGCCGCCAACCACCGATAGAAAACTCTCTCCATTGGTATGATCCGGCAGGCGAAGTTCAGTTTGCCTGAAAGAGACTGCAACTCCCGCAATCGCAGCTTTTTTAGCCGTCTTACCCTCTGAACCTCATCCTGTGAGCCACACAACTTGTCCTCAGGAAGTCGACACTCCATACAGACCGTATCTATAGTAATGCCCAAAAAACTAATAACCGTGGACGGACCCTCCGTCTTGCCCTGTGCCAATGGAACACCAAAATCCACCACCACCCGTTCTACCGAACGCAACAACACCGAACAAACTGAGGAACCCCCAGGACCGATACAAAGAAAGCCATCCAAATAATGGATGACCGAAGCACAACCAGAGACATCCTTAACCACCCATTCCAGGAACGAACTAAATGTCTCGAAATAAGAACATGACAGAGAACAGCCCATCGGCAAACAGCAGTCCACAAAAAACATCCCATCCCAGAAACAACCCAACAAATGCAGGCTATCCGGATGCACAGGCAGCAGTCGAAATGCCGCCTCTATATCCGTTTTTGCCAGCAACTCCCCTTGCCCAAAACGCCGGACCCAGTATATCGCCGCATCAAACGAGGTATATTCCACCGAGCATAACCCCGGATCAATTCCATCATTCACGGAAGACCCTTTAGGGAATGAAAGATGATGGATTAGCCGAAACTTATTTGGCTCTTTCTTTGGAACCACCCCCAGCGGCGATACCCGCAAGTTTGGAAAGGGGGCTCCGAAAAAGGGCCTACCATCCTCCCCAAGGCCACCTCCTTACCCAACTTTTCCGCCACAACCTCCGGATCCTTCCGTGCCGACCTCAAATTCTTCCCTACCCCTAACACCCCCACTTCGACAAAAAGGATCCTAAACCCCACACTAAACCCTTCCGTCAACAATTCCGCCGCTGCCTTATCAGGATATCTACTTAGGTATGGCGCCATCCTTCCCAGCCGAACCGGTGTCGCCCTCTTTCTCAGCCCCATCTGTACCCTTGGATTTGGACTTGAAACAACGGTTGGCTCCATGGGTGCCCCCACAAGAGGACCACTCATGCTTGAATTTACATTTTGCTCCGTATTTACACCCCCCCCCCTCATTAAACAGGAAGCATAATCCTTTTTGCGCAGCAACCGAGCGCCCCGAAGACTCAGAGCCCCCCGTTCCCCCATGGAAAGGACAACCCCGACTTCGCCTGCGGCATAATCCTTAGCCACAATTCAATATCCTTATAGTCCCAGCGTATGCTGGACCGCACCGCCTTCCGCTGACGAAACTGTTCGTCATAGCGGAGCCAAGCCTGCCCCCCCATATACCCTATACGCCTCCCCGATCGCATGCAGATAGCAGAAAAGCGCTGAACAATTCTCCGGTGCCTTTTCCCCTATCACACTCGCTAAAATGGCAAATGCTTGAAGCCAGTTAGCAAATGTCCTAGGATTCAGCCTATACCGCCGCTTCTCCTCTTCCTCCTTTTTCTCCTCTTTCCGTGCCTTATTCAAATTAAAACGCTCGAGCGGCAATAGTGAAAAAATGTCCACATATTCACCCTTCCATATCTGATCCTTAACGTCCTGCTTTAAATGGGCCTCCAATGGGCCCTCAAAGCAGACATACACCTCCCCTTTTGCCGCGTCGTCCAAACGCGACGCATCCCCTTTTTCCTCCCCCTGAGTTTGAATCGACACTGACACACCCTGCGCGGGGGAATGCAACGCAACTGACACCTCCGGCGACCCCCCACTCTAAGGCCGGGGACTGTAAACCTGAGCCACCACCACTACCTATCCCCCGAAATGCATCCGCCAACGCCCCCATAACCGCTAATAAACCCCTGCCTAACTCCCCGGGGTGACCCCCCCAGCCCCCCTCCCTCAGGGACAGGTAACAGGGCCCCATCATAGGGAAAGAAGCCTCACCTGGTTGCCTGGGCGCTATGAACCCAGCGACCGCAAGGTTCTGCTCCTGATGTCATGACACTCCTGCCGACGCCGCACTGCTGCCATCTTCTTCAGCTCCCCTGGCTAGGGCCTCCATGAAGCTCCGCCCCCCAGCTGCTCCACTGCGGGCGCCATCTTGGGAAGCTCCGGATCCGTCCCACGCCGGCCTGTCGGCACCCGCCGTAAGAGGCACAAGCCCCGCTGTTCCCCTGCTGATTGAGGCCTCACCATCACACGGCAACGCTCCCCAACGTTGAGCCAACACCGCTGGTGCCGCCGTAGAGCCGACCGCTCCCGCTCCTGCCACTGTCGAGGTGCCTGTAGAAGGAGGGGGACTCCCCCCCCCCGCGGGTCCCGCCGAGGTCTCGGATTCCTCCCGGACCGGGACGGCTGCTCGGCAGTGCACCGAGTGGAGTCCTGGCCCGGAGGGTCCCGCGAGGGGCTGCTTAAACAGCGCCGGACCCGATGGGTCTCCTCGGGGCTAAGGCGCGCCAGAGGCATTGTCCTCTGCGGCCGTCTGCCTGGTGGAGAGGGGCGACGTGCCTCCTCCCCGGACCCCTGTAGCACTCCCTGAAGCTGGGACTGCAGCCACTGAGGACCCTTAACAACAGCTTCAGCCCGCAGCAGGGCCAGCATTTCTTCAATTCCCGACATCACCGGCCATTGGCTGAAGCAGTGCTGTGTGGCTTCTCCTGCGCTCTGATCCGTAAACTGGCGGGAATATTCCCGCGCTTTACTTTAAAATATCCCCCCCCTCCCTTGTTCCCTCCCCTACCCCTCTCCATCCATTACCCACTCACTAACGGACGATTTAACCCTCTGGTGTCTCCTTCTGTCTGTGCTCCAAGCTAACACCTGTCATGCAGGCCTCCCCTTCCAGTCTTCGCCTTCGGTCCGGCCTCACTGGTCTGTGAGAGCCAGAAATCTTGCTTGTTTGTAGGTGACCAAATACTTACTTTCCACCATAACTTGCAAATAAATTCTTAAAAAATCAGACAATGTGATTTTCTGGATTTGTTTTCTTATTTTGTCTCTCATAGTTGAGGTCTACCTATGATGTCAATTACAGGCCTCTCTCATATTTTTAAGTGGGAGAACTTGCACAATTGGTAGCTGACTAAATACTTTTTTCCCCCACTGTATCCCATATCCTGTGGATAGGTTATAACTAGAAATGAGCAAAGTATTAAAAAATTCGATCCGGCAACTTAGCCGAATTTCGTGATATGATTCTATTCGATCCGAATTAATTTGCGACGAATAATCAGCTATTTCTTCTCTGCAGAAAGTCGGGGTGGGCGGCAAAATGGCGGAAGCCCTTGGATGCAGTGGTCATGTGTCTCTCTCTCTCTCTCATCTCTCTCTCTCTCCCCCTCTCCCTCTCCCTCCAGCACGGACAACTTTTATTCATGTTGAAGAATCTGCTAACAAGCAAAGACACGCCTACCCAATCACATCACTAGAGAATATCATGTAACCGTCTGATGTCACAAAGGTCCTTACTAAATATTTGTTACCACGAAGCATATGGAAATCCGGATTCCATGTGAATTGAATATTTCCTGAAATTCGGATCAAATTCCACTTCTGCAGCTTCAATTCACTCATCTCTAGTTATAACTTGTCTTTGTGGAAAAAAACTTTTTTAAAACAACAAGTCAACTATTAAACAGCTGCTGTTTTTTACTATGTCAATGCCGGGCGTTTCGCTGCAAAAAACACTACATTTTACATTACCTGCAAAGTGGATGGGATTAGCCAAAATCACAATTTACTGAAAAAAATATGCAGTGGAAATACTTCCATTTCAAAAATGCCCACGTTTTTGTAAATCGTAGGAAGCATGTCAATTATACCTAAAAAAAACACTGGCGTTTTCCGTATATTAGAGGCAGAAAGTTCGCAGAGGAAAAACTCTGTGGACTTTCTGTGAAAAATGCTGCAGAAAAAAACGCGTGGGAAATTAGCCTAAAAGAGTTTTATTTTTTTTACTGAATACAACACTTTTTTAATTTATATTTTTCAGTGGATGTCAACACCTTAATATTGTATCATGTGTTGATGTTGTCTAATGTATCTTTACTGTCATCAGAGCCTTTATTTTTCTAATAGAGAGCTCCAAACCTCCTGCCTGCATGGTCCTCCTGCTTCTGCTACTAGATGGAGTATAGGAGTTTACTGTGTACTGATTATATGTTGAACACAATGATCAAACAGTATGCAGCACGTTCTTAGTCACCCTCTAGTGGTGGCAGCAAGGATCCCAGTATTTATTATTTGTGTCTATGCAGAGGATTATCTCTGTCAAAAAAATAGAGCTCTAACTGCTATAAAGGTGTGTAAAGATAATCATCAGAACATAAGTGATTATTCAGCTCTTTAACTATATGTCCTATATTTAAGATAGACCATCAATTTTAGATTGTGGGTGTCCTATTCTTGGCACTCTGCTGATCGGCTGTATGAAGAGGCTGTGGTGCTTGTACAAGTGCTGCATCCTCTTTATTGCTTACATCAGGTGCCAGCGCTGTCAGTGCTTAGAACTCTGTACTTTTAGTGGCAGCTGTTGCAGGCTATTGCAGTGAGTAGGACAAAGGTTCAATAACCTCTATGAAAATTACTTAGTTGTGAATACTAGCAGCACTGGCACAAATGTAAATGAAGAGGCTGCAGCACATGCACAAGCGCCAAACAGCATAGCACCCCCCCCACCAATCTAAAATTGAGAGCCTATTTTAAAGGGGTATTCTGTTTATTTCAAGTTACCCCATATCACAGGGATGCCCACTGCTGAGACAAATCTGGAGAACAACTGAATGGGGTGGCAGGTCAAGCATGTGCATTGCTTCTCCATTCATTCTCTATGATAATAACAGAAATAGTCGAATACAGCACTTGGTACAAGAGACCCTTTTTCTTATGATAGGTGGGGGTCACAACAGTTGGACCAGAACAAAACAGCAAGTTAGTCTCTGTGCTATGGATAGGTGTAACTTGAAATAACCATAAAACCCCTTTAAGAGTAGGCCATCAATTTAAAAAAAAAAAATGGATAACCTTCGAAGGTTAAAAAATAGATATTAAGGGGTAGACCTTTACTTGAAATAGTCATCAGGTTTTTAGGCTCTCCATGCTGGGAGAAAAAGTAATTAAACATAGATGATTCTTCTTATGTTAAGTAATAATGCACTTTCTTGAACGCTTTAATTTCATTTAACCTTGACCTTTTTCATTTTGCTCATTAATACCTGCTTACCATTAATTTTCTATTTTTTTTTTCTCTTTTTTATTCTGCTTTCTTGGATGGTTTCCCAAAGGAGGACAAAGTGGTTAGAATCTTTTCTTTCTTTTATCTTGTATATGATACAATGTCGGAATATTTCTCTAGACTTTATGGTGCCAAATGCGTGGGTTTTGTTATTGTGTAGTTTTGACAATTGCAGTGTCGTTTCTCTTCAATCACTCCTTCAGTAAATTATATGAGATGTAATTTGCATTGTAAATGACTTCTGTCAGGTAACCTATATTTATAGGAGGTTAGGAAAAAATTACAGCTGTTCTCTTCATAAAAGTGATATAAATAGCCAATGCTAATGTACAAAATAAGCAACTTTTCTTTTACCACCTAAAAGAAATCAAGTAGATGTTGTCTTTTATACTTCAAGAACTGTTAAATGGTTGTTATTCCTGATGTAAACTCTTATTTTAGGCACAAAACCTTCTTCCTACAATGCCAATTTAAGCAGTTTAATAACTAGTAAAAATCCCATTATTTATTTGACCTCCTAGTACATGCAATATTTTAAAGGAATTTTTCCCTCAGTTGTATTTTCAGTTTGTGTTTCATCATTATGTGTCTTGTGCAGAACAAAAATGAATCACATTAGTGGAAAATAGGAAAACCTGAATGTGACAAATACTAAATTTGAGGGTCCTGTTTTTACCTAAAGTAATCTGATTCTGTTTTTACCACCCTCAAATGAACTTACAAATGTGTTTGACAGCCTCAACTTATAAGAGGTGATAAGTATTTGATAGCTGGGGTTCCATCTGTGGAACCCCCACTAACCACAAGAACAGTGGGCGGGGCCCCCGGTGAATGGCACATACTCGTGCTGCTGTATTCAATCTCTCTGAGACTGATGAAGATTGCTGAATGATTCTGGGAAAATCCCTGTTAAGTTCAGTTTGAGTTGTATCAATGTATCAGCACGCAGCTTGTTTCCAAGCAGGATTTCTTCGAGTAAAGTAGAGGAGAAAATGGTACTTCTTGTGATCCTTCTTACACATGAAAACCTTATGTCCTTAGTAAACATAGACATGCTTGACAGATGTATGGCTGTCCAGCATTTATCTCCATTATGTTAGGAAGTCTGCCTAGAACTTAGCCAATGCCTTGGAAGAAATTTTGCTTTCTCAGAATATGCCATACGGTAATAATGTTGGTCAAGATTGGAATGGAAACACAGTGTTATTGTTCATAGTTACATAGTACAGTTGTAAATAAAACATATGTCCATCAACTTAAACCAAGGGATTGGAAAGACTTGGCCAAAGGGAAATTTCAGATTGCCCATGTTGATCTATACTTATCTAACATAACTTTAAAGGAAGTGTGTCAGACACAGTTGGAATTTTCAGCTAGTCCCCACCATTCGAGTATAGTTACTTCTGGTGCCTGATACGTTATTTAGGTTCTGTCAAGTGGGTTTTCTCATAGAGGAGCAGACAAGGTGGCATGATTCTGTACTCTGGTACTTTCCAATTAGAGACAGACAGCGGCAGAGAGCTCAAAATCATGCTTTCTCGCTGCTCCAGCCCAGGAGTGCCCATCTGACAGTACACCAAAACTAACAGCACTGATTGCTTGGGAATAATGAGGGCTAGAGAAGTAATTCCAACTATGCCAGAATCAGTGGAGCAGTGCCTATAAAAAGATGCAAAGAACTAGAGTGAATGGAGGTGGAAAAAGGTCCTTTAAAAAAAAAAAGTTTAAACATACAGTAGCTATGTGGCCTATCTTAGCAGTAACATAGCAGAGAAAATGAACTTTAAAAGGGATTTGCAGGTATTTAATATTGGCCTTAGGATTGGTCATCAATATCAGATAAGTGGGGATCTCACACCCAGCGCCTCCACCAATCAGCTGATCTGTGGAGCTGTAAGTACTAGAAATAAACAATGGATAGAGCTGGGAGCAAAGCGCTCTGTCCACTATGTATTGGTTGGTTGATTATGATTACTGCTTTCCAGAAGGGTTAATTCCTCTGCTATGTTACCGCTATGTACAGCAATATAGGTATTTATAAACTCATTTAGTCACCCTCTTAGCAATGTTTAATCTTGTTAGGTTATTTTCTTCTTTTAACAAAATCCATTGAATAAATATAAGTGTAGTTTTGCAGACCTACAGTGCCTTGCGAAAGTATTCGGCTCCCTTGAACTTTTCAACCTTTTGCCACATTTCAGGCTTCAAACATAAGGATATAAAATTTTAATTTTTTGGTGAAGAATCAACAATAAGTTGGACACAATCGTGAAGTGGAATGAAATTTATTGGATATTTTAAACTTTTGTAAAAAATAAAAAACTGAAAAGTGGGGCATGCCAAATTATTCGGCCCCCTTAAGTTAATACTTTGTAGCGCCACCTTTTGCTGCGATTACAGCTGCAAGTCACTTGGGGTATGTCTCTATCAGTTTTGCACATCGAGAGACTGAAATTCTTGCCCATTCTTCCATGGAAAACAGCTGGAGCTCAGTGAGGTTGGATGGAGAGCGTTTGTGAACAGCAGTTTTCAGATTCTCGATTGGATTCAGGTCTGGACTTTGACTTGGCCATTCTAACACCTGGATACGTTTATTTGTGAACCATTCCATTGTAGATTTTTCTTTATGTTTGGGATCTTTGTCTTGTTGGAAGATAAATCTCCGTCCCAGTCTCAGGTCTTTTGTAGACTCCAACAGGTTTTCTTCCAGAATGGTCCTGTATTTGGCTCCATCCATCTTCCCATCAATTTTAACCATCTTCCCTGTCCCTGCTGAAGAAAAGCAGGCCCAAACCATGATGCTGCCACCACCATGTTTGACAGTGGGGATGGTGTGTTCAGGGTGATGAGCTGTGTTGCTTTTACGCCAAACATATCATTTTGCATTGTGGCCAAAAAGTTCGATTTTGGTTTCATCTGACCAGAGCACCTTCTTCCACATGTTTGGTGTGTCTCCCAGGTGGCTTGTGGCAAACTTTAAAGGAGACTTTTTATGGCTATCTTTGAGAAATGGCTTTATTCTTGCCACTCTTCCATAAAGGCCAGATTTGTGCAGTGTATGACTGATCGTTGTCCTATGGACAGACTCTCCCACCTCAGCTGTAGATCTCTGCAGTTCATCCAGAGTGATCATGGGCCTCTTGGCTGCATCTCTGACCAGTCTTCTCCTTGTTTGAGATGAAAGTTTAGAGGGATAGCCGGGTCTTGGTAGATTTGCAGTGGTCTAATACTCCTTCCATTTCAATATGATCGCTTGCACAGTGCTCCTTGGGATGTTTAAAGTTTGGGAAATCTTTTTGTATCCAAATCCGGCTTTAAACTTCTCCACAACAGTGTCACAGACCTGCCTGGTGTGTTCCTTGGTCTTCATGATGCTCTCTGCGCTTTAAATAGAACCCTGAGATTATCACGGAGCAGGTGCATTCATACGGAGACTACTTGATTACACACAGGTGGATTATATTTATCATCATCAGTCATTTAAGACAACATTGGATCATTCAGAGATTCTCACTGAACTTCTGGAGTGAGTTTGCTGCACTGAAAGTAAAGGGGCCGAATAATAAAGCACGCCCCACTTTTCAGTTTTTTATTTTTTACAAAAGTTTAAAATAACCAATAAATTTCGTTCCACTTCACGATTGTGTCCCACTTGTTAATTCTTCACCAATAAATTAAAATTTTATATCTTTATGTTTGAAGCCTGAAATGTGGCAAAAGGTTGAAAAGTTCAAGGGGGCCGAATACTTTCGCAATGCACTGTATCTATATATTCAGTGTTTTTTTTTTTTTATTGATTATGCAGGAAGAAATAAAGCTTTCCAGTGCATTCCCTGCACTGAATAAACTTTATTACTAATATATATAAGCAGGTACCACTGAGCCCTGATAATTACCTTTGCAGAGTGGAGGAGGCCAGAAGTCTCGTTCCGCTGTCTCCCCTGCTGACGCTCTTACTTCCAGTCACTTGACCAACTCTACTCTATGGAACTGTAGTAGGAGTAGCGTAGACTGATGCCAAAGAGAATTCATTGCACATATCAACTTTCCAGCGGTATATAAAATGGCTAATGTCAGAGTACATGAAGGGTCCTCTTTAAGGCCGGGGCCCCACGTAGCGGAAACACTGCGGAAAAAATCGCAGCATTTTACAGTCAGAGCAAAGTGGATGGGATTCTAGTGAATCCCATGCCCACTTTGCGGTAAAAACCATGCTGCGGACACGTTGGAATTTCCAAAACTGGCGCGGTTTTGGAAATTGTAGCATGTCATTTATACCTACGGAAACGCCGGCGGTTTCCCCATAGGTATAATTGAAACAGAAAGTCCGCAGAGTATAGAGAACTGGATATCTTACACTTTTCTAATATACATGCATTTAAAATTTGCTCACACTTCTTTATTTTATCAGTGCAGCAGTCATTCTGTAAAGAAAAAAAATGGTATGGTCTGTTTTATTCCTGTGAAATGTATCTGTAGAACTGAATAGGACTAAACATGGCATCACACATGTTATGCAGCCCCTTGCATAAGCGTATTGGAAGCAGGACGTTCATGTATGTCCTGGTGTACGTAACTAATTATGGCAACCTCTCAAAAGCAAAGGGAGCACAGTGTCTGTATCTATTAAAATATAAAATAATTTATCCCATATTGTGGACGCTGTAGATGGGGAAAAAAAATATCAAAATGGCTGAATCACAGTTTTTTCGTTGCTCACCTCCCAAAAAAATGGAATAAAAATGATCAAAACATCATATGTTCCCCAAAATGGTATCAATAAAAACTGCATATAGCCCCACAAAAAAGACACCTTACACAGCTCCGTAAACTGAAATCTAAAAAAGTTACGGGTGTCACAATTAGGAACTCAAATATATTTAAATTTTTCCTCAAAATTTTTCCTCTACTCTGACCCCAGGGCCAGGGATTGTCTGCTTGGTTAGTGTGAGGGAAGGGCGAGCAGGGTCTGTATGGGAATCTGAGTGGAGGCATTTTCATATCAACTGCTGTGTGTCCAGAATAAAGGGTGTAGTATACACTCTTGCAAAGGACAGAAAGAGGGACAAAATCCGGGATGGTTGGGAGGTATGAGTATATAGAAATCAGTATATAGAGAACTACAGTGTGGCTAGGCACAGTCTAAAGTGGGGAACAGCAGGACAAGTGCACAACATCCTGGGATATCAGGACAGCAGTGGAAAACTGGAACTATCCCACCGGATCCAGATTGTTGGGAGCTGTTAAGGGAAACATTATACTCTGGGGGAACCACAAGGAGGCATGATACCATGTCAGGGCCACTAACGGGGTATTGTACTGTATGGAGGATAAAGGGACATGGATGGGAATGGGTGTAATCAAATTGGGCATGAATAGGAGGCGGGGCTTACAACATGCAAATTCACTTTATTAACATGACAACATCATCTAGAGACAAACAGCTTGTTAAGAAATTGTATGATATCGCATTCTATAGTCAAAAAATGTAAAAAATAAAAACCAGAATACCCCTTTAAACGGCTCTTTAGTATAGGTCATCAATAGCTAATTTGTGGTGGGGTCCCACATCTGGCACCCAATGCTGATTAGCCATTTTAAGAGAACGTTTAGATAAGGGCTGCAGCCTCTTCACTGCTTACCAAGCACAGTGCTATACATTGTGTTTTGGCTGTGGTTGGTATTGCAGCTCCTTCACATTCACTTGAATAGGACTGAACAGCAAATAGGACGTGTGACCAATACAAATATAGACAAATACTGTTCATTAAAGTGGCAGTGAAAAAAAAAAAAAAAAATACATACTCACTTGTCCCAGTTGCTCTCTCGGGTCTCTTCCAGCGTTGTGCTGAAGCCGCTTATTGGCCTCAGGGTCACGTGATATTGAAATTGGTCAGCACTGCCTGTCGACAAGTGTTTTTTGCAGACACTCAGATGGAAGCCTAAGAGTATCATACCAGGCTTCTCAGATTTTCCAGACGCTGTTTAGATAAAAAGAATCAATAACATTCATGCAGGAAGTGTCTGGTTTACAAAGCCAAAACACATTACATGACAACTACAGATGGTTGTCTAATATGTGCTATATATCTCCCAATGTACTGAGTATATTAAAACTGGTGCAAGGCTAAAGTGGAGAAGCTGCCCATAGCATCTAGTCATTTTCCAACTTCCAAGTTTCAGAGACTTTAAGGAAATTCAATCTTCCCCTAGAATGGTTACCATGGGTAATTACTCCATTGGATATTACTTTTGATAATTCCACCATTATGTTATTGTCCATTTGCTTGACATGTTTACAGTAATTGTAGTGGTTTACTGTATCTTTAATAGTGGTAAATGTCGGCATGTACATTTACAGTTTTCTCAGAAAATGGTGATGATTTTAAATATGGCATAACAATAAAGGTTTATTATTGATCTGTGCATTTAAACAAGGCAATAACTGCTGCGATCAAAGGGAAGAAACAAAATCATAAGAATTATTTTTTTATATCTTTCTCTGTGCCTGGGAAATGTATCTATGTTGTGACAAGATCTAATATTGTAAAGATTTATCGTTGTGGTGTATAAACCAGACCATAGTAATAAGTAGTAAGACATAATAGTAGCATAAAGAGTCACTGAAAGGCAGATGATCATGCTCATTCTTTCTTTTGATCCTAATTTGTCAAATTGTGATTAAGGCTAGGGCCCCACTTTGCCTTAAAATACGTGCTGCAGACACGCGGCAATTTCCAAAACGTCTGTGGTTTCCCTATAGGTACAGTGCGGAAACAAAGTATTTAGTTAGCCACCAATTGTGCAAGTTCTCCCACTTAAAAAGATGAGAGAGGCCTGTAATTGTCATCATAGGTAGACCTCAACTATTGGAGACAAAATAAGAAAACAAATCCAGAAAATCACATTGTCTGATTTTTAAAGAATTTATTTGCAAATTATGGTGGAAAATAAGTATTTGGTCAATAACAAAAGTTCATCTCAATACTTTGTTATATATCCTTTGTTGGCAATGACAGAGGTCAAACGTTTTCTGTAAGTCTTCACAAGGTTGGCACACACTGTTGCTGGGAAGTTGGCCCATTCCTCCATGCAGATCTCCTCTAGAGCAGTGACGTTTTGGGGCTGTTGCTGGGCAACACGGACTTTCAACTCCCTCCAAAGGTTTTCTATGGGGTTGAGATCTGGAGACTGGCTAGGCCACTCCAGGACTTTGAAATGCTTCTTATGAAGCCACTCCTTCGTTGCCCTGGCGGTGTGCTTGGGATCATTGTCATGCTGAAAGACCCAGTCATGTTTCATCTTCAATGCCCTTGCTGATGGAAGGAGGTTTGCACTCAAAATCTCACGATACATGGCCCCATTCATTCTTTCATGTACATGGATTATTCGTCCTGGTCCCTTTGCAGAGAAACAGCCCCAAAGCATGATGTTGCCACCCCCATGCTTCACAGTAGGTATGGTGTTCTTTGGATGCAACTCAGCATTCACTTTCCTCCAAACACGACGAGTTGTGTTTCTGCCAAACAGTTCTACTTTGGTTTCACCTGACCATATAACATTCTCCCAATACTCTTCTGGAACATCGAAATGCTCTCTAGCAAACTTCAGATGGGCCCGGATATGTACTGGTTTAAGCAGGGGGACACGTCTGGCACTGCAGGATCTGAGTCCCTGGCGACGTAGTGTGTTACTGACGGTAGCCTTTGTTACGTTAGTCCCAGCTTTCTGCAGATCATTCACTAGGCCCCCCTGTGTGGTTCTGGGATTTTTGCTCACCGTTCATGTGATCATTTTGACCCCACGGGGTGAGATCTTGCGTGGAGCCTCTGATCGAGGGAGATTATCAGTGGTCTTGTATGTCTTCCATTTTCTAATTATTGCTCCCACAGTTGATTTCTTCACACCAAGCTGCTTTCCTATTGCAGATTCAGTCTTCCCAGCCTGATGCAGGTCTACAATTTTGTTTCTGGTGTCTTTCAACAGCTGTTTGGTCTTCACCATAGTGGAGTTTGGAGTGTGACTGTTTGAGGTTGTGGACAGGTGTCTTTTATACTGATAACAATGTTAAACAGGTGCCATTACTACAGGTAATGAGTGGAGGACAGAGGAGCCTCTTAAAGAAGAAGTTAAAGGTCTGTGAGAGCCAGAAATCTTGCTTGTTTGTAGGTGACCAAATACTTATTTTCCACCATAATTTTCAAATAAATTCTTAAAAAAATCAGACAATGTGATTTTCTGGATTTGTTTTCTCATTTTGTCTCTCATAGTTGAGGTCTACCTATGATGACAATTACAGGCCTCTTTCATCTTTTTAAGTGGGAGAACTTGCACAATTGGTGGCTGACTAAATACTTTTTTTCCCCACTGTATATATTTAAATACCTGCAGTTCTAGGCAGATCCTGGGAGAGGGAGGAGGTACCTGGATCTGTCTAGAGAAGTGGAACTCTGGTGTGATACAACTGTGAGTTGGTGTTATTTTTGTTTTTTGTGTGGCTGAAGAAAGCCAAATGTATAGTTAGTTATTTTCTGTTTAGTTAGTGCTCAGACAAGCAGGCTTTTGTTATATACGTTTTCAGGTACCTGAAGTGAAGGTTTATTTATTTTGCTATTTTTTAAAATAAATCTGTTTTCACTAGATACTTGAGTCCCTGTCTCTGACTGTTTGGGTCTGCACTGCAGCTGCTACCGAGCTGTTTCCCCACAATATATACAGGTCACCTGTTGTCCACATTCTCACTTTGCAGAGTGCAGCAAGGTGTTGGAAGTGACATCGCCAACTTCACCTATTCCTGCTGCTTGTATATAGAGAAGAACAGTGTCGGTCATGTTACAAAGCCAGGACCCGGGACTAACCACAGTGCCGGAAAATTCTCCTACTCCGGCGGTAGCAATGATGGCATCTGGGTGGTTAAGGGGCAAGATCACCCCCCTTTCCACCCCTGGGATACCCCACAATGAGACTGCAGGGTCCGAGGGTTTGCCATGGCAACCAGGAGGCCCATTAATGGCCTTATTGTACACAGGGATACTATGTACAATGTACTGCAATACAATGAACACTGCACTGGAGATCAGGAGATCCCATTTTCATGCCCTCTTGTGGGACAGGAAAAAAAAAAGTTTGAAAAGTAGGTGTAAAAGAAATTAAAAAAATAAGTTAAAAAAAACCCACCTTATAATTTAAAAAGTGCATAAGGTAAACTGAATAAAGTAAATAAACATGCTAGGTATCCCTATGTGTGTATAAGTCCACACTATTCAAAAATAGTGTTATTTATCCCCTATGGTGATCTCCATATTATATAAAAACATATATAATATATAAATTATACCGCATTGCTCTAATTGTCTTGGCAAGTCACCTTGCCTCCCCCCAAAAATAGCAATAAAAATTGACAAAAATTACAACTTTCCCCACAAATAAAGAGCCCTGACATAGCTCTTACAACAAAACAGTAAAAACGTTATAGACGTCAGAATATGGAGACCCCAGGCAAATCGTTCATTTTCAAAAAATGATGTTTTATTTAGTAAAAACAGTAAAACATAATAAAACTAATAAAAATCTGGTACCACCATAATCGTAATGACCTGCCAGACAAAGTTGCCATGTCATTTTTAATGCAGAGTAAACGCCATAACAAAATGCAAAAAATAACGATCGCATTGTAAGTTTTTTTTTCTCACATGGATGTCCCAAAAAGTTAATAAAAAGCTAATTAAAACATTATGCATACCCCAAAATGGTGCCAAAGGAAAGTACAACTCATCACACAAAGAATAAACACTCACATAGCTATGTCAACAGAAAAAAAAAGTTATGAATTTTGGAAGGTGGAGATGGAAAATATGAAAAATGTTGCCAAGCATTAATGTCCAAAATACCCTGTGTCCTTAATGGGTTAATAAGATAGGCCAATAACAATTCCATTATGTCCAACAGCAGCGCAATATGGGGTATTTCTGTTCCTGTGTGCTGGTAAGACAGGCGGAATTTTAAATTTACATAATTAATTAAGCATACTCCCCTATAAGAGGCCAAAGTGACCTCCCCCCACTGTTTTTTTTTTCTGTTCTGTGTGATGGGACAGGTGGAGGGAGGCTCTTTTGTCCTCCCATTTTTTCCTAAAAAGAATTTGGAGGGTTAACTACATTTTAGTAACTTTTTTTCCTCTTCTGCTGTTCATCTCTTTCCTTGGGAGCTTTTTACTCCTGAGGCTTCCTTGTTTCTCCCTGCTGCACACGTTCCCTATACAGCCTTCTGTTGCAGTTATAGTTCCATCCCATACTGCCACAAAAACACTCCGCACTTGCAGACAACTGTGTCTTTTCTCCAGCATCTAGGCTAATAAGGCGGGAGAAGTCAGAGGTGATTCCTTCCACACGGAAGAAGTTCCTGAGGTTCAGCCTGACTCTGTCCGCCTAGAAATTTCTTTACCTCCGACAAGGAGAGAAAAGATAATCAGAGCGCTTCAGTATCTTCTCAAGATGCGTTGGATGTTCATCAGAACAACTATGAGAGTCCTAGGCCTCATGTCAGCCGATGCAGTCCCTTGGACTTTATGGCACATGCGTCCCCTCCAGTTGGAAGTACTAAGGTTCAGACTTTCACCCAAAACCCGTCTTTCTCTCAACTGGTGGATACACCTGAAAGTCGGATGTCCATGGTCCAACCTCGTTGGACCCTTTTGACCGAAACATCCTTTTCAGGCTGAAGAGCCCATCTGTATGAGAAGACCATACAAGGAGTCTGGAGCAGGCTAGAAGGGATGACATCATCCATCTGGAGGGAACTCAGAGCAGTTTACCTGGCAATCCTCCATTTCTCTTCTCAGAGGAAGAGCTGTCAAGATCCGGTCCGTCAACATGGTGACTGTAATAAACAGGAAGGCACCAGATCGTTATCCCTCCTCAGGGAGGCAGGTCTGATTTTCACCTGGGCAGAGAAAAATCTGACCCATCTCTCTGCAGTTCACATCAAGGGCTCCTTGAACATAGTAGTGGATCAGTTGAGTCGGGGTCTTACCGTACCAGGAGAATGGTCTCTCAATCAAGAGTTTTGCACCAGATCACCCTGAAGTGGGGTCTTCCAGAAATAGACCTTATGGTGACCAGTCTCAATGCCAAGGTAGAAACGTTATGCTCACTGTATCAGGAGAACTATCCCTTGGCTGTGGATGCCCTGTCCATCCCTTGGAGGTTCAGGCTGGCGTATATCTTCCCTCCACTTTCCATGATACCAAGAGTATGCTCTTGAGTCGAGGGATCTATTGGAGGCTTCCCCCAATCCAGAACCTGGTTTCCCAAGGATCTCAGAAGTGCCAGGATCTGAGATGATTCAACCTGACAGCCTGAAGTTTGCTCAGTCCCTATGGAAATCTAGAGGACTGAAGACCTTTTCCTGCACAAGAGCAGAATCCACCAATAAAGCTACCTAAGGATAGGTAATGTCTTCAAGGAGTGGTACTCCAGACAGGAAGTGAATAGTTTGAATCCTTCTACGACAGTGATTCTAAATTTTCTTCAAGATGGCTTGGATAAGGGCCTTTCCCCTGCCACACTTAAGGTACAGGTTTCAGCCCTATCACCTGCTTAAGCAAAAGATTGACTCAGAACCCATTAATTCCCAGATTTCTTAAGGGTGCTATGAGACTTAGGTCAGTGGTTACAGCTCCCGTCCCACACTGGGATCTATGCACAGTTCTTTCTGGCTTCTGTGGCCTGCCATTGGAACCATTGGAGGAGTTGGGTCTTACGTTTCTGGCTTTCAAAACAACCTTTTTGCTAGCTATCACCTCAGCAAAAAGAATACGAGAGTTGCAGGCTTTTTTCTGAAGAGCCATATATTTTTTTCCGTTAGGGTCCAGCTCAGATTTCCTCCTGGGTTTAGCCCTAAGGTGCCCTCTCGGGCTAATATTAACCAGGTGGTCTCCTTACCAGTTTTTCTTCCCAGCTCCATCTTCCAAGGAGGGGGAAAACTCCATACACTGGATATAGTATGGTGTCTCCAAAATTAATTTTCTGCGCACACGGCCATTCAGAAGATTGGAGAACCTCTTAATTAATATATATGGTAGAGACAAAGGTCTCAAGGCTTCCAAACCCTCTTTATCAAGAGGGATTAAGGAAGCAATTTCTTTTTGCTCGGGTTAACATCACCCGAATTCATGAGAGTCCATTCATTATTTTTAACTGACCCATGTCACCAGATTTAAATGGGGCAGTTATCACATTACCTCTTCATTTGATCTCTCTGGGATAGTTGCCTCTGTCAGTTTCATAGAATTTATAAAATAGTACATATGCACCTTACAAACAGGGAACATGGTACTTCTGAATCATGATAGGTGGGGTCCTAGAGTTTGGACCACCTGCTCTTCCTAGTGATCACACAGGTTATGATGTCATTGATAATTCTCCATCAAGGTATTTTATAAAAGTAGCATAACTTTACATTATGCAGTTTCTTTGCATAAAAGCAGAAAACCCCTTTGCGGAAAAATACACGCAGCGGAAACGCTGCGATTTCCAAAATCGCCGGCAGTTTCCCTATAGGTATAACTGAAACACAAAGTCTGTAGCGGAAACTTCTGCAGACTTTCTGTGAAAAGCGTTCTGAGAAAAACCGCAATGCATTTACACTATGTGGAGCCTTAGACTTAGAATTGCACACATAAAATAAGGTCCTGGTCCGTAAAATCCGGTGCGAATATATATCAGTTGCATTTCCTAGGCCAAATCCATTCCACAGACCCAGACCCCAAGCATCATGTTCATGTTTTGATGCTAGGAGCCTTTGCCTCATTACAGCTCTACTGTCTGATGCTAGATTCGCACTACCATTTAGGCCAATCCGCCCCAGATTCAAGCAGGACTCATCTTTCTGCCAATTTCAATATAAAATCAGCAGAAACCCTGCGGACCCCATTATAGTTTATGGGGTGCGGGGGTTTCCGCGAGTAACCACTTTTTTAGGCGGACAGGGTTTCCATCCTTTGGGTCCCCATGCGGACCCAAAGGACAGAAACCAAGCATTAATGTGAACCTAGCCTGACACTATCTACAACACAGAACAGAAAGGTTCCAGTTTTGGGGACCGAAACCTAGCCTGGTAATAAATCACACTGGTTTACTTTATCTATTGGAGTGCTGCCAGTTTTTCTTTATTTACAACACAGAACAGTTATCCCTAAGGGAAGTGACTATGATGCTTGGAGTCTGGGTTTCTAGACAGGGTTTGGGATAAAACATGTGGGTAATATACAGACCAGATTTTGTTGCCTGTATTCTGTCGTGTACAGGAGGACTTAATGTATTTTATGGTTTACTGCATTGTGTTTGGTTTATCCTATGCCTTGTTTTGTCTTGTGTGAGTTTGGTGATGTGTATGCTAGATAGTGGAGAAGTGTCTTCTAAAGGATTCAGCCAGAGCGGTGTATGTGAGGGAGGTGAGGTTTATATTCTTATGGTTTACAGAAAACATTTGTATGGGAAAAATATGGGGGGGAAGTGCTTAAGAAATGTATCTTGCTGTAAGGCACTTTTAATGAAAAGATATCCCTGTATAGAGGAGAAACTAGGATTTTAACATTATGCTGCTGTTTTTAACAATATGGTGTTTTCCAAACTACCAATGAAAAATATTTCTTTTTTCAGCATTTAATATAGATCTTCCCAAGCTAACAACTTTAGCATGTGTTTAATTGCTGCAAACCACACTTCCCACGTAACATTTCATAGGTGTTAGCTGCTGCTTTTATGCCGCTATGAGATTCCCTCTTTCTTTTATCAGAAAGTTAATTGTACTTGATGGATAAATATTTGCACAGTATATTGTTATACTTGTATCAGTGGCTTTCCCTCTATACTGAACACACTCTAGATCACTGTGTGATAGTAAGTGGTCTGTTGCTTTTTTAATTATTTTTCAGTAAATCTGTGGAAATAAAGTATTGTGTTTTAGGTAAATATAATATACAGTTGTGCTAAAAAGTTTACATACCCGGCAGATTTTTTGTTTTTTTTTTTGGCCTTTTTTCAGAGAATATGAATGATAACACAAAAACTTTTTCTCTACTCATGGTTGGTTGAAGCCATTTATTGTCAGACTTCTGTGTTTTCTCTTTTTAAATCATAATGACAACCAAAAACATCAAAATGACCCTGTTCAAAAGTTCACATACCCTGGTGATTTTGGCCTGATAACATGCCCAGAAGTTGACAAAAAGGGGTTTGAATGGCTACTAAAGGTAACATCCTCACCTGTGACCTGTTTGCTTGTAATCAGTGTGTGTGCATAAAAGCTGAGTGAGTTTCTGGGATCCAGATAGACTGTTGCATCTTTCCTCTAGCCACTGACGTTTCTGAATTGCGAGTCATGGGGAAAGCAAAAGAATTGCCCACGGATCTATGGGAAAAGGTAGTTGAACGGTATAAAACAGGAAAGGGATACAAAAAGATATCCAAGGAATTGATAATGCCAGTCAGCAGTGTTCAAACTGTGATTAACAAATGGAAACTCAGGAGTTCTGTAAAAACCAAACCACGGTCAGGTAGACCAACTAAAATTTCGGCCACAACTGCCCGGAAAATTGTTCGGGGTGCAAAGAAAAACCCACACATAACATCAACTCAAATACAGGACTCTCTGAAAACTATCGGCGTGGCTGTTTCAAGATGCACAATAAGGAGGCACTTGAAGAAAAATAGGTTGCATGGTCGAGTTGCCAGAAGAAAGCCATTACTGCACAAATGCCACAAAGAATCTCGCCTTCAATACGCCAAACAGCACAGAGACAAGCCTCAAAACTTCTGGAACAAGGTAATTTGGAGTGATGAGACAAAAATCGAACTTTTTGACCACAACCATAAACGTTACATTTGGAGAGGTGTCAACAAGGCCTATGATGAAAGGAACACCATTCCTACTGTAAAGCACGGAGGTGGATCACTGATGATGTGGGGATGTGTGAGCTTCAAAGGCACAGGAAACTTGGTCAAAATTGAAGGAAAGATGAATGCAGTACATTATCAGCAAATACTGGAGGCAAATTTGCACTCATCAGCCAGGAAGCTGCGCATGGGACGTACTTGGATGTTCCAACATGACGATCCAAAACACAAGGCCAAGTCAACCTGTCATTGGCTACAGCAGGAGAAAGTGAAGGTTCTGGAGTGGCCATCTCAGTCTCCTAACCTCAATATCATTGAGACACTCTGGGGAGATCTCAAGCGCACAGTACACTCAAGACAACCCAGGAATTTACAGGAACTGGAGACTTTTTGGCAAGAAGAATGGGAAGTTTTACCATCTGAGAAAATAAAGAGCCTCATCCACAACTACCACAAAAGACTTCAAGCTGTTATTGATGTTAGAGGGGACAATAGACAGTATTAAGAACCTGGGGTATGTGAACTTTTGAACAGGGTCTTTTTGATGTTTTTGGTTGTCATTATGATTTAAAAAAAGAAAACACAGAAGTTTGACAATAAATGGCTTCAACCAACCACTAACCATGAGTGGAGAAAAAGTTTTTGTGTTATCATTCATATTCTCTGAAAAAAAATCTGCTGGGGTATGTAAACTTTTTAGCATAACTGTATATTTGTCAATTAACAAAATTAAGAGAATGAATTAAAGAGAAATCTAAATCAAATCTGTATTTGGTGTGACCACCCTTTGGAGGAGTAGTCCTGGAAGTGATGAGATGGCTCCCACAGGGCCCTATTCTCATCATCTTTAAATCTGTTTGGGACTTAATAACAGAGACAGAAGGATTTAAGCAAGCCTACATCCACAGAAGATCTGTGGTTAATTCTCTAAGATGTTTGGAACAACCTCCCTATCGTGTTCCTTCAAAAACTGTGTGGAGATGTACCTAGAAGAATTTATGAAGGCAAAGGGTGGTCACACTAAATATTGATTTGATTTTACTGACTACTGACTACTTTCACTGTGTAATCTCTGTCTACCACATAGGACCACTTGTAAGGTCATCTCTCTTGGCTGCAGAGAACCTTGTGTCCAGATGTGCATACAGCATCCATGCTGTTCAACTGCAGTCAAGGTTTTTGCAGGATGGGTGTATGTTGTTTCAGAATGCAAGGAGGGTAGGAAAAATTCATAAATTCATAGCAAGAAGTGGCTACTAGCTTGCTACTGCTGTTGGGCAGAACAGGGAGGGGATGTGGGAAAGGAGGAGAAATAATTCAGGCATCCTGCAGGAAAGATTGGAAAAACACATATACAAAAAGTCATGTTGCAAAAAAAATTATATTTTTATTTTTATATAGGCTTACCCTAACCTTGCATGGGCATGGCTTCCTTTCCCTGTGCAGGAGATAGCTTAGCTGTATGACTATATACTTGGCTGACCAATCTAAGTGTGTAATAACTGTCCAGAAGACAGCTCCCTGGTTCTGAGTTTATCGCCCTTGGCTGCTGAGGAGCTTAATTGTAACACACTTAGTTTTCCATGTATGTCAGTGTTTCTCAGCTAGGATTCCCAGAAACCCTAGGGTTCTTTGAGTTATGAACACAGCAACAAATACACATGTCGCTGCTTTCGCAATAATGATAAACTTATTGTATTGTGTTCAAAGATCCTGTGCAAAATGTTAAAAATATCTGTGGCAAATTATAGCACTGAACGAGAATTATAGGCTGGGATTCCTCAGAAGGGGAAACTTTTTTAGGGGTTCTCCTGTGGTAATAAATGGTAATAAAATTAATTAGAGACCAGACCTCTAAACTTAGTTTATCACTTCAACTAAGCCTTTATAATAAATCATACCACTGACCAAATTTGTAAAATAAATCACAACCCAGACTAGACCGCTAAAAGTATTTTAGACCCAAGACTAAACCCCTGAAATTAATTATACCTTAGACCTTACCTTTAAATTAATTAAACCAAAATCCCTCAAGTAAATTAAAGCTTAGACTGTATTTTAAAATGTTTTCAGACCTCAGAACAGACTGTTTAAATGAATTAGACTTCAGACCAGACTTGTAAATTTAAAGGGGTTGTCCAGGATAAAAAGATAATTTAATACAAAACTAAACACCTTCCCCCCGCCTAACTTCTAACTAACTTACTTTATCAAAATGTATATTTAATCATATCGCTGGGGCGGTCATGTGGCCTAGGGAAAAACCACACCGTGGCAGCAACGCATTGCAGTTTTTCCCGCAGCGCTCTTCACAGGAAGTAAAAAAAGGAAACCGCCAGTGTTTCCGTAGATATAATTGACATGTTTCGATTTCCAAAACCGCAATGGATTTGGAAATCGCAGTGTTTCCATATATTTTTCTGCAATTCTAGCGAATACCATCCACTTTGCAGTAACTGTAAAACGCAGTGGTTTTTGCTCTAGCCTTAAAGGGATTTTCAAGAAAGCCCATCTTTAAAACTAAGCCAGCCAACAACTGGCCCTCTGGATAACGGCTTTTGGCCACTAATTCTCCCTACAGCAGCGTGCTTAAAAAATGTAATATTACATGAGTCTACCATTTAAATGAATGGACGTCTATGCAGTGCATGGATGGGACAGGTTCTCCAGAACAGGAACTGTTCTCATCAATTGGCTCTTCATATTAACTCACAGGGGAAGGGATGGGGTCCCCAGCACAAGGTTATGCTCCACTGATCCATTAATACTTCCACCAAGTTATTTTTGAAAGGAAATGAGAACAGACTTATGTTCTAGTTACTCATATGTCATGAAGTACAGCACATCCGCGTCATGCTGATTTGTGTGGGCCCACCTTAATATGAATTTGACCTTATTTTTGCTAAAATAATATTTTATTAATGTGCATCTGGCCACCTACAACAGCTAATAAAGATGGTTTTATTTAGAAATAGATGATAAGAGGAGTACATAATCCTGGATCACCAAGGGAGGATGTTTGCTTAGCTGTAGGGTTTTTTTTCAGTTTTTTATGGAGATTGCAATCTTATTAAAGAACAGTGATTAATCATTGTAGCAATCTTACTTCCTCTTGGGATGCAACCGCAGACAACATGTATAAATCGTAACAGAAAAATATTGCCACAGCAAACTAGCAGCATTGTTCTTAGAGACAAAAGAAAAGCGTTTTAAAAAAAAAAAAAAAAATTATGATTTGTGCAAAAGTGTATATGCATTATGTTTCATCAGTTTTTTTTTTTTATTGAACTAGGCTCTGTTCACACTTGCTATAGTGTAACCGTTTGGGCACCATTGGTGCTCGTCATGTAGCAGATCCAATTCTCTGTCATTTACTGTTTTTGGTGCCTAGGCTGGGACAGAAAGCCAGAATTGGTAATGCTAAGATGATGCAGTGTTGTATGCAACAGAAAGAAAAAAAAAAGGTTACCTGACGGGAAACCTTACTCTTAGCCTCCTTTTAGACGACCATATGACTGGTCAGTGTGCTATCTGAGTTTTTCCCAGATAGCACACTGACCCATTCATTTCTATGGGCCCATATACATGACCGTGAATTACAGGGTCACGTGTGCAGGCCGACAGTCGGGGCCGCAAAATTCACTGAATGAAAGGGGCCGCAGAAGCACGGGCGACACGTGGGTGACATCGTGTGCCGCCTGTGCCGTTCATTCACGGCTGTCGGTTAGCACAACCTGCTTTAAAGGGATTATCCAGCTTCGAAAAATGATCTACAAATACATCCTCTGCAGTGCTAAATACTCACTGTTTCCTTGTGCAGCGGGCCCCGGGGGGGAACCCCCCCCCCCCCCCAAAAGGCACCCCTTTTCTTGTTTTTATTTTACTTGAGATTCCTTGTATCATTGTTATTTACATGCGGTGAATCTCTGAAGAAACTACAGTTCCCATGATGCAGATGCCTGATTTCACTCCCTGTGTTTGCTGCTCACAGGGGGGAGGGGGGAGGAAACATCACAGCAGCATGTGACCTCAGTTGTGGGAGGAATTTATTTTCTGTGATTTCATTGGAGGGGAGAGCAGACAGCTACATCATGGGAAATGTAGTTTGTTCACAGATTCACTGTTTGTAAATAACAGGAATACAAGGAGTCTCAAGTAAAATAAAGCCAGGAAAAGGATGTACAAGGAAACAGCGAGTATTTATCACTGCTGTGGATGTATTTGCAAATAATTTTTGGAAGCTGGATGACCCCTTTATGTTGATAGAGATCTGTCATATTCATTGTGGCTCCTGTACAAATGGAAATCCTGATGCCAGTGTGAGTCTGAAATGTTCAGTTCACATGATGATGTTTCAAACAGCATCTTGTTTGTCCATGGGTTGTGTCTAGTATTGCACCTATGGACCATTCAAGTGAGCTAAGGGGTGAGCTAAGGATAGGTTATTAATGTTAACCCTTCTAATGCTAATAGCTATGAACATAATAAATGAAGATACACCCACTTTAAAAATGAACCTGGGAACGTCTTAACATATATTGATTGCCATGAAACATTTCATTCCTTTCAGTGAGGGTTGGGTACAGGTGACAGCAGTGAGGTACCTCTTTCTTGTTTTTAAGTCCAAGCTGGTATAGAAAGGTGCAAGATGTTATGGGAGTATGGTCCCTTATCCTACATTCACATGAACGTAGCCGTCACACAGCTGCATTAAAATTCATTTATGTGAATGTAGTTATTCACATGACAGACCATGAAAAAATAGGTCATGTCCTATTTTTACCCAATTTCATGGATCCCTCAATAGACGCAAATCTATGAGAGATACGTAAAAATGAGTGCCCTGCACATTTTTCATGGTCATTTTGGACCACGTGGCTTATACACCACATACTGGCTACATTAAAAGGATATATTTCAATAATAACAAAAAGTACTTAGATTTATAAAAACTATGTTTTGCAGGTAAAACTATGGAACAAAAACAGTGAAAATATAGTTATATATACAGTACAGACCTAAAGTTTGGACACACCTTCTCATTCCAAGAGTTTTCTGTATTTTCATGACTATAAAAATTGTAGATTCACACTGAAGGCATCAAAACTATGAATTAACACATGTGGAATTATATACTTAACAAAAAAGTGTGAAACAACTGAAAATATGTCTTATATTCTAGGTTCTTCAAAGTAGCCACCTTTTGCTTTGATTACTGTTTTGCACACTCTTGGCATTCTCTTGATGAGCTTCAAGAGGTAGTCACCTGAAATGGTCTTCCAACAGTCTTGAAGGAGTTCCCAGAGATGCTTAGCACTTGTTGGCCCTTTTGCCTTCACTCTGCGGTCCAGCTCACTCCAAACCATCTCGATTGAGTTCAGGTCTGGTGACTGTGGAGGCCAGGTCATCTGGCGTAGCACCCCATCACTCTCCTTCTTGGTCAGATAGCCCTTACACAGTCTGGAGGTGTGTTTGGGGTCATTGTCCTGTTGAAAAATAAATGATGGTCCAACTAAACGCAAACCGGATGGAATAGCATGCCGCTGCAAGATGCTGTGGTAACCATGCTGGTTCAGTATTCCTTCAATTTTGAATAAATCCCCAACAGTGTCACCTGCAAAGCACCCCCACACCATCACACCTCCTCCTCCATGCTTCACGGTGGGAACCAGGCATGTAGAGTCCATTCATTCACCTTTTCTGTGTCGCACAAAGACACGGTGGTTGGAACCAAAGATCTCAAATTTGGACTCATCAGACCAAAGCACAGATTGCCACAGCTCTAATGTCCATTCCGTGTGTTCTTTAGCCCAAACAAGTCTCTTCTGCTTGTTGCCTGTCCTTAGCAGTGGTTTCCTAGCAGCTATTTTACCATGAAGGCCTGCTGCACACAGTCTCCTCTTAACAGTTGTTGTAGAGATGTGTCTGCTGCTAGAACTCTGTGTGGCATTGACCTGGTCTCTAATCTGAGCTGCTGTTAACCTGCGATTTCTGAGGCTGGTGACTCGGATGAACTTATCCTCCGCAGCAGAGGTGACTCTTGGTCTTCCTTTCCTGGAACGGTCCTCATGTGAGCCAGTTTCTTTGTAGCGCTTGATGGTTTTGACCACTGCACTTGGGGACACTTTCAAAGTTTCCCCAATTTTTCGGACTGACTGACCTTCATTTCTTAAAGTAATGATGGCCACTCTTTTTTCTTTACTTATCTGCTTTTTTCTTGCCATAATACAAATTCTAACACTCCATTCAGTAGGACTATTAGCTGTGTATCTACCTGATTTCTGAACAACACAACTGATGGTCCCAACCCCATTTATAAGGCAAGAAATCTCACTTATTAAATCTGACAGGGCACACTTGTGAAGTGAAAACCATTTCAGGTGACTACCTCTTGAAGCTCATCAAGAGAATGCCAAGAGTGTGCAAAGCAGTAATCAAAGCAAAAGGTGGCTACTTTGAAGAACCTAGAATATAAGACATATTTTCAGTTGTTTCACACTTTTTTGTTAAGTATATAATTCCACATGTGTTAATTCATAGTTTTGATGCCTTCAGTGTGAATCTACAATTTTTATAGTCATGAAAATACAGAAAACTCTTGGAATGAGAAGGTGTGTCCAAACTTTTGGTCTGTACTGTACAGTGCTGGCCAAAAGTATTGGCACCCCTGCAATTCTGTCAGATTATACTCAATTTCTTCCAGAAAATGATTGCAATCACAAATGCTTTGGTAATAATATCTTCATTTATTTTGCTTGCAATGAAAAAACACAAAAGAGAATGAAAAAAAAAGTCAAATCATTGATCATTTTACACAAAACTCCAAAAATGGGCCGGACAAAAGTATTGGCACCCTCAGCCTAATACTTGGTAGCACAACCTTTAGACAAAATAACTGCGAACAACCGCTTCCGGTAACCATCAATGAGTTTCTTACAATGCTCTGCTGGAATTTTAGACCATTCTTCTTTGGCAAATTTCTCCAGGTCCCTGAGATTTGAAGGGTGCCTTCTCCAAACTGCCATTTTGAGATCTCTCCACAGGTGTTCTATGGGATTCAGGTCTGGACTCATTGCTGGCCACTTTAGAAGTCTCCAGTGCTTTCTCTCAAACCATTTTCTAGTGCTTTTTGAAGTGTGTTTTGGGTCATTGTCCTGCTGGAAGACCCATGACCTCTGAGGGAGACCCAGCTTTCTCACACTGGGCCCTACATTATGCTGCAGAATTTGTTGGTAGTCTTCAGACTTCATAATGCCATGCACACGGTCAAGCAGTCCAGTGCCAGAGGCAGCAAAGCAACCCCAAAACATCAGGGAACCTCCGCCATGTTTGACTGTAGGGACCGTGTTCTTTTCTTTGAAGGCCTCTTTTTTTTTCCTGTAAACTCTATGTTGATGCCTTTTCCCAAAAAGCTCTACTTTTGTCTCATCTGACCAGAGAACATTCTTCCAAAAAGTTTTTGGGCTTTCTCAGGTAAGTTTTGGCAAACTCCAGCCTGGCTTTTTTATGTCTCTGGGTCAGAAGTGGGGTCTTCCTGGGTATCCTACCATAGAGTCCCTTTTCATTCAGACGCCGACGGATAGTACGGGTTGACACTGTTGTACCCTCGGACTGCAGGGCAGCTAGAACTTGTTTGGATGTTAGTCGAGGTTCTTTAGCCACCATCCGTACAATCTTTCCTTGAAATCTCTCGTCAATTTTTCTTTTCCGTCCACATCTAGGGAGGTTAGCCACAGTGCCATGGGCTTTAAAATTCTTGATGACACTGCGCACGGTAGACACAGGAACATTCAGGTCTTTGGAGATGGACTTGTAGCCTTGAGATTGCTCATGCTGCCTCACAATTTTGCTTCTCAAGTCCTCAGACAGTTCTTTGGTCTTCTTTCTTTTCTCCATGCTCAATGTGGTACACACAAGGACACAGGACAGAGGTTGAGTCAACTTTAATCCATTTCAACTGGCTGCAAGTGTGATTTAGTTATTGCCACCACCTGTTATGTGCCACAGGTAAGTAACAGGTGCTGTTAATTACACAAATTAGAGAAGCATCACATGATTTTTCAAAGGGTGCCAATACTTTTGTCCACCCCCTTTTTTATGTTTGGTGTGGAATTATATCCAATTTGGCTTTTTGACAATTCTTTTTGTGGTTTTCCATTGAAGACAAATTAAATGAAGATATTATTACCAAAGCATTTGTGATTGCAATCATTTTCTGGAAGAAATTGAGTATTATCTGACAGAATTGCAGGGGTGCCAATACTTTTGGCCAGCACTGTATATAAACTTTTTCTTTCTTTAGAGTCCAAGAGAGAGATATGCAACAGGTTTGCATACAGTTAAAGGGGTTTTCCGAGCAAAAAAATCTTTTTTTTTTAAAAAGGTCTGTAGATGCTATTACGGGGTTAATAAGTGCACCAAAATACCTTTAGCAGTGTTTTGAATGATTTCTGGGTTTCTCTGGGAGCTCCTGGAATCCTCTGCATTTGTTTACATGGTGTCGTTTCCTGTTCTTTTATCCAACTAAAATGATGCATTGCACATTCACTCAGATCCCCCCTCTCACTACCTCCCCCTCCCTCTCTCACTCCCACCCTCTCCCTGTTTCCCTAGCTAGATGTCGGACTACTAGCCCTACCTAACTAACTCAGCCCCCACCCCACCCCAATATACTTACCTGTCTTCCTGTCCTGGAGATCACTTTCTTCTGTGCCGCCGGCTCCTTCTTCTCTTGCTCCTTCTGCTGGCACCTGCGCAATAGATCCAGAGTGCCAGCACTCAGGCTCTATTGCACAGGTGTGGGAGGTCGCCTCCTTCTTCTCTTCACGTCTGCCAGCGCCTGCGTAATAGAGCCGGAAGGAAGTGAAGGTAGGAAGTGATGCCCTGAAGGTCCAGACAGGAAGACAGGTAAGTATGATGGGGTGGGGGTGAAGGGGTGGTTGTTCCATTTCCGGAACACCAACGGAAAATCAGAAAATATAGGTAAGTATACATTTTTGATACAGTAAGTAAGTTAGAAGTTAGGTGGGGGGAGGGTGTTTAGCTTAGTGTTGCCAGCTCATTTTATCCCGAACAACACCTTTAAATATGCATTTTATTCAGTAAAAAATTGACAATAAGCAAAAATGTTCAACTAAATGGCCTTAAAGGGATTGTATTAACTTTGCAATAATGGGCCTATATGAATAGGACTTTGTGGTGCAATTACCCCTCAGTCCCATATATTGTATACCAGCCCAGTCTTTTGGCCTCCAACGGTTAAAAGGGGACCCTATGGATACATTTAACTTTTGCACCAGGACACTGCAAGAGTCAATGTGAAAGCAGCCATACTTAAGAAGAAGGAATAAAGTCAGACTCATTGAAAACGTCACTGAAAGTGATTATCATGCTTGTATATTATATGTAACAGATAAAGGTTGACTAGAAAAGCAGCTGTATTATTACCAGGAATTCATGTAATCTGTATTCTCTTGCTGACATAGACATCTGCATTCCATGGCAGGATTAAAATACTGTGTATTTTTAGAAATGTTCTGACCTAGATGCACAGTATGACTATCTTTATACAGTAAACGTTAGTACAGTATATATGCATAGGACATGTGCCGTTGGCGGTTTTAGCATGATATTCTACATAGTTTAGGAATTTCAGGATTTTTAGACATGGAAAAAAGTCACCTACACTATCCATATGTTGTTGTCTGTCAAATATCTCTGCGATTCAAGTTGTTAAGATTACCTTTTCTTCTGTTTTATTTCTTAAACAGCGGAATACAAAACATTATCAAGCTATGACAAATGCTACCCTCCAAACACATCTCCAACTACGTCAAATGGTATCCTTCAATACAACTGATCATAGCGTTAGAGTTACATTACAAGCCAAAACAATATCTTTTTACTAAATGGACATCTTGACAAACAGTTATTCATTATTATTATACTTGTATCGCACCATCATATTCCGCAGCGCTTTACAGACATTGTGATTCATTGTCCCATATAGGGCTCATAATCTACACTACAATATATCAGCATGTCTTTTAAGTGTGGGAGGAAACCCATGTAAACACGGGGACAACATACAAACTCCTTGGAGATATTGTCCTTGGCAGGATTTGAATCCAGGACTCTAGAGCTGCAAGGCTTCTCACCATCACCATGCTGCCCCATAGGGTTTTACCTTGTTAGGACCTTTAGCTGTAAACTATGGGAGAAAGTGTTTAATTCCCTATGCAGCAGCACAACCCCTTGGCGTCAGCATATTCTGACACCCATAACTTTTTTATATTTACGTGTACAGGGAAGCATGTTTTGATTGATTTTTGTTAAAGTTTTTATGAGATGTGAAACGGAGCAAAATACAGGTTTGGCTCTTTTGATTTTTTTTTTCCACCTACAGCATTCGCCATATAGGTAAATATTTTTATTGGTTTGTAAACTGAGCATTTTCAGACATGGGGATGTATAATATGTTTATTTTTATTTCAAATCTAGGGAAATGGGGGTGATTTGAATTTTTAGTTAATTTAAAAAAAAATATTTTTAAAGACTCCTTTTTTATGTAACTATTTTATTATCCCCTTTAGGGGACTTGAACCAGCAACCTTTTGCTTGTATGCCCTATAGACTGCAATACAACTGTATTGCAGTCTATGGGTCTTTCACTACACCAACCTCAATAGCTGTATTGCAATGACAGGCCTTGGAGCTTTCATTATGCTCCCAGCTGTTATAGAAACAAATGGCCCCCACAATCCCACTGTGCGGGAGCTGACCTGCACCAAATAAGGTACAGGTCACGCCAGCCCCGGGTTTTTTTTTGTTTTTTTTTTTTTGGGTGTGGCGTTGGGTTGGACTCACTCAATGCAATACCCACAACCAGAGTGAACTCTGATCACGGGCGTTAGCGTTTAAATATCCGACATCCACTGTAATAGTACAGCGGATGTCGGAAAGGGGTTAATGGCATTATGGGGGACTAAGAAAATGTGACTAAAGACAGGAAATGCTTGTTATATGAATGAACAAACATAATTCAGTAACTTTATGCGTGTTTGGATGATTTTTACCATTCTTCATATTTTCAGGCTCATGCAGTACTGACTGGTTTATGGTTCCTGGTTGTGGGAGTGTCTGTGCTTTACCAGGCAGCCCTTCCTAGCATTTGCCCACTGCACCTCATAGCAGTTTTTCATTCTCGCCCAGTACACCCTCTGATGATGTGCAGTATTCTCCCTGTCTTGCTACTTGCTATATATTTATATTTATTTATCTATGTGTATGTGCATATACGGTACATATTTACCTGTATATATATATACAGTCATATGAAAAAGTTTGGGCACCCCTATTAATCTTAATCATTTTTAGTTCTAAATATTTGGGTGTTTGCAACAGCCATTTCAATTTGATATATCTAATAACTGATGGACACAGTAATATTTCAGGATTGAAATGAGGTTTATTGTACTAACAGAAAATGTGCAATATGCATTAAACCAATTTGCCGGTGCAGTATGGGCACCTCAACAGAGTGACATTAATATTTAGTAGATCCTCCTTTTGCAATAACAGCCTCTAGTCGCTTCCTGTACCTTTTAATCAGTTCCTGGATCCTGGATGGGTTTTTTGCCATTCCTCTTTACAAAACAATTCCAGTTCAGTTGTTTGATGGTCGCCGAGCATGGCGCCCGCTTCAATTATCCCACAGTGTTCAATGATATTCAGGTCTGGGGCTGGGTGGCCATTCCAGACTTGTATTGTTCCTCTGCATGATGCCTGGTAGTTTGGGCTGTGTTTTGGTGATTGTCTTGCTGAAATATCCATCCCCGGCGTACTTCAAATTCGTCACTGATTCTTGTACATTATTCTCAGAATCTGCTGATACTGAGTTGAATCCATGCGACCCTCAACTTTAACAAGATTCCCGGTGCCGGCATTGGCCACACAGCCCCAAGCATGTGGCCTCCACCAAATTTTACAGTGGGTAGCAAGTGTTTTTTTTGGATGCTGTGTGTTTTTGCGCCATGCATACGCCTTTTTGTATGACCAAACAACTCAATCTTTGTTTCATCAGTCCACAGGACCTTCTTCCAAAATGAAGCTGGCTTGTCCAAATGTGCTTTTGCATACCTCAGGCGACTCTGTTTGTGGCGTGCTTTCAGACGGCTTCTTTCGCATCACTCTCCCATACAGCTTCTCCTTGTGCAAGTGTGCTGTATTGTTGCCGATGCACAGTGACACCATCTGCAGCAAGATGATGCTGCAGCTCTTTGGGGTGGTCTGTGGTTGTCCTTGACTGTTCTCACCATTCTTCTTCTCTGCCTTTCTGATATTTTTCTTGGCCTGCCACTTCTGGGCTTAACAAGACTGTCCCTGTGGTCTTCCATTTCCTTACTATGTTCCTCACAGTGGAACTGACAGGTTAAATCTCTGAGACAACTTTTTGTATCCTTCCCCTGAACAACTATGTTGAACAATCTTTGTTTTCAGATCATTTGGAGTTGTTTTGAGGGCCCATGATGCCACTCTTCAGAGGAGATTCAAATAGGAGAACAACTTGCAATTGGCCACCTTAAATACCTTTTCTCATGATTGGATACACCTGGCTATGAAGTTCAAAGCTCAGTGAGGTTACAAACCCATTTTTTGCTTTAGTTAGTCAGTAAAAAGTAGTTAGGAGTATTCAAATCAATAAAATGATAAGGGTACCCAAATTTTTGCACCGGTCAAATTTTGGTTTAATGCATATTGCACATTTTCTGTTAGTACAATAAACCTCATTTCAATCCTGAAATATTACTGTGTCCATCAGTTATTAGATATATCAAATTGAAATGGCTGTTGCAAACACCCAAATATTTAGAACTAAAAATGATTAAGATTATAGGGGTCCCAACTTTTTCATATGTATATATATATATATATATGTATATATATATATATATATATATATATATATATATATATATATATATATATATATATATATATATATATATATATATATATATATATATATATATATATATATATATATATATATATATATATATATATATATATATATATATATATATATGTGTATATATATATGTATATACACGCACACATATTTGGGTATGTGTACTTATATTTACAAATATATATATATATATATATATATATATATATATATATTTCATACAGTATGTGTATCTATAGTATATAAGAATATGCATATGTATCTGTATATATATAGACTGAGAATGTCTGTAAAGCACAATCATGCAATCTGGTCCCATGATACAACACTTCCCAGAAAGGTTGTGTTCACATGGTTCATTTTTGCTTAAAAACAGCATGCAGTTTCGTGATTTTTGGCAAAAATCATAGCCTGAGCAGGACCCTGCATGATGCTGATGATCAACCATTCACATCTATTGCACATGTCCCTCATCTACTTCACTGTCTCTATACATCTACCATGCTGCCAGCCTGTCAGTGTCCATAACCTCCCCCCAACACACACACACACAATCACACTCACAGAAGAACACCTAATAGAAGCAGGGGATAGGCTTGAAGAGTTAATATAAGAGTAATGAAGTCCTGTATTGCAGACTACTTCCTTACTACTTCAGAGTGATTGCAGGCTTAATAGTGAGAACTGCTTGTTTGTAATAAGATCATCTTTGCCTTGAGTTTTCTTCCACTGCCTTTCAGCAACCCTGGTAGCTAGTCTCAACTTTTTTGTTTGATCAATGTACCAGGGTTGCCTTTGGATTTGCCTAGGTCTAGTAAGAGTGAGAGGGGCAATAGAATCAAGAGCTGAGGTAACAGTGGTGATAGTTGGAATAAACAATAGTGTAGGTGGCACTCTCTTATTCAATGAGTATAGAAGTAGGGTCCCAACCCGTTAGTTGCAACAAGTAAGAGACTTCACTCTCTTGTTTGGTTGAAGTAATGACGGTGTATTTATTCACCATTCAAACGTGTATAAATAACAAAGAAAGTGAATATCTGTGAAAATGTTCCAAGGAGAGTAGGTATTAGTGACAATTCAGTCATACAACCTTCATCAGACTCATACATAAATTATATGAAAAACAAACCATCAGGATATACAAAATATAGTCACAATAAAATAGTAAATCCATAAATTTAGTACCTTTCTTATGTAAGGTAGTTGAAGACCAAAGGGTGGAGAAGATAAGTTGTGGTTAGATAAAAGTATAGATGTGCTTGAGTGGTTATTTAGGGAACAGTCGGGTGAAAATAATCTACAGCTTGTGCTCTGCTTAGTGGCTTTGGAGGAACATTGTGAGAGGAAAAAGAAGAAAGTAAGTGACAGGAGTTTATAGGCAACTGAATAGCTCGTGTCAGTGAGAATTTTGATGGCACCATGGTGATAGGGGGTGTCCAATGAGAGGAAGTGAAGGAGCCAGGTGGTATAGTGGTGAATAAAGGTGATGACTGTGAGTGTGTGAACCCAGAGGGCGCTATTGAGCGACCCAGGGCCAGGCCTGAAAAGGCTCTCGGCCACACCTATGGGTGGGGCATAACTCCAGAGGGAGTGGATACAGTGGCAGAGCTGCTGTCGAGTTCTGCAGGAAGCAGGGACTGTGGAACCAGCCAAGGACAGAAAGGCGGTCTGTCCCAGGAGGGCTGGGGTCCACAGGGGACTTTTGCTTGAGCTGAGCATGAGTCAGGCTGCTTGTTGCCCCAGAGGCTAGATAGGGGTCAAGGAGTGAGATAGTGCCCTAAATGTGGCCCAGGCTGTTTATTGTTTTTGTTTATGTTCCACTCTCAGAGCTGAAATAAAAGCCATTTACTTTAGACTAGCACCATCCGAATGCTGCTTCTCCGGTGCCCAGTACCACCAACACCGCTGTCGGGTCCAGGAGTCTGCTGCCATTGAGGCTAATCCCCCCCAAATTACCACATGGCAAAGCTTGGGTTCTGCAGATGACAGGGAGTGTAGATGTGGGCAGAGCATTTTTAAAATTCCAATTTATCCACCATGGTTGTTCCAGCAACGACAGTGTAGGAAAAGTGAAGGTCGCCATAAGAGGCAGTGTCAGATGGGATCAATCATGTTTTAGTTAGACCAAGGAAGGATAGTTAAAGGGAACCTGTAACCAGGAAATTGCTGTGCACAGAGTCAGGTCAACCACTATCCTTCCTCCTGGGTCCTGTTTTCTTACTGTCACAGCAGGCTGTCACTGCAGGGATCACATCAACATTCATCTTGCTCACAAAGCTAAGGGGTCCCTAGTCTAAGGCAAGAGTGAGTCAGCAGCTGAGAGGGCCAAAGGACAGATGTGGTTCAAGGTAAAGGCTTAGTAGCAGACTAATTCTGAAAAAAATATGTTAAAGTAGTTTTAAGAAATTTGCGAATGGGAGGTATTTAGCTCTATAGTGGGACCCCAGAATGAATTATGCTGGTGAGCCTCAGGAACCCCAGTCCGACAATGCGCACACACTTATGCCTTCTCTTACTCACCCCTACTATCTATATCTCAGCTTCTCTGCTGTTGATGACATATTACTTAACCCTCAGCAAATCTCCACAATAATATTTCACTCCTATCAGCCACCACCAAATCCTGCAACTTCTTCAATCCCAGATCTCTTCACCTGATCCCTTTACCTCCAGCCTCTCTTCTTTGTGCACTTTGAAATGCACTGTTTGCTACAAATTTCCCAACATTTATGAATTCTTTATCTTTTATTAAAGGGAACCTGTCAACATGGCAATGCTGTGCATGCTGCAGGCAGCATGTTATAGAGCAGAAGGAGCTGAGCATATTCATATATCCTTTCATAGGAAAAGATTCAGTCTAACTTTTTGTTTATCCATTGAGCTCCCTGTTCTCTCTTTGCTATTAAGTCAAGGGGTGGTCCTATCAGTGATTGACAGCCTCCCCTCTATGACTGTGCATATAGAGATAGCTGTCAGGCACTGATAGGACCACTTCTTTGACTTTATAGCAAAGTCAGTTAGTACTTCATGAGTATTGATGGAGGGGCTCATTGCAGTTACAGATGCTTCAGGTAGTGAGTGATGAACTGCATTAATTACTCAGCACTCTTCTCCCCACTTCCTCTTTGCTCGGGATTATGAATGCTGACGCCACAACAGGCCCCAGAGCAGGGAAGAAGCAAGGAGCACAGTGGTCAGTAAAGAATGCAGTTCATTGCTCGCTCCTTAGACATAATTGTGTATGGGTGCCATTGTATTGCATGTGAGGGCACTGAAGGGACCATTATACTGACTGTGGGGGCCATTGAATTACATGTGGGGGCACTGAGGGGATCATTATACTACATCTGGGGATACTGAGTGGGCTAATATACTACATGTGGGGGCACTGAGGGTATATTACATAACTGTTCACAGAGGCTTCAAATAAAGCCTTATTTTTAAGTGATCGCTATTATGGGGGTACTCGATTGGCGCTTTTTCTCACTAGGGGGTACTTCACTTGAAAAAGGTTGAAAACCATTGATCTATAGCATAACCAACATAGATCCCTATTCACTGATTCCATTAATAGATTTCTATTCACTATTGACTGCAAGCTCTGAAAGCTGCTAGGAATGTTTGCATAAAGTATGAAAGGAAGATTTTAGAAGACTACGAATAACATTTCTTTGCTGAAACAAGAATACTTCTTTAGGCTAAGGCCCCACGTAGCGAAACGCGGCAAAAAAAACACAGTGCACTTCCGCTGCCTTTTTTTTTTCCGCAGTGTTTTTTTGCTGCATTTCGTTACGTGGGGCCTTAGCCTAAACTGTAACTATCATTTCAGCGTTCAAATGACATCTCTTTCCTAGTTGATATAAAAATGGAGATACAACGATTTGAAGTGACACCCCCTCTATATTGGCAATACAGACTGAATATGGGACGGACCTCCCTAGCAACGCTTAGTCATTGCATTGCTAGGAAGAGCTTTAGAACTAGTTTTCTGCTAAAAGAAAATACAATTTAATAAAGTATATTACAAAAATGTTCACCACACCATTACCTACACAATAGTAAAAAATATATATTAAAAAAATAAATAAATAAAAAGAAATAAAACAACATTTACATTATAAAACGGGACCAGTCAGGAATAAACTTCAAGAATAGCTTGAAGTGTTTAATGTTTTAGGTTAAGGCCTCACGCTGCAAAAAGCAGCTTTTTTAGTAGCAGATTTTGCAGCGTATTTTTGAGCCAAAGCCAGGAGTGGATTGGGCAGAACAGAAAAGTATAAGTGCTTCCTTTATATTTCCCATTTCTTTTGTAACTACTCCTGTGTTTGGCTCAAAAAAGCAGCAAGATTTGCAACAAAATAGCAACTTTTCCTCAAACGTGGGGCCTTAGCCTTAATGTGTTTTTTAACTTGATCTTATGCCTTTTCTCTTGCTTCTCTTTAATAGGTTATGTGGGTTTGTAATCTGTGCCGAAAACAACAAGAAATTCTTACAAAATCAGGAGCTTGGTTTTTTGGAAGTGGGCCACAGCAGCCTCCAAGTCAGGATGGAACATTAAGTGACACTGGCACCGGTGCTGGTTCTGATGCACCAAGGGAAAAGAAAGCCAGACTACAGGAGAGATCTAGATCTCAAACACCTTTAAGTACTGCTGCAACAGCTGGTTCTCACGAAACCTCACCTGCTAGTTTACAGTCTGATCGAAGCAAAGGGTCAGAACCATCATTACAATCTGCAGTGCAAGAGCAGAAACAGTCATCAAGGTCAAGAAGTGAACCACCACGAGACAGGTAAGAGTATGGTGATTCAGATGTTTATCTTACAACAGATCTGGACATTAGGATGTTTCTACCATTATCATCTATGTAACATTTCTAGGAGTAATAATGGCTCAGATGGTGTATGGTATATTTATATGTAATTTATTGTGCAATACAGTCACAAGTAAAACAAAGTACACCGTTTGAATTTTATGATTTCACATATCAGGACATAATAAAAAAAAACTGGTCCATAGAAGGTTTTATAATTTGGTAAATACAACTTTGGACGAACAACAACACATAACAAATTACACTGTGTCACTTTTTGTTTGAGAAAAGCTATGCCAGAATGCAACAGTGTGTAAAAAAATTAGATACACCCTTTCTGCTTCCATAGAAATTAAGAGGATAATTAGTATCCAGGTGCTGCTAATCATATGCTCTTGATTAACTAATCATCAGCAAGTATCACCACCTCGATAAAAACTGAAGTTTTGGCAGTTTGCTAGTCTGTCAACACAATACCAAGAAGGAAAGACATCAGCAATGATCTTAGAGAAGCAATTGTTGTTACCCACCAATCTGGGAAGTGTTCTAAGACCATTTTCAAACAATTTGAAGTCTATCATTCTACAGTGAGAAAGATAATTCACAAGTAGAAAACATTCAAGACAACTGACACAATCTTCTAGGAGTGATTGCGAGCAACTCAAAAACTACATCAAAGACTCTAGAGGCCTCAGTTAGCATATTAAATGTTCACGTTGATAGTACAATAAGAAAATACAGAACAAGTATGTGTGGGAGAGTTACTAGTGGAGAGCCTTTTCTTTCTAAAATAACGGCAGCATGGCTTAAAGGGAGTCAGCAGTAAATTCATTATAAACCTTATCACAGTAACTTGTAGAAGTGATTCTACAGTTTCTAAAAACTCTGTTATTCAACTTTGACGCCTTATTTTCATGGAAACCACAGTTTTATTCATATTCACAAACTTTGCTACATTCACATATTGTAAATGAGTCACACTGTGTGGTACAAGGCTTTAGAAATAATGTGTGTCTTTTGCATGTATATCATATTATACAATGTATTTAAACCATAAAATTGGTGAAAATACATGTATATTTCTGCACAATAATTCCTCTGATTTGGGAAAAAGATTCAGTGGAAAATATAAGGACTGTCAAGATGTGTTACATACTGTTACATATACCTAGGTTTTTTTTAATTGTTTTTTTTTCTCATGATTATTTATAGGAAGAAAGTCATGTCTGTTTCTGAACAGAATGGAAAAATCTCAAAAAGTGATCGAAAGAGAAACCAGAAATTTCCTAACCAACCAGGGCAGGCTTATACAGATGAACATAAAGAAAGAAGAGAAAGTAGAAAACTGGGAAAGGGGAGATCACAGGACATTCCAGAAAAATCTGAGGAAACAACAAACATGGAAGAAGATAAGGAAAGGGCTGATGAAGATTATCAGTCACGATATAGAAGTGACCCCAATTTAGCCAGGTACCCTGTAAAGCCACAGCCAGAGGAGCAACAGATGCGCATGCACGCCAAGGTTTCGAAGGCACGGCATGAAAGGAGACACAGTGACGCATCCCTGCCACATACAGAATTAGAAGAACCGGAAGTTCCTGAGAACAAATTAGGGAAGAATTCTCAAGTGCAAGGCAATCAGGACAAAAGAACTGCTCTAGAAAGTCAGCAGTCTTATTCTATTGATAGGAATGGTGATGGGATAGTTTCTAAGCCAAACCAAGTGTCAAATCACAGCCCACCTAGTCCTAGACATAGCCCTGTGCCACCAGAACACATTGAGGCTAAAAACCATGATTCTTTCAAAAAACAGACTCGGTTAGACCCAAGCTCTGCTCTGCTAATGAGAAAGACTAACCGTGAGAAAATGGAGACAATGTCCAGAAACGATTCTCTTAGTTCAGATCAATCAGAATCTGTTAGGCCATCCCCACCAAAGCCTCACAGGTCTAAAAGAGGTGGAAAGAGAAGACAGATGTCAGTGAGTAGCTCAGAAGAAGAAGGAGCATCTACACCAGAATATACAAGTTGTGAGGATGTGGAAATTGAAAGCGAAAGTGTTAGTGAAAAAGGTAAGATGGCACATTTATTTAAAGGGAGTCTATCATCGGGGAGAAACATATTAAATCAGCAAAACAGATAGGTCTCGCTCATCTGAATGTAACGCCTTGTTCCCCATGCAGTTTGGAGCACCGATAGTGGCTCTATTGCTTCAAGCTGCTACTTTCCACACTGCTCTAATATACCCTCCTTCCCCCCTCCCTTCTTTGAGTGACAGGGCCATGGAGCTATGCTGAATCTCATCTGTGTTCTTGAGTTCACTTTGGAATATTACAGCAGTGGAGCAATAGAAATTTGGAGCAACAGAGCTGCCCTCAGTGCTCCAGACTCCTCATTTGCATATTGTGAAATAAATGAATATGTCGGCAAAGGAGGCACAACTTTTTCTGGGGAAACAGGTGTTACATTTAGGTGAGTCTGACCTATCTAACTGTTGGTTTAATATACTTCACCCTGGTGACAGACTTCCTTTAAATTTTTACTTGGTTTGTTGGTCAGCAGTAACACTACGATAGTAATACTATGTGTGAGGTATATGCTGTGAGAGGGAAGGAGGAGTAGCTGAGGGACAACACTGGTTCGTCACACAGAACAACTCTTGCGCTTGACACCAGGGTGAGCAACCTACTTATCACTTTACAGAGAGAAAATGAATTTACAATATTGATACGTAAGGAAGAAAAGATCCAAAATATGTAGTTTACACACAGGGTTTCTATTTCTCTTTATTTAATAAACCTCTACAGGTGAAACTTATCTGATACAGCAAACTCTGGATGCAGGGCCGGTTTTAGACAAAGTGGGGCCCTGGGCAAAATTAAAAGCGGGGCCCCAAATGCTGATAGGCAAACAACATCATCTTCCATTGGCAACCCCTATAATAACTCCTCCTTTCTGCCAACAAAAAAGTAATAACAAGCCCCATTTACCACACACAATTCAAATGAGCACCTTTTTACCGCCTAATAGATTTTTATACACAGTCATCAGTTATCATAGCGCCTCCTAATAAATAATAGTCCCTGCTTATAAATAGTATTACACCCTTATCAGTAATAGCGCCCTTATAAATGATAAATAGTGCCCTGTATCAGTAATATTCCCCCTTATCAGTAACAGTCACCCCGTAAAAATAATACTGCTCCCTTATTAATAATAGCCCCCTCATAAATAATAGTTACCCTTATAAATAACAGTCCCTATGGTGGTGGGTGACAGAAGCATACTGTCCGTGGTGAGCTCCATGCGGGAGAATAACTCCCATCCCATGCATGAGACTGTGATTGCGCTGGGCAGTACTGTCAGTGACCGACTGCTCCACCCTAGGTGTGAGAAGGAGCGCTATCGGAAGTCTTTCCTCCCCACCGCGGTTAGGCTGTACAACCAACACCGACCTAAGCGGAGATCATTACACACAGAGAACTGAAATATCTCTCTGCCTGTTATATCCACCCCCCCCCCCCCTCCCTGCTACTTCCTATCTGTCTGTCTGCTATTAATGTAATGCCTCTCACCTTGGAACATTCCTGTACATGTTGTATTTGTATTTGTATCTGCTTATCTTATCTTTGCTGCTGTAACACACTGAATTTCCCCACTGTGGGACTATTAAAGGATTATTATTATTATTATTATTATCACTAATAGCCCCCTTTATAAATAAGCCCTCTTAACAATTATACCCCCCTTATAAACACTTCCCCTCATATAAATAATAGCTCCCCCCTTGTAATGGATGCCTTATATATAATAGTTCCCCCCTTATAAATAATAGCCCGTCTTATAAATAATAGTTCCCCCTTATAATAGCCCCCTCATATTTAAGTTTCCCAATTATATATAGTAACCCACCCTTATATATAATGGTTCCTCCCTTATAAATAAGAGCCCCCTTATATATAATAGTTCTCCGTTATACAGTGTCGGACTGAAGGGCCTTAGGCCCACCAGAGGAACTTGTTCTGGGGCCCCTTCCAACAGCTTCATGCTAATAGCCTACACCCCGGCTCCTTCACTGAAGTCTTACATACACACGTGGACAAAATTGTTGTTCCCCCTCCCTCGTTTAATGAAAGAAAAACCCACAATGGTCACAGAAATAACTTGAATCTGACAAAAGTAATAATATATAAAAATTCTATGAAAATGAACAAATGAAAGTCAGACATTGCTTTTCAACCATGCTTCAACAGAATTTTTTTTAAAAAGAAAACTCATGACACAGGCCTGGACAGAAATGATAGTTCCCTTAACTTAATATTTTGTTGCACAACCTTTAGAGGCAATCACTGCAATCAAACAATTCCTGTAACTGTCAATGAGACCTGCACTTCTCAACAGGTATTTTGGCCACTCCTCATGAGCAAACTGCTCCAGTTGTCTCGGGATTGAAGGGTGCCTTTTCCAGACGGCATGTTTCAGCTCCTTCCAAAGATGCTCAATAGGATTTAGGTCAGGGCTCATAGAAGGCCACTTCAGAATAGTCCAATGTTTTCCTCTTAGCTATTCTTGGGTGTTTTTAGCTGTGTGTTTTGGGTCATTATCCTGTTACAAGACCCATGACCTGTGACTGAGACCAAGCTTTCTGACACTGGGCAGCACATTTCTCTCTAGAATCCCTTGATAGTCTTGAGATTTCATTGTAACCTGCACAGATTCAAGACACCCTGTGCCAGATGCAGCAAAGCAGTCCCAGAACATAACAGAGCCTCCTCCATGTTTCACAGTAGGGACAGTGTTCTTTTCAAGATATGCTTCATTTTTCCATCTGTGAACATAGAGCTGATGTGCCTTGCCAAAAATTTAGATTTTTGTCTCATCTGTCCATAGGACTTTCTCCTAGAAGCTTTGTGGTTTGTCATAGAATTTTTCTATATTATTACTTTTGTCAGATTCAAGTTATTTCTGTGACCATTGTGGGTTTTTCTTTCATTAAACGAGGGGTACCAACAATTTTGTCCATGTGTTACTGAGTATGTTCCCCGTATAGTCAGCCCCTATAGTACTGTGCAGGCCCTAATATCTCCATGGCCAGTTCATGCACAGTACTGTATGGGGAATGACATGGCCATGGGGCACTACACGTAGGTGCAAGATTATAGTGAGGAAGCTGTGATGCAGACATAGCACACAGGGCTGCCAGCAGGAATTTTGAGCCCCTCCCCCACAGTATAATGCTCCACATGGTATATAATGCTCCACAGTATAAAGTGCTCCCCTGACCCCTCCACAGTTTCCCCACATGGTATATAATGCTCCACAGTGGCCCCACACAGTATAAAATGCTCCCCTGAGCCTCCCATAGTGGCCCCACATGGTATATAAGGCTCCACACAGTATAATACTCCACAGTGGCCCACACAGATAGTACCCCTTAGTGGCCCCAGATAGTACAATATGCTCCCCAGCAGCCTCACACAATATAATATGCGCCATACAGTATAATATGCACCCCACAGTGCCCCCCAGTATAATGCTCCACAGTGGCCTAACACAGTATAACATGCTCCACAATGGCCTTCACACAGTATAATATACTCCCCAGAGGGGTTCCCCCAGTATAGTGCTCCACAGTGGTCCCCCACGGTATAATATGCTGCCCATAGTCCCCCCCCAGTATAATGCTCTACAATGGCCCCACAGAGTATAATATAATCCCGAAAAGCCCCTTCCCCCAATATAAAGCTCCAGAATGGCCCATAGTATAATATGCTCCCCAGAGGGCCCCTGCTAGTATAATGCTCCACAGTGCTCCCCCCAGTATTTTGCTCCACAGTGGCCCCACGCAATATATTATGCTCCCCAGAGTGTCCCCCCCAGTGTAATGTTACACAGTAGGCCCCACACAGTATAATATGCTTCCCAGCGGGCCCCCTACTATAATGCTCCTTAGTTCCCCCCCCGAAAAATGCCCCACAGTGGCGCTACGCAATATAATGTGCTCTGCTGATGGCCCCCCCAGAATAATGCTCCACAGTGACCCCACTCAGTATAACATACTCCAGAATGGCCTCCACACAGTATAATATACTGCCCAGAGGGGTTACCCCAGTATAATGCTCCATGGTGGCCCAAAACAGTATAATATGCTCTCCAGAGGCCCCCCCAGTATAATGCTCCACAGTGGCCCAAAACAGTATAATATGCTCTCCAGAGTCTCCCCCCAGTATAATGCTCCACGGTGGCCCAAAACAGTATAATATTTCTTCTAGAGGCCCCCCCAGTATAATGCTCCACGGTGGCCCCACACAGTATAATATACTGGAGGGCCCCCTCTGGAGAGCATATTATACTGTGTGGGGCCACCGTGGAGCAGTATACTGGTGGGGGGGGCTCTGAAGAGCATATTATATTGTTTTGGGCCACTGTGGAGCATTATACTGGGGGGCCCCTCTGGATAGCATATTATACTGTGTGGAGCCGCTGTGGAGCATTATACTGGGGAGGGGGTCCTCTGGAGAGCATTTTATATTCTATGGGGCCACTTTGGAGCATTATACTGGGGGCCCCTCTGGAGAGCATAATGCTCAAAAGTAACCCCACAGAATATAACATGCTCTCCAGAGCCCCCCCCCCCCCACATTATAATGCTCCACAGAATATAACATGCTCTCTGTAGGGCCCCCTCCCCAGTATAACGCTCCACAGTGGCCCAAAACAATATATATGCTATCCAGAGGGGGCCCCCCAGTTTAATGCTCCACAGTGGCCCTACACAGTATAATATGCTATCCAGAGGGGCCCCCCAGTATAATGCTCCACAGTGGCCCTACAGACTCCGTCAGTGCTATTATTATATTATACTCTGGGGTCTCTTCAGACCACAGAGTATAATAATCGAAGGCCCGGGGGAGGTGAGGGAAAATAACAAACAGTTATACTTACCTTGTCTTACCTCTGCTGGGCCTCCTCGCGCTGCTCTGCTATCCTCGCCGGCGACCGCTTCCTCTTCTCTGCGGCTGACGTCACGCGTTGTGGATGTCACCGCTGAGGCCTGTGATTGGGCCTCAGCGATTACGTAAGGCAAGCTGTCAGCACGCCCCCACGTGACCGCTGTAGCCAGGCCTCAGCGGTGATGTCCGGAACGCCAGAAGATGACGTCGGACGCCAAGGACAGGTGAGTAAAAATGTTTGTTATTTTTACTCACCTTGGAAAGGGGCCCTGTGGCGCTGGGTCCCTTTATGTTATTTATATGGCCAGGCCTGACTCCGGGATCCGGCCCTGGGCAATTGCCCAGTTTGCCCCCCCCCTAACGCCGGCCCTGTCTGGATGATAGACCCAGAGGTTCGGGAGATCAGGGGAGGAGGGCGGGGATGGAGCAACCCAGGTGTCAGAATGCTGGCTCTGATCATGTGACCAGGGGTTTATACTCCCTGGGCAACCCCTTTAAAGCACACCTATCATTTCACTCAAATCTAAGAAAATAAATGGGTTAGTTGCTTACATAATAATTTTTTGCTCATACCTCTGTTTTTTGTCTCAAATTCCTCTCCAAATCCTACATGTGAACTTACCCTGAGGTTCCATGCACATGAACGATACAAAATGGACATGTAATGGATGTTTCAAGAGCAATTGGAGTCAGTGGGTTCATATGTCATTTTTTTTTAATGGACAGTTTTAACAAACTGTTAAAGAATAGAACACATTCTATTTGTGTCCATTTTCACGGATGGACAAGTGAATGAGTCACTTTTTAATGTCAGTCAAAATGGATTTGCATTTGTTTGACGGTCCTAAAAAATGGATGAGTGGTTTGGGTAAAAAAAATAGACCAATGATGTTCATCCCTTTTTTTGTAACTGTCACTTAAAAATGGATGACAAACTGATGCAAAATGGAAAGACTGCCAGAAAACTGATGAAAAATAACTTACACACTGATAGAAAGCAGATATTAAAAACTAACAGTTTCATCCATTTTTAACATCCATGTTTTGTCATGTGCAATGCAAACCTAAAAACAAAATAAGAGGATAGTTGTATAGTTACGGTATATACAGAGTTAGTACAGATGATTAAAGACATATGTCCATCAAATTCATCCAAATGGGAAGGGCATGGCTAAAGTGACGATTGAAGGAAATAAATATTCTATACATATCCATATACCTTCTTTGTTGTAAGCTGTCCGCTGTTGCTGCTGTGACAAGCTCCTGGGGTAGGCTATTCCACAGATTCACAGTCATTACAGTGAAGAAGCTTTGTCGCCCCTGGAGATTAAACCTTTTATTCTCCATACTGAGGGAGTGTCCATACAATTCCATATTTATTATTTCATCACAAAAGCTCATGACCTAAAATAACAAAAGACACAGAACACACAACAAGTGGTGGTCACACAACAAGTGGTGGTCAATGAGCCATAAGCATGCCAACACATGAATCGTAGGAACACTGTAAAAAAAAGAAACCTGAGTAGTGGGAACCTAATGCAATAAATATGGTAGAAAAAGCAGGTTTAGAATTCTACAATCAGCCCGAGTGGCCAGGAAATGATCAGTACCAAACCAGTTGGCACATACTTTGATAAGAACAGTATTGACCACCGCCTTAAATCTTAATGTACATTTTGCCATCACATTCCTCAAGGGGATATTTGGTGTGATTTTTTTTATTTTTTTTTAACCAAAAGTGGATTTTATTATCTTATTTATAGATTCAATCCTGCTTTTGACCTTTCAAAGCCTGCAATATGTGAACCTGGAATCTCTTAGCTTGATAAGGTTTACCATATTTGTACAATGCTATAAACTTTTTTTTTTTTTTTCCATAAGAAGCATTTCCCAGTTGAACGCTAGAGGTCACTCATACACAACCATTTGTCAGCCTTTTCCTCCTGCTGAGGTGAAAATGAGCTAAAGGGACAGGATCTATAATGAAACAAGCATGACCAGCACGGTGACACCTAAGGGCTTATTCAGACATCGATGGGTTTTTTTGTCCCTTAAAAATTGATGTTTTTGCTATTTGTGCAACTCTGTTTGTAATCTCAAGTAAACTCAAAAAGCACACTACTGTGGATGAGACCTGTCTACGAATTAGACAGAAATAGTGATTGTATGTTGCAGTTTTCTCTGTAACAATCACTGGAAAATCAGACATGTGAATACGCCCACTAACTATAATGTGACAGAGTTCAGTCCATGTGCTAAATGTTTTAGAATCAAATAGCTCAGGACCATTAAAAGTCAATGCACTACTGCCATCTATTTCCACTATTTTAGCAGGGTCTGTAAAGCTTGGTAGTTCAGTTTAGTTCTGTTGCTTCTTTTTTTTTTTTTTTTCAAATTGTGTTTTCAATCACAGCATTTTAACCAGGTTGTTTAATTAATGTGTGTGTCTTTATTGATGATACATAGGGCCTTATTTTTATGTCATTTTTATTTAGGCTGAGGCCTCATGTTCAAAAGTGTTCATTTTTTGTTGCAGATTTTGCTTTTTTTTTTTTTTTTTTTTTTAAATCTAAAGCCAGGAGCAGATTTAGCCAAAGGAAGTATACGTTTCTTTTTTATATTTCCCACTCCTTTTCAAGCCACTCTTGACTTTGGCAAAATGAGCAGCAAATAGAGCAGCTTTTTTGCAATGCAACGTAAGACTTCAAGCACACATTAGGAGGGACTTTATTAGGGAGCCAGACATAATCCATTCCCCTGACTGATGCAAGATGCACCAGAATTATTAAGAAGCTCCAGCCTCTTAATAACACTGGCGCACCTTGGGAGATCCTCTGTGCCAAGACTAAAGGTTGAAATGCTGCGATTTCCAAAAAAGCAACTGCTTTGGAAATCGCAACATTTCCGCTGCGGGTATTTTTCTGCAATGTATGGATGGAATTCGCTATAATCCTATCCACTTTGCAGGGACTGTAAAACGCAGCAGCCAAACCGCAGCATTTATGCAACGCACGTGGGGCCCGGCCTAAATTCCATTTGTGACAAAAGTTGTCAGAAGTGGAATATTTATATACCACCCTCGCCACTTTCCCAAAATTGGGTGTGACGGGCATGTTGTGGGTGGGGCATTGGGCCCACCAGAATTATTATCATTTATGCAAATTGTCTTAATAAATTTCCCCCCAATGGGTGTCTCCATCCTTAGCTTACATTCACACGAACATCATTAATGGCTGTGTGATGACCATTTTTCTTAACAGCCATCATCGGTCACATTAATTTCAATGTCTGTGAATGGGGGCTATTGAAATTATATACATTTTAATGGTCCGTGATATCAAAATATAGGTCATGCTCTATTTTTGTCTGTTTCAAGGATCCCTCCTTACACCTTTTTTTTTTTTTAACTTTTCTGATGTGAAAGTCAGAAAAAGGGAAAAGGGATGTGTCATTCTGGAGAGGGGTCATGGCTTAAGGTAAGATAATGTGAGTCAAAATTGCTGCAAAGCTCGATCACAAAGTACAATATGTCAGTTAATATATAGTGCCTTGCAAAAGTATTCGGCCCCCTTGAACTTTTCAACCTTTTGCCACATTTCAGGCTTCAAACATAAGGATATAAAATTTTAATTTTTTGGTGAAGAATCAACAACAAGTGGGACACAATCGTGAAGTGGAACGAAATTTATTGGTTATTTTAAACTTTTGTAAAAAATAAAAAACTGAAAAGTGGGGCATGCAATATTATTCGGCCCCTTTACTTTCAGTGCAGCAAACTCACTCCAGAAGTTCAGTGAGGATCTCTGAATGATCCAATGTTGTCCTAAATAACTGATGATGATAAATATAATCCACCTGTGTGTAATCAAGTCTCCGTATAAATGCACCTGCTCTGTGATAGTCTCAGGGTTCTGTTTAAAGCACAGAGAGCATCATGAAGACCAAGGAACACGCCAGGCAGGTCCGTGATACTGTTGTGGAGAAGTTTAAAGCCGGATTTGGATACAAAAAGATTTCCCAAACTTTAAACATCCCAAGGAGCACTGTGCAAGTGATCATATTGAAATGGAAGGAGCATCATACCACTGCAAATCTACCAAGACCCGGCTGTCCCTCTAAACTTTCATCTCAAACAAGGAGAAGACTGATCAGAGATGCAGCCAAGAGGCCCATGATCACTCTGGATGAACTGCAGAGATCTACAGCTGAGGTGGGAGAGTCTGTCCATAGGACAACAATCAGTCGTACTGTACACTGCACAAATCTGGCCTTTATGGAAGAGTGGCAAGAAGAAAGCCATTTCTCAAAGATATCCATAAAAAGTCTCCTTTAAAGTTTGCCACAAGCCACCTGGGAGACACACCAAACGTGGAAGAAGGTGCTCTGGTCAGATGAAACCAAAATCGAACTTTTTGGCCACAATGCAAAACGATATGTTTGGCGTAAAAGCAACACAGCTCATCACCCTGAACACACCATCCCCACTGTCGAACATGGTGGTGGCAGCATCTTGGTTTGGGCCTGCTTTTCTTCAGCAGGGACAGGGAAGATGGTTAAAATTGATGGGAAGATGGATGGAGCCAAATACAGGACCATTCTGGAAGAAAACCTGTTGGAGTCTGCAAAAGACCTGAGACTGTGACGGAGATTTATTTTCCAACAAGACAATGATCCCAAACATAAAGCAAAATCTACAATGGAATGGTTCACAAATAAACGTATCCAGGTGTTAGAATGGCCAAGTCAAAGTCCAGACCTGAATCCAATCGAGAATCTGTGGAAAGAGCTGAAAACTGCTGTTCACAAACGCTCTCCATCCAACCTCACTGAGCTCCAGCTGTTTTCCAAGGAAGAATGGGCAAGAATTTCAGTCTCTCGATGTGCAAAACTGATAGAGACATACCCCAAGCGACTTGCAGCTGTAATCGCAGCAAAAGGTGGCGCTACAAAGTATTAACTTAAGGAGGCCGAATAATTTGGCACACCCCACTTTTCAGTTTTTTATTTTTTACAAAAGTTTAAAATATCCAATAAATTTCGTTCCACTTCACGATTGTGTTCCACTTGTTGTTGATTCTTCACCAAAAAATTAAAATTTTATATCCTTATGTTTGAAGCCTGAAATGTGGCAAAAGGTTGAAAAGTTCAAGGGGGCCGAATACTTTCGCAAGGCACTGTAGGTACATGTCAATATACAGTGGGTACGGAAAGTATTCAGACCCCTTTAAATTTTTCACTCTTTTTTTCATTGCAGCCATTTGCTAAAAGCAAAAAAGTTCATTCTATTTCTCATTAATGTACACTCAGCACCCCATTTTGTAGATATTTTTGCAAATTTATTAAAAACGAAAAACTGAAATATCACATGGTCATAAGTATTCAGACCCTTTGATCAGTATTGAGTAGAAGCACCCTTTTGAGCTAGTACATCCATGAGTCTTCTTGGGAATGATGCAACAAGTTTTTCACCTCTGGATTTGGGGATCCTCTGCCATTCTTCCTTGCAGATCCTCTCCAGTTCCGTCAGGTTGGATGATGAACGTTGGTGGACAGCCATTTTCAGGTCTCTCCAGAGATGCTCAAGGAGGATTAGAAGAAAATGGACAGCATGTGAGTTAAATATGAGTGTCACAGCAAAGGGTCTGAATACTTATGACCATGTGATATTTCAGGGTTTTTTTTAAAATAAATTTGCAAAAATATCTACATTTCTGTTTTTTTTCTGTCAAAATGGGGTGCTGAGTGTACATTAATGAGAAATAAAATGAACTTTTTTTGCTTTTAGCAAATGGCTGCAATGAAACAAAGAGTGAAAAATATGAAGGGGTCTGAATACTTTCCGTACCCACTGTACCTACGCAAACGCCAGTGGTTTCCCTGTAGGAATAATTGAAGCAGAAAGTCCACAGAGGAAAACTCTTCGTAATTTGTGTGAAAAGTGCTGCGTGGGGCCTCAGCCTAAAGGCAGATTAAATGGTTAGGTGCTGGATTTTATACACCTGTGGCAGTGGGTCTGAATTCAATGATTAAGTGCTATGGCCCAATACTTTTCTCCATATAGTATATGATGTTTGGAGCTTATAAGGCTGTATATATGTTTCGTATTGCAATACTTAGCTGAGTTCCTCTGGAATCTATAGTATTAGAAGCTATTTCAAGGGAACCTGTCATTTGCAAAATGGTGTTCAGAAGGAGCTAAGTGGATTTCTGCTCTTTCTTTGCAAGGTGGTCCTATGATTGACAGCTATCTCTGTGTGCACCGTCATGGAAGGGAGGCTGCCCATTACTGATAGAACTGCCTCCTTCACTTCTCAACATAGAAAGAGCAGTGATTTCAATGGTTAAAAGAAAGGTTATACTGAAACTTTTCACACAAAATTATACTGTATATCAATCTGCTCAGCTTGACCTGCTGTATAACATGCTGCCTGCAGATTGAACAGCATTTTTCATTTGACAGGTTCCCTTTAAATAGTTTGTTTTGGTTCTGGAGATAAACATGCATTGTTGTTCTACAGTCATGTCATTGCAAAGGGCAGGCTCTAAATTTATGTCTCTTTGCTCCCTGCCTCCTTTACTTTATTGCTGGTGCTTCTAAGTGTCTGTATCTTGTCATCATATACAGCTGTCAGCACTGTACACATCTCTTTTACAGTTGTGTGTTCCGTGTGAAACATTGAGAATAAGTTTTTCTTATTACTTTGTATGCACAGTTATTTTTCTTGTATTATACATATCAAATATTTTTCCTACACACGATTAACACATTCTCTTGGCGATGTCTGCCACTTTTCTGTGAAGTCATGATGCTCGTTGTACCCATGTCACCACTAATACCAAATCACCGGCCTCAGCGGTGACCCCAGGCCTCTGACGTCACAGAAGTGCGCCGGATGTCACCAGGAGAGTGCTGGACGCCACAAGGAGGCCCACAAGTGATAAGGAAAGGGGAGTATGATTTTTTTTTTTCACCTCTCCTGGGTCCCCACCTTTTATACTCCGGGGCCTGAAATAGCCTGGAATTAATCAGTGTGACTGCAGTTATAGCTACATCTAGACACATAGTGTGTCCCCTCCCGTTAAGGAGAAATAGCCTGGAATTAATCAGTGTGTCGCTTTATTATTAGTGATGGCTCCTGTGACCGCAGAACCGACTGCAGTTGTAGCTACATCTAGACATATAGTGTGTCCCCTCCCGTTGAGGAGAAATAGCCTGGAATTAATCAGTGTGTCACTTGATTATTAGTGACAGCTCCTGTGACCCCCAGAACTGAGTGCAGTTATAACTACATCCAGGTACATAGTGTGTCACCCCCCTCAGTAATGAGAAATAACCTGGGATTAATCTGTGTGTCAATTATTAGTGACACCTCCTGTAACCCCAGAACTGACTGCAATTATAACTACATCCAATTACATAGTGTGTCACCCCCTCAGCTTGTAATTAATAAGTGTCACTTACTTATTAGTGACAGCTCCTGTGACCCCAGAACTGGCTGCAGTTATAACTACATCCAGGTACATAGTGTGTCACCCCCCCTCAGTAATGAGAAATAGTCTGAAATTAATCAGTATCACTTACTTTTAGTGACGTCTCCTGTGACCCCAGAACTGAGTGTAGTTTAACTTCAGCAAGGTACATAGTGTGTCACCCCCCTCAGTAATGAGAAATAATCATAGGGCTATGAAGATGACCTGGGATTCATTTTAAAGATAAGAATCATTTTTAAAATGATACCAAGATCAACATGATAGCCCTTATAGATATGGAGTGATTCACTCATTTTGGCATTGAGATCCCAATGCAGATCTCAATTCCCGACAGCGTTTTTAACAGCAAATCGCTCTGAATCTGTAAGGGCTATCATGTTGATCTTGGTATCATTTTAAAGATGAGATTCTTATCTCGGATCCTGAGATATGGGGCTCTAAATTGTCCTCCCCTTCCTGCCTCAGGCAGCATCTTAGAGCTGCATGAAGGAGGAAGGAGAGGGAAGGCACTGAGCTGCAGACTGCACAGACAATGATAAATCATCATATATATGTAAGCCCCTATTTAATTTGCATGCACAAAATTGGTTGGCGCATTTCTGCGATTTTGGTGTTTCTGTAAATGTATATATGTGTGGTATGTATGAATTCCTCACATCTTGCAGCTTTTTGGAAAGTACATTTTGTTTTCAGAAAGGGATTGTTTGAGCATACACTTTAGTGGCAAATTTGAATTTATGTGCAATTTTCTTGTAATCTCTGTTTGCTGCAAAGTTGCATGAAGGTGGTTGTATATATGAAATATTAAGTTGTTTTGTTTTTTTTTTTATATACGGTATGCTGTGCAATCTCAAAAAAGTTAGATTTTGCTATCACTGTCTGTTTGTTATGTGCAATATAGATTTTTAACATATTAGTGAATGACAGCAAAATATTGCTTGACTTCTGTATCAGTGGTTTTGAGAGCTCTTGTACTTTATTTTTGTAGTATATATAAATTTTGTACACCTTGCTCTATTATTTTATATATGTTTTGTGTGTGACTGTACAATTGAATAGGAGTTTTCGGTGCAAATATATCTTTTAGTGCTTTTTTTAAAAAAAATTGTTTGTGTTTGTCACAAAGTTACATGAAGGTGGACATGGTTATTGATAACCCATTGAGACAGATGTAATCTTCAAGTTGTCGACTTTCAAGAAATATATAGGGTTTAGGGGTGCACTTGTTTTTCACGGTGTTTAAGCCCTACATTTTATAGGATGATACTTTTTTAACATTTCCAGCTTCAAAATAAATTTTTGTTTCTTCAATTTCTGGTGATTTTATGAAGGTATGTGCATGCAGGTGTAGGCATTAGTGATATGAATGAACTCTGTGCATGTTGAACTCTTATTCATAGGAGGTGTGGTACATAAAACTTTTTGTTTGGTTTCCACTTTTAGCAACTATTATGAATTTATTTGCATTTTTTTTTCTAAAACATGCACTTTAAATCAAAATTGCATGAAGGTGCCTGTTTGTATACAGCACCAAGTGTCATTTTGACAATGCTTCAAGTGTCTGCTTTCAGAAAATATATAGGTATAGTATAATTATATATATATATATATATATATATATATATATATATATTTATAGTAAAAAATTTTTAATGTTGCAATTTAGGTTTTATTTGTCCATCTCAAAACTGTGAAAATTGCCCTGGCAGCCAGAGGGGAAAAATATCTGAAAACCCCTGGCAGTGAAAGGGTTAAACTGGAACATTAAACTGTGAGGATAGCTGGAGGGGGACATTAAACTGTCGGGGTAGCTGGAGGGGACATTATATTGTATCGGGCCACTATGGAGGCATTACAATTTGTGCAAGTCGGGTATTCCTAAGTGGTGATGATGGGGGTGGGGGAAACTTATGCGCCTTTGCATTGGGTCTACCAATGTGTTAAAACGGCCCTGATAGTGTGTCACCCCCCTCCGCCTTCAGTAATGAAAAATAGTCTGGAATTCATCAGTGTGTCACCTACTTATTAGTGACGCTCCTGTGACCCTAGAACTGAGTGTAGTTATAACTACATCCAGGTGCATAGTGTGTCACCCCCCTCAGTAATGAGAAATAGTCTGAAATTAATCAGTGTCACTTACTTATTAGTTACTGACAGCTCCTGTGACCCTAGAACTGAGTGTAGTTATAACTACATCCAGGTACATAGTGTGTCACCCCCCTCAGTAATGAGAAATAACCTGGAATTAATCATTGTCACTTACTTATTAGTGACAGCTCCTGTGACCTCAAAACTTACTGCAGGTAAAACTAGATCTAGGTGCATAGTGTGTCACCCCCTCAGTAATAAGAAATAGCCTGGAATTAATCAGTGTCACTTACTTATTAGTGACAGCTCCTGTGACCTCAAAACTTACTGCAGGTAAAACTAGATCTAGGTGCATAGTGTGTCACTCCCTTCAGTAATAAGAAATAGCCTGGAATTAATCTGTGTCACTTACTTATTAGTAACCACTCCTCTCTGTGACCACAGAACTGACTGCAGTTATAACTCCATATAGGTACATAGTGTGTCACCCCCTCAGTAATAAGAAATAGCTTGGAATTAATCACTATTTCACTTACTTATTAGTGATGGCTCCTGTGACCCCAAAACTGACTGCAGGTATGACTACATGCAGGTACATAGTGTATCACCACCTCAATAATGAGAAATAATCTAGAATTAATCAGTGTCACTTACTTATTAGTGTCAGCTCCTGTGACCTCAGAACTTACTGCAGGTAAAACTAGATCCAAGTACATAGTGTGTCACCCCCCTCAGTAATAAGAAATAGCCTGGAATTAATCAGTGTGTCACTTACTTATTAATGACCACTCCTCTCTGTGACCTCAGAACTGACTGCAGTTATAACTACATCCAGGTACATAGATCGCTTGTTGGCGATAATAGCCCTGAATATTGACCCATCTGTTAGGGCCTTTTGACAGGTCATTTGACAATGCTTCAGATTTATCACAGTCAGTGGATGATAAATCTGACATATCTTTAAACTGTCTAATCCAAGTTTATACCAACGTTTTCTTTTAGTTAGCTTACTTTGAGCCAGAATTTTAATACCCAATTTTGGCACATGTACACTACCGTTCAAAAGTTTAGGGTCAATTAGAAATTTCCTTATTTTTGAAAGAAAAGCACAGTTTTTTTCAATGAAGATAACATTAAATGAATCAGAAATACACTCTATACATTTTTAATGTGGTAAATGACTATTCTAGCTGCAAACATCTGGTTTTTAATGAAATATCTACATAGGTATATAGAGGCCCATTTCCAGCAACCATCACTCCAGTGTTCTAATGGTACATTGTGTTTGCTAACTGTGTAAGAAGGCTAATGGATGTTTAGAAAACCCTTGAAAACCCTTGTGTAAGTATGTTAGCACAGCTGAAAACAGTTTTGCTGGTTAGAGAAGCTATAAAACTGACCTTCCTTTGAGCTATTTGAGAATCTGGAGCATTACATTTGTTGGGTCAATTAAACTCTCAAAATGGGCAGAAAAAGAGAACTTTCATGTGAAACTCGACAGTCTATTCTTGTTCTTAGAAATGAAGGCTATTCCATGAGAGAAATTGCCAAGAAACTGAAGATTTGCTACAACGGTGTGTACTTCTCCCTTCAGAGGACAGCACAAACAGGCTCTAACCAGAGTAGAAAGAGAAGTGGGAGGCCTCGCTGCACAACTGAGCAACAAGACAAGTACATTAGAGTCTCTAGTTTGAGAAATTGATGCCTCCTAGGTCCTCAACTGGCAGCTTCATTAAATAGTACCTGAAAAACGCCAGTGTCAACGTCTACAGTGAAAAGGCGACTCAGGGATGCTTGCCTTCAGGGCAGAGTGGCCACGAAAAAGCCATATCTGAGACTGGCTAATAAAAGGTAAAGATTACTATGGGCAAAAGAACACAGACATCGGACAGAGGAAGATTGGACAGACGAATCGAAGTTTGAGGTGTTTGGATCACACAGAAGAACATTTGTGAGACGCAGAACAACTGAAAAGATGCTGGAAGAGTGCCTGACGCCATCTGTCAAGCATGGTGGAGGTAATGTGATGGTCTGGGGTTGCTTTGGTGCTGGTAAAGTGGGAGATTTGTACAAGGTAAAAGGGATTTTGAATAAGGAAGGCTATCACTCCATTTTGCAACGCCATGCCATACCATACCCTGTGGACAGCGCATGATTCGAGCCAATTTCATCCTACAACAGGACAATGACCCAAAGCACACCTCCAAATCTTGCAAGAACTATTTAGGGAAGAAGCAGGCAGCTGGTATTCTATCTGTAATGGAGTGGCCAGCGCAGTCACCAGATCTCCACCCCATTGAGCTGTTGTGGGAGCAGCTTGACCGTATGATACGCAAAAAGTGCCCATCAAGCCAATCCAACTTGTGGGAGGGGCTTCTGGAAGCATGGGGTGAAATTTCTCCAGATTACCTCAGCAAATTAACAGATAGAATGCCAAAGGTCGCAATGCTGTAATTACTGCAAATGGAGCATTCTTTGACGAAAGCAAAGTTTGAAGGAGAAAATTATTATTTCAAATAAAAATCATTATTTCTAACCTTGTCAATGTCTTGACTATATTTTCCATTCATTTTGCAACTCATTTGATAAATAAAAGTGTGAGTTTTCATGGAAAACACAAAATTGTCTGGGTGACCCCAAACTTTTCAACGGTAGTGTAAGCCACACCCCTTTTTCTGAGAATCCACATGTCTAACAAGTTCAAAAAATTAAGTCCAAACTAGATGTGCCACATTTAAGCCAGTGCCTAGTCCTTACCACAGTACTAAATCAGGGTTTGTATGCTTTTATGAGAGATCCCATTCAGGGGTTGAATAATTCTGAGACTGCAGAAAATGTGATATTTTGTGTTAAATTGTTTGTTTCAGCCGAAACTTTGTAAATGCTGCTAATAATCCCAATAGCCAATGAGGCTTGAATAATTTTAATTGCGCCTGCACAACAGTGGTGTGTGGTAGATTATTATATACCATTAAAATGACCATTCACCTAGGGATCTTTTAAACTGCTTTATGTCTCTCCTATCTATTGTTCTTAGAATAGCTGTCAGAGTCCATTTAAACTATTTATTGGGTAACGTTACTGATGACCTACTCTTAGCATAGGTCATCACTATCACTTTGTTCGGGGTCCAACACCCAGTACCTCCACAGATTAGGTGTTCACAGCAGTCAATGAGATGTACAAAGATAACACCCAGATGCAGATAGCAGATGGCTTATTTCTCTGTGTAGTGGCTGAGCCAAGTCACTGCAGCTTAACTCCAATTCAGATATGGGAGGTGATCTGCAGTAACCCATATGACCTCAGTGGGGGTGGGACATCAGGCAATCTCATTGATTGTTTTCCTACTATTGACCCATTACTGAGCGGCAATCAGGTGTTTAACCCCTTAGATGCCACGGTTAATAGTGACCGTGGCATCTATGGGATTTAGAAGGGAGGAGGACACCTGTTACGACATTTATACGCACTGAAAATAGTGTTATGCGTATTAATGCTCATGAGACTTTTAGCAGCATTTGAACATTTAAGCTCAAGCATGCTCCCAGGGAGACAGCCTGTGGGTACACTAAATATGACACCCATTCACAAGCGCCGTATCTCCGCTGTTTTACACAGGCAGACATTTGGTATATTTGAAGCCCCCCAAACCACTGATCCCCTACAGACTGAGCTCCCGCCTCCTCAATTTGCATGTTTCCAATACAGATCCCATGCAGCAAGATCGTGGGAGCCGTCTGGTGTCTATGACAGCCAGGAGCCTTATGAAGGCTCCCAGGCCTGTCATAGGAAAATAACTATAGAGGCTTGCCTGTGGCCTGTTTCTATAGCTGTACAGTGACTTTTTCATAGACTTCAATACATAGAATTGTATTGTAGTCTATGGGACAATCGCAGGTTCAAATTTTATATAAATGTGTGTGTATCTGCAAAAATTAGACAGCACTCCAGGAAATCAGGTAAAAAAAATGAGGTTAGTTTATTGCTTCATACAGCTTTTACCTATTTGCAGGGGCGTAAGTAGCAAAGACTGGGCTCCATAGCAAACTTTTGACTTGCCCCCCCCCCACACACACACACACACACGACATAGCATCCCCTTTCCTGGCACCCACACGGTATAACGTTCCATTTACACACACTATAATGTCCCATAGTGGCCTCCAGACAGTATATTGTCCCTCAAGGGCCCTTCCACAGAGTATAATTGCCCATAGTGGCCCCTGCACACAGTATAATGTTTTATAGTGGCCCATCCACATGGTATAATGTCCCATAGCAGCCCCTCCACACGGTATAATGTCCCATAGGGGCCCCTCCACACAGTATAATGTCACATAGTGGCCCTTGCACACACTAAAATGTTCCATAGCAGCCCATCCATACAGTATAATGTCTCACAGTGGCCCCTTCACACAGTATTATGTTACATAGTGGCCCCTATAGTGTTCATTATAGATATATCAGCCGAACCCAAAATTTTTGGGGTACACCACCCATGAACTATTATTATACTCTGGGATCTTTTCAGACCCCAGATTATAATGATCGGATGCCCACGAGCCTGCGACCTTACTCACCAATCCCTGCTCCTGCTCACAGCTTCTTCCGTTTCCCCTTCTGCCCTCCAGGGAGCCCGTGTGTCCCATATCAGTGATTCTATGTGGGACACACGGGGCCCTCTGGAGGGCAGAAGTGGAAGCCGTGAGCAGGAACGGGGATCGGTAAGTATATATGGCCCGAGCCCCTGCAGGTAACAGCCTATTAAAAATAAAAAGCAGCAGGGGCCCACTGGGCTCCATAAGGTCGTTATGCCACTGCCTATTTGGATTATTGCCTATACGCTGAGGCTGGCACCCTTGCATTCACTAGTGCAGTTTTTAACTTTGGACATGAATAAGAATAAAATGAATAAAAAGTGATCCAAATGTCTGACATTTCAAAATGGAATAAATAAAGAGTACATCTTGTGCTGCAAAAAGTTGTGTAAGAATGTGTCAACTAAAATAGTATTTTGTTTTTTCAAACTTAACTTCATATATTTGCTATTGCTGTGATCTTGCCAACCTAGAAATTATAAGGAACATGTAAGTTTTAGTGAACGCTGTAAAAACACCCTGCATCAGAGTTTCCATAAGAAACTCCTTTGTAGATTCCGCCAAAAAATTGGCACAGAGAAAAGACCTGCACAGGTCTATGGGGTCCGCGGGTACCTGCTGCTTTAGCTAGCGGACTCTCCATTCTTCGGGTCCCACGACTGATACGAACGACAGAGAGCATGTCGCAAGTGTGAACCTAGCCTAAATTCGCTATTTATACATTGAAGACAGTTACAGTAATTATTTCCCTGTTTAAAGAGGACTTTTCATTGCCTCCACCAATTCTAGTTCTTAGCATCTGTTAAAGAGGACCTTTCACCACCTCCAACAAGTCCCGCTCTTTACAGCAAGTAATAGGTCCTGCTCCTCTGATTCTGGCACAGTTAGAATTTTTTTCTAGTCCTCACCATTCCTGAGCAATCAATGCTGTTAGTTTTGGTGTCTGCTATGTTATTTAGGCTCTATCCTGTCATAAGTGTAGTGTCAGGCAGGAGCAGGAAAGTGGTATGCTTCTGAGCTCTGACACTATCTGTCTCTGATTGGAGCACTAAGTCATGCCCCCTGCCTAAAATATTATGCCTACATAATTTTCCATCAATAAAAACATCAGGTCTTCCCACAAAAAATAAACCCTCTCACAATTCCGTTTAAGTTAAAAGTGTTGTCTAGGATATAGATTTTTATGGTCCATCCTTAGGATAGGCTATAAATATGTGATAGTTGGAGGGCCGACAGGTGGCCCCTATGCGCTGATCAGCTGTATAGTGTCAGTTCTGGTGCCTGTACTCTACCCAACACAAGGCCGGAAGTCAATGGGAGCTGTGCTACAATATCAGCAGCCAGCCACTGTACAGGGCACAGATCCAACTGCCTCGTGTTGTGTATAGTATGGGCAGTGGAAGTGGCCCTGTTCAGTTGATTGGTGTAGGGGCCACCTGCTGGCCCCCCATCGATCAAATATAAAAACCTGAATCCTGGACAATCTCTTTAATAGAGGGAGTTTTCTCTGTTTAGGATTCTGATCTCTAGGCCAGTTTGGAGAACAATCACAAAAGGCCTCTCTGTTCCTATCCAGCATTGCACAAAAACATTGATTTAAATGGGCACTATATAATCTGTAGTTTCCTCTGTGGTGATGCTGGTGGGAAATTGACACATTCCAAATTCTACCACAGATTACTTCTGATCACAGGGATCCAACACAGAGGACACTTTTTTAATCACTTTCTTGTCAAGGGACCCTCCTCACAAGAAGGTAGTGTGGATCAAGAACCCCTTTAGACTGAGGCTCCTTTGTAGCAAATTGCTGGAAAAAGACGCTGCAGAAAAGACCTCTGCAGACTTTCTGCCCCTAGTATACCTATACGGAAAATGCCAGCATTTCCTTAAATGTAATTAACATGCTGCGATTTACAAAAACGCTTGTGTTTATGAAATTGCTGCATTTTCGCTGCAGATTTTTTGTCTGCAATGTGTGGGTGAGTTTAGGCAGAATCGCAGTGTGGGGCCCCAACCTTAGGTATAGAAAACCAAAATGAATTACAACGGTAATTTCTAGAGTTCCCCTTTAAGAGTACTGCTGAATAGTTCAGTTTGTTCTAGGTTGGTTCACATCTGCGTTCGGGTTTCCGTTCGGGGAGTCCGCTTGGGGACCCCCCCGAACAGAAACCTATATGCATGAAAAAGCGATTTACCTGTCAAACCCGCGAAAACCGAGCGGAAACCACACGGACTCCATTATAGTCTATGCCATAGACTTTATGGGGTCCGCGGGTTTTCCAGGTAAACCGCTTTTTTATGCGTATAGGTTTCCGTTTGGGGGGTTCCCAAGCGGACTCCCCCGAACGGAAACCCGAACACAGATGTCAACCGGGCCTTAGTAGAATGAGCCAGGTGTAATTGATGTCTTCCACTGCAGAACTACTGTCTGTATTGCTTAGATTCTCAAGATTCTTAGATTCTCAATATGGTCAAGATAAAGTCATTTATCAAAGAGGACATGCTGTTTACTGAGCCTTTATCTATCTGGTTCCTTAATCATTAAAAAGCCTCATTTTTATAATCTGAAAATGAGTACAAATAACTGGGAACGAAGAAGCTTTGCCCTGAAACAACCTTGTGCTGCAGCCTCCTGCTTGATAAGGTCTCTGCCATGCTTCACAAGGCACAACAGGGGTTAAATGCATTAGCACTGTAATGGCTGCAACCCAGAAATAAAATATTTGTGGATCTTGTCAAAGAGAATTAGAAAACAAGCAAGACGAGAATGATTAGCGACTTTTCCATTGTGTGTGTGGTGAGCTACAGGATCATTATGTACTTTCATAAAGCCTAGTTAACAAAGAGATCATGTTCTGAAGCTGTAAACTACTTGTACAAGTCTTCCTAGAAATGCCTTTTCAGTTGTTAGCACTCATACCTTTAATGCATGTTGGGAGAATTCCACCTATCTTATTATAGTGCTTTTCAGTGTTATTGAACCTGTTGGGAACAGCTGGTTTAAACCGAAGGATATCCTGTAAACATCTTGCCATGCCACAGATGTCTTCAAGGAGCTGTACTCCGTGACCCTTACAAATTACTAAAAATTAAGGAGCCATACTGCTTTTTTCTGAGATCTTCCACATGTTCCTCTATTACATTGAAAGAGAGAATATGGCACAGTCTTGGAGGTCTTCAAATCTCCAAGTCAGAAGACAAAGGGCCACGTCCCTTGGAGGAGTACTATGGTCCTATTCTGTTGGTAGATGTCATAGGACACAGATTCAGCTAATGATATCTTGTAATATCTCTCACTGATATGTCACAAAATAAAAACACTGCTGTGTAAGGGATTCCATCAGACAGCGGTCCTAGATGTTATGAAATAGCTATGTAGTGTGCCATTTCATGTGATCTTCTCTAAGAGAATGGGATTTTCCAATATTTTTCAGTCTTGAGTCCTAGATACCTACTGAAACTTTATCCTATGACTACATGATTATCATTTGCGAGGCAAGTGACCAGGCATGACATTATTTGATACTAGGAGTAAGTTCACATCTGTGTCACTTCATCTGTTCTTCTGGTCCATCACAGGCAGACAACAAGGAATCCCAAGAAACCTCATTGATTGTAATGGGGTCTGTCCAATATCCGTTATTTTTTTACTGACATAACTGGACGAAAAAGTCGGGCTTGAAGTACTTTTTCATCTGTGATTTCAGACAGACTCTGTGTTAGGTGGACTCTGGCACAGATGTTATATCATATGTCCTCTTTTAGAAGTCAGTCCAAATACCCTGGCTAAACAGGAATAATGGTTGCGGCATTCCTATTGATTCTTGAAATTCCAGAGGCTGAGCCTAGTATTTCTCATGTCAGCTTTTATGAGGTGCAATATTTATTTCATGCCATGAGCGGCATTTGCATCCCTCTTCATGAGACGGTTAATTGTGGACTCATCAGGACAGATGTATCGGGGGAAGCCGCCATCTAGTTAGCATTGCACTGAGTAGCTATTGATTAATGTGCTGATCAATGAGGGCAATCCGCTGCAGAGATTTGTTTTGATGACAGCAGCACGCTGTATATGGCAGCTCTGGCCTCTTCGACGCGAGTTGTTTGACACTGCAGAGTATTTTGGCTCAGAGCTCAAAGAAAGCAGTCGCTGATGACTTTTATTTGAACATTTCTGTCAGTGGTTACATTGCACCGCTGCTTGTACGTTTAGACGACGCTCACCAGCTACATTCTTGACGACAGCTCGGTTTATGTGCATTCTCATGCCTCTGATATGTTCTCTGGGCTTGTCCAGTTTCTGCTCCAGACGCTGCACTCAGGGACAGGTAACCATCGTGGTACTGCAGATGTGGCAGGTGTTGTATGCTCATCCTAGCATAGAATGCAGCATTTATAGTAGCGTAGTCTTTGTTGCATGATTCAGAAGAATACGGAGACTTGCCTGCAATGTGCTTGGCCTGTTGGTTCAGATGCTTAACCCATTGAGAAATGCTGATGCTATGTATGTTCAGCTTTATGCAATATGATTATCTTCAGCATGTTTTAGACCCCATTACTAATGCTGAAAATCCTTTTTAGTGAGTGAATAAGCATGCCTTGAAAGGGTTAATTTGCATTATCACAGATGCACTGCATGTCAGGCACCTTATAGACTGTATTGTGTTGGATAATGTTCATACAGATTGTCTGGGTTATTTTTAGCCGCTGTGTTTGGCAGAAGACAATTGGAGTGTCCTGTGTCCCCTCAGTCGTGCTGTGGTTAGTACATTTTAAGAGCCTATTGAAAAGCAATGAGTGCCTATTTCTGTGCTGTGATTAACAGGAGAGAGCCGGAGCTTTGATGGAAGGAGTCTGCGGTTAGCAGTGTTATTTGCAGAATCGTTTCATGCTACAGCCTTTGCCACTTCAGCTTTGGGATGGGGTGTCATAAAAGAAACAAATTTATGTCTTTGATTATGGAAGTGAATTTTTATAGTGCACATAATGCAGGTTAAAACATTTCTGCCTTTAGCATTAATACCTACAATACAAATCTGTCTCCTAAAATATTTAGCAATGGGAATTTTTTATACCCATAATAGCCTAAACCTTTGTTTCTATTTTGGGATAACATATCTCCAAACTTTTTGGACTGTCAGTGAGAGACACTTACAATGTGTGAAGGTTTAATATTTGTTTGCACATCTATATAGGTTTCTATTAAAATATCTGCACAATCAATATCTGAACATTTTATGGTCTAAATTATCCAAATTATGATATATTATATAAGTTGATGTAAAAAATACAGCTAGGGACCAGACAGTTTCTGAAACAATATAGTTAAGTTTAAAAACTTACTGTATATCAAAAAGAGGGACATTTAGGCTGAGGCCCCACGTTCTCAAAACGCAGCTTTTTTGTTGCAGATTTTATTCAGTTTTTTTAGCCAAAGCCTAAAATGGCTACTAAAGGAATGGGACATATATAGGAAGCTCTTATACTTCTACCTTTTGCTCAATCCACTCCTGGTTTTGACTAATAAAAAACGCAGCAAAATCAGCAACAAAAAAATTTTGCGCTTGTGCAACATGGGGCCTTAGCCTTAAGGAGCAAAAAGGGGCAGGGGGACTTGGGACAAACATAGGGCCTGTCCCTCCTAAAGAAGGACATTTTGGATGTATGAAAGAAGACATTTTCACATGAAGCTTTATAAACCTCATTTGCTACAAAATTGACGCGTCATACAGTTCCTTATAATTTGTGGTGTAATGAGCATGGCTGATGTCTGTTAAAAGGGACAAGCTGTTGTAGAAACTGTAGTAGATACTGTGTAGCATTTGGGTGGCATATCTTTTTGTATTATAATGATGATGATGACTATCATCATTATTCTTTCTATATTCTTACTGTCTTTGTCTGGAACAAGGTTACAAACGTAAAACTATTGTTTGAAATAATTGCAATAATAAATCTGTATATATTAGAGATACCGTATTACAGTAAAATTATATGCAAAGCAAATATAATTTTACATAACTGGTCCTTTAAAGTGGATCTGTCACCATGTAATTTAATATCTAACCAGCCACAGTTTATTGTAGTGTACATTATGCTGAGGACCATCATACCTTTAACTAGTCTAATAGATGCACCATAGTACATTAAAAATTATGTAGAAATTGCCTGTAAATCCCAATGGTCAGTTATATTGTTTCAGAATATAACTTTATATTCTACAATGTTTAGCTCACAGTAGTGATCTTCCAGTTTTGTTAACATGCTGAAATAAATTGGTAGCTAAATGTTCTGCACCTTTCTATTGTGCCCATGTTGTCTTATTCTTTACCATTTTGAAGATCCTTGTTTTCTGTCAGTGGATAAAGTGTTCTTATTTGCATCCAGAGACAGGCTCCTTTATATATCATATCCATTGCATATTGTGTGACTGATCTAGCATTGCCAGAACTCGTGGCGCCAAATAAATATAAATATGGAGACTTGCAAGTGTATCTGTCTTTAATGTTTTTCACTGTTACAGGCGACTTGGACTATTACTGGCTGGACCCTGCCACATGGCACACTAGAGATACATCCCCTCTTGGTTCGGTAAGAAATTTAACAATTGCTTCTAAACTACATTTCTGGGTTTGCTAAGAAGGTTTACTTTTAATGAAACTTGTACAATGGCATGCAGTGTTTCCAATCATGGCAGAAAGCTTCATATGGAGAATGGTGGGTGGGCTATGTTAGATTATACACAGATGTTGGACTATCTATATGCTTAGATACGTACACTGTACATTGTTTTAATGAATTAGTGCCATTTAGATGGGCATATATTGGCACTGTATACTTCTGATAGACTTATTATATTATAGGTTTGCTGGAAGACAATATCCTTTCCTTAGTTCACTTAATTCCCCTCTACAAGGGTACTATGTGGGTTATGCAAAAGAGCATTTTAGAATACATAAAAAAAAAAGATATATAAAGTTACTTTTTATTTGTTCTTTCGCTTAATATTCCACATTCAGCAGTAATTTCCTTGATATTTTAGTGGTTTGTACATTGTGGTAAGTTTGGCCCATTATTATGCAGGCGTATGGAAGGGACAGTGAGAAGTTTGTGTTGTTCATGCAGTTTGGTTCTGTTAATCTGAATTTGCCTACAAAAAGTAGATGTTTGTCCATCTATTGTTTATTGATGAGGAATAAGAAATTTGCCACAAGAAGGATGTTAGTTGTCACTATGTTGTCCTCGGAAAATTGATGCATGAGCAGTACCACCCATCCACCCCCCATCCCATTTAAGAGGAGTGATCAAGTCTTTGAAATCTAAACTTGCTGTAAGACACACATATAACGGTCAAGGGTCAAGTAGGTACGTACTTACTTGTGGTTAGTGTTCCCTCGGATAAGAGCAGATTTTGGGAAAAGGAAATTGTTTGCTATGGTCAAGTTGTTCTTTTCCTTTTGTCCTGTATTTTTTTTTTGGTATAAATATAAATGAATTGTCCAGAGATCACAAATAGGGCCATGTAAATTAACCAGATGTACTGTATTCCAAACCATTGTCCTGGCTGAGTATAATGTACAGCCCTACAATGGAGACACTTTTCCAAGTAAATTCTTTATTTGTACTCTGCCACAAGGTTACATAAAAAATCTCCACACATGAGTGCAGATGTTATTGAGTAAAATAATATGCAAGAAGAGTGTAAAAGAATCAACTTGGAATTGGGGGTCAGTAGGGATAATCCTTATATGCAAGGCTACTCCTGAGGTTTGTTGCCTTACTTTGGATAAACTTTGAGGGAGAATAGATAAACCCTTTATGGACTTAAGTCTCTTTTTAACCCTAACTGTGCTACTGTATGTTATTAAGCTGCAGCTCATGCCACCAAATTTAAAGAGGCGGCTTTTTAGTTTATGTATATAATACATAGAATAAAAAAAAAAAATGAACAAAGAACAATTACAACTTAAGAGGGCAAGAAAAGTATAAAGACAGATAAAGGACACAACAGGTGTAGAGAAGAGAAAGGAGGGACACAAAAGAGAAAACTGGAGGGGTAGTTGGCAGGCATCGAACAGAAATGAGCTATAACCTACATGAGAACAGTAAGCCAGAAGTCAGAAGTCAGTGATACCTAATATAGTACAAAGTTGACTCTCAAGGAGGATGTGATATGCCATTCTCATGCTGCAGTTTCATTTACCAAACTAGAGGCCAGTCAAATGACACTTCAAATATCTCCACATCAGTTAGTTGCATCCTCTGGTGGCAATTTAAGGGTTACATTTGTAGTTAACATAATGTGTAAAGTATGGTTAAGATTATTGGAGCACAAATATGATTTCTAGTGTCTGATAAGAAAAAAAAAAAAACATACTCACCTATCCCCGGAGCTCCAGTGTCTACCACTGCGGTTTGGTCCTGCTGTTCCCAGGGTCTTGGTTTGACAGACGTTCTAGCCACACGTGGCTGCTGAGGCCAATCAGCGGCCTCAATAGCCTAAGGAAAGGACACGGAACACCACAGGTGACTTTCTGGTTCCCTTACTTGAGCCACTGAGGCCGCAGTGGTGACGTGCAGCGAGGACTTCAGCCAAAACAAGATCCTAGGAGCAGCAGGACCGAACCGCGGTGGGAGACTCCGGAGCACTGGGGACAGGTGAGTATGCCAAAAACAGGTTATCCTGGACAACCCCTTTAACATTTTCCTTTTTCACATAAGACATTAGGAATCAGCAAAGAAAGGTGAATATAAATACATATTATCAATAAAAAAATACAATTCCCAAAAACTCTGTACATCAGATGAGGTCAGATATTATTCAGTAGAATACTTTGGATTCTAGTCCAGGAGTAACACATACAATTCTCCATATAACAGTAGAAAACCAAAGTGCCACAATATAACAAAGGGCAGGCAAGAGTAGGGAGTAGGGTGGGGGTGCTTTTGGCCCAAGAAAGGCTGCAGGGGGGGCAAACAGTGTTCCTGCAGCATACAGTAAATGCATGCATATGACCAGGTCTGAACTGGATGGGAGCACAGAGCGTTTACAAATTTTGGCTATGCGAATATTAGCAGGCGTCATGATATAGAGCAAGATGAGCTGAACAGATATGATATATAGTTTTATGAGAAAAGATTCCATTACATACAGAGACAGCTGTCAATCTGTGAGTAGAACCTCCCACACAAATATTTCAATGAATAAATGATAAAGTATACTGAATCTTTTCCCACAAATCTACACATCATTCTGTTCTGCTCCTCCTGCTCTATAACATGCTGCCTGCAGACTGGACTGCATTTCAGTGTGACAAGTTTTCTTTGTAGCTCTGGTGCAGAAAACAAAGCCGTGACTTCTGTATATAGTAATAAATTATAAGTACAGGATTTTGAACCTGTTTAAATGCGAACAAAATGGTATTCAAATATGAAAATTTACCTGGAATCTTTGATTTTTTTTTTTTACTTCTAGTTTGGATATTACAGGTGAATTGCTTTTCTGCTATTTCTTTGATGAAATAAAATCTGCAGCAGAAAGAAATGAAGATTGTTATAAAGCTTGACACTTTAACCTGTAATACCCATTTTTCCATGTATAGCAAAATATTCTTTACCTTTCTAAATCAACCCGCTCTGTATAATATATTGTTCTGAAATATAACAGTTATGGTATGAAGTGAAGCGTAAGCACATTCTCACTTTGTTTTTGATGTTCTCCTCCAGCACCCTGTTACCTGGCAGCCATCGAAGGAGGGCGATCGTCTAATTGGACGTGTTATATTAAATAAGAGAACAAGTATGCCAAAAGAATCTGGAGCACTTCTAGGACTAAAAGTAAGTAAGCAGCTCAGTAAGATATCACACAAACACATAGGCCCACATTTAATATTCAGTTTATGATTGATTTTGGCAGAAATTACACTAGTTAAAAAGTCAGTCCTAAGGACCTAGTGATTTTTGCAAGTGACTCCCATCACATGACCAAAGATCGCTGTATCCCTGTGCGACTCCTTGACTAAGTAAATAAATGGAGTACGTTGCTCGATTTTTTTGCGATTAGATGTCTGCTTTTTTAACTTTTTTAGTTTTTGTTGACTGTCACAACAGGGGAAATAAAACATCACCCAGTTTCTATTGAAAGCAGTTGGCTTTCTGTGTAATCCTTGGACTTGTTGGGCTCTTCACTGCAGAAGACATTCTTAGTAGTCACTGTTGGCTCTGGCTAAGGCTATGTTCACATCTGTGCTAGAGAATCTGTGTGGAGAATCTGTTGCAGTGTCTGTTGAAAATCGGCACGGAGGACTTTTTCCTCCTCCAGTTCCATTATAGTCAACGGGATCCGCTGGGCTCCGTGTGTTACCGTTGTTTTAGCTGTATGCCTCTCCATTGTTTGGACCTGAAAAATGGAGAGACAACACTAGTGTGAATCTAGTGTAAGGGGAACACCCTCTATTAACATATAACTCCCTTAAAGAATACAGGATTTGAAAACAACCCCATTAAATTCTGTATCATATTCCTTGTGCTTCTTTATAGAGGGGCTACCACAATATCTGCTTTTGTAGTACATGTACACTTGTACAATGCCCAAAAGGATCTGCTTATTTTTTAAAAAAACAGCACCACTTTTGCTCATGGGCTGTCTGGTTTTACAGGTTAGCTTCTTTCAAGTCAATATTGCTGAACTGCAATAGCACAGCCTTTTTTAATCTTAGACAAGGACAATCAAATTCTGATATTTCAGTATCCCTTTTTATTTTTATGTACACTATTACTATTATTTAATGTATTGTTCTCAGTTGTGACATCACTAATGCTTTTGCATTACTCATTTCCTTCAAGTAATAATACCAATTATTGTAATTTATAGCACTAATTTGCTGTGTCCATTAAAGACCAAGGTAAACCACAAAGCTTGTGCTTTTACCATGGAATACTATACTAGACTGTTTTTTTCTAGATGTAATCATATAAAAATACAATAATATATATATATATATATATATATATATATATATATATATATATATATAGTATATATATATTTTTATTTTTTTTTATTATATTTTATTATTATATTATATAAATATTATAAATATATATATATATATATATATATATATATAACATATATACATTTATAAATATAATAAAAATAACAATAATAATAATATATTGAGAACCTAATATATTTTGTGTGTATTTGAGTCAGGTGAGGTACTGTTCCCTTGTAGAGACTGTCTTTGCAGGCCATTTTTCTAGGCATATGGAGTTTTAAGCATTTTTCTTAATGCTTTGAAAGGAATTCTGGGAACGAATATGCAAATAACTTTTTCTCGATTGAAAAAGGAAAACTGTGCCTCTAGCACCACCTATTGTAAGGTAGCTTAATATAAGCCAGTGCCCAGCTTTAAGAAATTTTGTGACATAAAATCTACCCATCAGTCAAGCTGGAACAAGAAAGGGTTGACATTTTTGTTTAAAGGGGTATTCCCATGAACATAATCATATTTATATGTGTAGATAATACAAAATTAAAGATTTTTGCAAATATAAGTTGCTAAAAATTCTGCAAAGTTTTAAAGATTTTCTCTAACCATTTTAATGGTGACATCTTTTGTCTTGATCGGTTGCCAATGGATACGACCACTAATGGAGAAACTTTCTATGGTCTGGAACTTGTCAGAAACCCAGCCATGATTTTCTTATTGTAGCTAGTTTATCAGGCAGGGACACTACATGTATCAGAAGATATCCCGGCCACAATAAGGAAATCATGGATGACTTTCTGACCTTAGAAAGTTCCTGCATTCATGGTTGTATGCACTGGCAACCGATTAAGACAACAACTCGTGACCACAAGATATTTAGAGAAAATCTTTAAAACTCTGCAAAATGTTTAGTTACTTATATTTGCAAAAATGTTTAACTTTTAATTGTCTACAAATTTAAAATAGGTTATGGTCATGGGAATACCCCTTTACGGGTTGCAATGTAAGTAATTAGAATTTTGATACATGATTCCCATAATGTACACAGAGCTTAACTATGGAAAGGTATGTGAATTAATGGCCCGGTCCAAAAGACATGGCAGGTAATACTGTACTTATTATTTCAAGAAAACAAGCCATAATCAATGTATCTCTATATGATGGAAACAGACAGGAAGAAAGAAGAGAGGGAACAATAATAGCAAAGGAGAGACAAATGTATGGAGGAGGAAAAAAGGGGAAGGGATTACTGTAAACTACATCAAAGAGCAGCCCTTGAGGCAAGCTTATAAAAGGAAGAGGTAACTCATTGTGCATGAGTGCAGATCTAGCCCTGACGACACTGGAGTGATATGGCACAATAGATCATTCATGTGACTTCAATCTGTAGCCATAAGTTCTGTCTCGTCCTTAAGATATGATCAAGACATTCAAGAAATCTGACAATTGAAGGATTAGATGATGTTTTCCAGTGCGCTACTGCTGAAGGAGTGTGGCAAGAGGCTAGACCCAGGCATAAGGAATAGAATGGTCACTTCTGTGGATAAGTGGGCATGGACGTCACTGTATCCTTGGGCATCTCTACTAAAAAGAACTGGGTTTCTTTGTTTATTAAAACCAATGTATTGTTGTAGCTTTCAACAAGTAGAATGATGTGAGAGTAAGGGGAGAATTTGTCTATTATAGAAAAGGAAACATTTTCTACATTTGACATAATGCATTCAGAAATGAAGTCTTACTAAAGTGGTTTACACAAATGTTAGTCATAGTTGCACTGATTGAATGTACTGCTTCATTTTTACACTCAGGTTGTTGGTGGAAAAATGACAGAAACAGGACGTCTTGGTGCCTTCATCACCAAAGTAAAGAAGGGAAGCCTGGCGGACGTTGTAGGTCATTTAAGAGCAGGTATTCAACAGCCAAGCTGCAGGCATGCTCACTTCCTTGTCTTACAATGAAATCCATCTTATCCACATCTACAGTCTAAACCACCTCTTCAGTCAGGGATCTTGGCTGTAGACTTTTTTTCAGAGTTTGATAATATGTTCTTGCCCTATTCTCTATTCTAGTACAAAAATAGTACATCTATAAAAGTGTTATATGTATGTTTTTATATGTATGTATATGTTTATATATATATAAAATAATCTAATTGCTATCATCATATACATTTTACAGATTTTCCTGTCTTCGTTTTGTTATAAATTCTAGATGGCGGTGCAATAATAAATGTTCCCTTGGAACATTAGGCTGCACAAAATAAATATATATCAATAGCTAACAAATTAGTCTAGCTAGCTGCTGCTGTGTTTAGTATTGCTGAGTATAGGTTTCTGTTTGCTGGCTCAGCAGTTTGTGTTGTATGTTCTTTCTCTAGGCTGTGGTTAGTTATACAGAATATTTTCCTCTACATAGTACTGTGCAAAAGTGTCAGGCAGGTGTAGAAAAATGCTACAAAGTAAGAATGTGTTCAATAATAGAAGTGTTAATAGTTTATTTTTCTCAATTAACAAAATACAAAGTGAATGAACAAAAAAGAAATCTAAATTGAATCACATATTTGGTTCTTTATGATGGACACCATTCATAATGATCAAGTCCCAACTTCATTTGTTGAAATACAGCCCCAAACTTGCAAGGAACCCCCAACAAGCTTCACTGCTGACTACATACACTCATTGTTGTGCCGCTTTCTAGCCCTTCAGTGAACAAACTGCTTTCTGTTACACCCAGATATCTCAGCTTTTAATTAATCTGTCCAGAGCACTGCTGCCATTTTTCTGCACCCCAGTGCCTATCTTTCTTGCATAGCTGAGTTTCCACATTGAAGGTATGGCTTTTTTGCTGCAATTCTTCTATGAAAACCACTTCGGGCCACTTACCCACTGGTTTCTGCCTGTTCTTAGCTGATGGCACTGCTGGATATCTTCCAATTTTGAAGGTAAGTAAGTTTCCTTAACCAATTACTGCGTTTGTGGCCTTCAATGTTGCCCATTTCTTTGCGCTTCTTCAGATTTGGCAGTAACAGAAAGTTTGTACCTTCATGGAGGTGTCTGGCTCCAGATTGATTCTGCAACAGGACAACAACCCAAAAGCCAATGTCATAAACCAGTTCCTGTCATGTGAATAGGGGTTCTGTGATTTCCCTTAGGATATATGTATTTGTGTCAAATCTACCACCTGCAAAATGCTTCTCCCTTCTTGGCAGACACTTGCACGAAAATAACCAAGTTGATTTGCTTGATTATTGGGCGTATAATCAACATGATTCATAAATTGTAGTGGTCATGGTAAAATATGGCATCTTCTTTTTTTTCCTCTGTTCCCCATCCTTAATAATTTACTCCAATTTAGGACTTTCCTCATTGCTTAACCCCACGTTGGAACCTTGACAGCCCGACAATAACCTACCACATGAACTTGGCTATTGGGCACATAAACACAGCTGATCTTCTCCCCCAGTTTTGATAATGTAATTGCCCATTAATAACCACAATCACAGGAGAAGATCAGAGGACCTCTTCTCCTGGACAAGGGAATGGATGGAGGAGGCACAAGCTGCATACATGCAGAGGAGCTCCCCTGATCTGTTCTGTTTTTGCTGACTTTGAGTACCCTACATTAACCCCTAGATCACCATGTCAGAACTTTCTTAGAGTAACCTAACTCTCCATCTCTTAAAATGCTCTCAAGCAACTCTACAATCTCTTTCCCCGATTTCCTTCTTCAGTGTGACTGCCGGTAGTAGCATTAATGATGATCACAGTAGAAACAATAGGGGCAGGAGATCAGGAGAGCTAATCCCATCCACACATTGCAGAAAAAAAAATCTTCAATGGAAATGTTGCGATTTCAAAAACCGTCTTTTGTAAATCACAGCATGTCAATTATACCTACAGAAACACCGGTGTTTTTCGTACAGGTATAATAGAGGCAGAAAGTCATCAGAAGAAAACTCTGTGGACTTTCTGGGAAAAATGCAGCTTGAAAAACCTTGAGGCGTTTCCACCAGCGTCTTTTCCGCAGTGTTTTTTGGCAGTGATTCACTGTGTGGAGCCTTAGCCTTGTAGAGTTATTCTTTAATAAAGTCCCACATTGCTAAATTTCAAAACAGGCTTGGTCACTAAAAGGTTAAGAAATATCTTCAACTTAAAGAAGAACAAGGAGTCCTGGAAGTGATGATATGGCCCCCCCACAGCCCTGATCTCAACACTATTAAGTTTGTTAGAGATTAGAGGAAGAGAGAAGGATTTGAGCAAGCTGACATCCACAGAAGATCTGTGGTTAGTTTTCCAAGCTGTTGGGAAAAATATACCTGCCAAGTTCCTTCAAAAACTGTGTGTAAGTGTACCTAGAAGAATTGATGAAGTCTTGAAGGCACAGAGTGGTCACACAAAATATTGATGTGATTTAGATTTCTGTTTTGTTCATTCACTTAATTTTCTTATTTGACAAAAATAAAATATTAACGCTTACATCTTTAAAACCATTTTTACTTTACCTGCCTAAAACATTTGCACATTATTGTACTTTAAGGTCTTATACCTCACATTGTATTGAAAGGGAAAAATCTTGTATTTATTCAATCATCCCAACATTTACAATAAGTAGACATTTTATTTTAAATAAATAATTTACGTTTAAAAAACTGCTAGGTCTTGACCCCTACTGTAGGTGTCAGCATGTTACAGATAGTTTGGTCTATGAAAATTATAAATGTGGTGTATGTTTACCAGAAAACTGAGATGAATGGCATACATTGGCACCTGTTCCCCATTGAACCCCATCCTACTGCTGAATGGAAGCCAAATTGACCTTTGTGCAGTGAATGGGAGTCTATGGATCCATTTTATCATTGTGCTTGGTACTGCCTTGCCACATCCAGTAAACTGATATTGCATACTCAGAGGAAAGTAACCTGATGCCCATGGTTTTGGATTGTTATGTCCAAAATGCTTGTATGGGTGTATCCTCACCTAATTGGTGATACAGACTTACACTAGACCCGCTAACAATGCACCAGAAATAACTTTCAGCGTCAGCCACACCTGATAAATCTGGTGTATTTTTAGATTGTCTGTCTAAATCTCAGACTGGATAAGTAAATATGGATCCAACCAGAGCACTTCACTAAAAAAGAAAAAAAATGTATAACCTCTATTTAAATATCAGCCAACTTACAAAAAACATCAAATAAGGGAACCAAAACTAGAGCGGTACAGAATACCACATAACATTGAAAAGCTTCATGATTGGGATACCCAAAAATCCATTCCTTAATAACAAATATCATGTAATGGCTGGACTAAAAGCAGCGCTAGATATATATTTAACCAGCCCTTTACAAAGTATAAATAATTCTGAAAATGTTTACTCTAATATGGGCAAATTTAGTATCGTATATTGTTTCTGATTCTTAGACAAACTTGAGATATGCTTTTCTACATATTTGCCATTGTTCCCCTGCTTGATGTTTTTGTAGGTTGGTGGATTAGTAAGGCTATGTTCACATCTATGCCGGAGTCTCCATTGCAGTGTTTATCTGAAAGCTGGCGGTTTCAGTTTTAAAACATCGAACAACCATTGGACCCCACTATAGTCGATGGGGTCCGTCGGACTCTGTGTGTTACTTCTATTTTAGCAGTCTGTCTCTCCACCAACGGACCAAAACAACGGAGATGCAACGCTAGTGTGAACCTATCATAAGTCTGCCTCATAGCGTTTTAGATAACAATTTTATTTTATATTGCCCTAATATTTTCTTTTAATGTGGTGTCATGGAAGAAGACCATTTTGTTAGATAAATAAAATAACTTTTCTTACTTAAGTTAGACTACAGAAAAAAGAAAGTGAAATAAATACAGATATAAAACAAAATAATCAAAAGTGTTGCACATTAGCCCAGATTTTTTGTAAAATTCTATCTTAAAGTAAGTCAATTAAAGACAGTCTAAAGAGAAGCTTGATTTATAATCCGGCATCAGCCACTGTGATACATATGGCACCTTTTCAGACTTTACGTTTACGTTGTCAAACTATTAGGAAATCTGGGAGATTGTTTCCAAATGCAGTATTCCAATTTGGTGTTTTTAAATAGACATTATTCGGGCATCTTCATATGGGTGTACGTTGTCTGCAATTGCCCATGCAATTTCATGGGTTCATACTATCTTCATGTGCCTTTAATTTTATATAGAGACCTGCAGATCAAAAATCATGGCAGACCCAATATCTGTTCTCCAAGTATTCTCTCCCCTCATGTTGCTTTCCTGCACCCTTTTTCCTTCTCACCAACCTTGTTCTTGATATATGCTATTTTTGGTTCCAACTATTTTACTTTTACTATAAACACCTAATAAAAATCTTTAATGTTAAAAAAAAATCCTGGCATACTCCATTGCATGTTGTGCTAAGATGGCATTTCCTACTAGAGGCAAATACAGTGTCATGTGTGCAAATCTTAATATTTCAGGCAAGAAGGACCTTACTTGTGACTGATTGTTTTTCATTGTGTTCTAAATATTCTCATTCAGGGCTGAGTTATTATTGAGTTATTGTTCTCCTATTGAAATCATTTTAAAGATGTTTGTTCTACATTGAAGGTGATGAGGTTCTAGAATGGAATGGGAAGCCTTTGCCAGGGGCAACAAACGAAGATGTTTACAACATAATTTTACAATCAAAGTCAGAACCACAAGTGGAGATCATTGTGTCACGACCCATCGGGTATGTTATTGTTTATGTATTTCTGTAGATAGGTGGATGTAGGGATACATAAATAGATATTAACTTAGTTGATAAAGCTGGATAAAGACACGAGTCCTTCAAGTCCAACCTAAAACCATACCATGTTAATCCAGTGGAAGGCAATGTGGCAGAAAGAATTCATCCCTGGATCAACATTCCATTTCAGAATACTGGCTCCTCTAACTTTTGATGTTTTTGCTTTCATGACAGTCATCTAGTCCCCTCTTAAACTTGTGCAGATTATCAGGCAATGTGGCAATGAGCTCAATAGTCTTACTGCTCTTATGTCTATGACTATGATATAACCTTTTTTTTCCCAGGTGTAGAAGATTCCCCCTTGTAATGGCTATCGGCCACAGTGTAAAGAGATTATTACAGAGATCTCTGTACTGCCTGTTCATATGTTTGTACATTATTATAATAAGGACACCCTTAAGCCATCTTTTTTTCAAAACTGCATGCTGGCTCAGTGGTTAGCACTGCAGCCTTGTAGCGCTCGAGTCCTGGGTTCAAATCCTGTCAAGGATGACATCTGCAAGGAATTTGTATGTTCTCCCCGTGTTTGTGTGAGTTTCCTCCTACACTCCAAAGACATACCGATAGGGAGTATAGATTGTGTGCCCTATATGGGACAGTGACTGACAATGTCTGTAAAGCTCTGCGGAATATGATGGCGCTATATAAGTAAGCCTTATAAATAAAAACATCTCCGGGTTTGATAACCTGTCTTTGTACTCTAGTCTTCCTATCCTCTTAATTAATAAATTTGGTTGCCCTCTTCTGCACCCACTCTAGTTCCGCTATATCTTTCCTATATACAGGTGCCAAAATTGTGCACAGTATTTTACATGTGGTCTGATCTATTCAAAGCACTTATTCCTTTCTTGATGTATCCCATGATTTTCTCTAGCCTTGGCAACCGCTGCTTTGCACTGGTTGCTAAAATCAAGTTTACTGTACAAAATGATCTTTAAGTGATAGTTTTACCGAGTGTGTACATGGCCTAGGTGCATAACGTTTACATTTATCCACATTAACATTCATTTGTCTTCCTTGTCCAAGCTTTCAGCTTCTGAACTCCCTCTGTAGATAGATAGATAGATGATACATAGATAGATATCTCCTTATTTTTTTTGTTGTAAGAATAACAATGAATGCTGCTGTTGTTGCCCTAAGAAATTACAAAAATGGCCACAGATACCATGGGTGACCATTAGGATTTTACAGATAATTGTCTTTCATAGCATCATGGCTTCTGTTATAAATGGAAGGCATGAAGGTAGTATCAAAAGAGTATTAGTTAAAAAAATAAATAAATAAATGTATTCAAGAATAAGCCTCTTACTGTAGTAAATTAATTTAGGCATACCTAGAATAAACAGTCTATCCAAATGGAAAATGGAAATAATATAAGAACAGACTATATACATGTGGTCTTTTTCTGCTGTCAGTCTTCTATGTTTTTATATTTTTGTAGCCAGTATCAATTTAAGTTTAGCCATAGCCTTATCAAATATATATGGATCCAGGTTGTGTGATATCCCCCCCCCCCCCCGTTACTTCTTTACCTCTTCCTTTCTATCTGTCTACTACCAATGGAATGCCTCTACCTTGGAATGTTTTGTATATATTGTATGAGTATTTGTATTTCTTATCTTGCATTGCATATCTTTGCAGCTGTAACACACCGAATTTCCCCGTGGTGGGACTATCAAAGGATTATTATTATATTTAATACAGGTGCACAGGGCCTTACTGTATTTCCATTCACTTCTGATTTTATATTGAGGCATATGGCTGGTATTTATTACCAGATTCCGTGCAAATGCAACACAGAAAAGATTGTTTCTTAAAATACCAATCACTGAGGTCTTCTCAGAAATGCTGTAAAAGATACATTACCTTTTATGATAGTAATATTTTCTTCCTTTTTCACTAATATTTATTTCCAGTGACATTCCAAGGATCCCAGAAAGCTCCCATCCTCCATTAGAATCTAGTAAGTGCCTTTCATTTTATTGTAAAGGGGGTTGCCTACAATGAAAACTTATCCCCTATCCACAGGATGAGGATAAGTTGCAGATCCTTGTGGGGCTGACCACTGAGACTCCTATCGATTAAAGTACCTCAGTTTGAATGGAGCAGTAGTCACGCAGACGCACTGCTGCTCATTTCATCTCTCTTTAGTGTAATCCACAATCAGTGGCGTAACTAGGAATGGCTGGGCCCCAAGGCGAACATTTGACATGGGCCCCCCCCCCCCCCAACTGCTGCCCCAATCGCCCCCCCCCCCCACTGCCCCTCCAACCCCCCCCCCCCAAAAAAAAAACAACCGCATTCCTGCGCACACTATTATGTACCATAGTGGCTCCTGCACACAGTATTATGCCCCATAGTGGCCCCTGCACACAGTATCATGCCCCATAGTGGCCCCTGCACACAGTATCATGCCCCATAGTGGCCCCTGCACACAGTATCATGCCCCATAGTGGCCCCTGCACACAGTATCATGCCCCATAGTGGCCCCTGCACACAGTATCATGTCCCATAGTGACCCCTGCACACAGTATCATGTCCCATAGTGGCCCCTGCACACAGTATCATGTCTCATAGTGGCCCCTGCACACAGCATCATGTCTCATAGTGGCCCCATCACACAGTATCATGTCCCATAGTGGCCCCTGCACACAGTATCATGTCCCATAGTGACACCTGCACACAGTATCATGCCCCATAGTGGCCCCTGCACAAAGTATCATTTCCCATAGTCTTTTCAAACCCCTGAGTATAATGATCGGAGACCCAAGGGAGGATAGAAACATAAAAAAACAATGTTGCTTACCTGTTCCTCACTCCGGTCCACTCCCTGCTGCTTCAGCCGCCTTCAATGTTGGACCAGGCCGGCGTCACGTGATGCGGGCAAGGCATCGCGACGCAAAATGACGTCGGGGACGTCACCAAACAGGTCCGAAGCCTGGAGAAGCGTAGGAGAGGTAAGTACATTGTTTTTTATGTTCCCTCACCTCCCCTGGGCCTCCGATTATTATACTCTGGGGTCTTTTCAAAGACCCCGGAGTATAATGATAGCAGAGATTGTGGGGTTCGGCCCGTGGCCTCACATACCGATCCCCGCTCCTGCGCACAGCCGCCTCCGCAGAATGGGAAGCGCAGGCGGCCGTGTGCGGGACCCCGGGGAACGGTAAATTTATATGGGGCCTGTTACCTGCTGGGGTTACTCCAGCAGGTAACGGATTATTACAAAAAAAAAAAAAAAAGCATCGGGGGCCCGTGGGGTCCCGTAATGTCCCGGGCCCTGTGGCAGCTGCTCCCGCTGCTACCCCGGTAGTTACGCCCCTGTCCACAATGCTCCCAGGAGTACTAACTACACTGCCTCTCAAAGACTACTAGACAGAGCGCCACATAAATGCCATGTTGTGGTATACTGACCTACTCACTGTTCATTGGACTGTGTAGTCCCCTAGTAAGAAATAAATTACGATACATGTAAAAAGCCTCCGGAACGTGTTCACATGTATACTCCTGTTCCTACAGTCATGCCTATAAACAGTGCAGGAAAGTGAAGGGGACTGCCTTGGAGTGGCATTACTCTTTTCTATGCCTCAGAAGGAGCTGGTTTTCTTAAATAGCCATATGTTTATCTATAATTGGCAATAACATTGTGTGAGCAGATCAAGATTGTGTGCTATATAAAATCAGCTGAAAGTTAAAGATACAGTATTTCCATTCATTTTGATGCTGTAGATGTGTTTGATCCTGATGCTGTAGAAAACTGAAACTACCATACCACATATACAGTACAATACAGGTTTTCTTACATATGTTTTTAATTACATTGAAGTCAGTAGAGAAAAAGAGCCACAAAATCTCCAAGATGAAATCATAGTGCAATGTAAAGAAGTAAATAAATGATGTGAGTTGGTAAGCTTCATTTTCAATAATACAGTGTTCACACACAGAAAGATCTATTGAAGGATATCCACTATGCAGGTCCATGAAAATCTTCTACAATCACATGTGTGGAAAAGATTTTCAATTTCAGAAGGGTCTGGAACAAGGCTGCAACAAGTGGATGTACAGTACAAATTTGTTGCAGGAACAAGCACATTCAGGGACAGTGGATACATGTCAGACTACACGTTCTGCTGCAGCAGTAAAACAAAATCCAGTGGTGTTATTATACCTAGCTGTCACATATGGACGGTCCTAGCACATGACGTGGGTGCACTCAACCTTTACTCAGGTCACAGATTGAGTGTAACTCACACCCCAACACAGTCCACACACCCTAAATACATGCTGCCACCACTTTGGGCTCAGCAGAAACCCCACTTACATTTGCACTTGTCTCTTCAATAGTCAGACGAAAACACACTTCAAAAAGGTATTGGGTTCATAGAGAACACACAAAGTACCATTAAATTTAATGATTTAAAACCCAAGGGGTTCAGTGCTACATATCGAAAAAGAGAAACAAAAGATGACAAGACAAGTAATATAGTTTTTAAAAATAAACGGATAAAAGACAGAAGAGCCTTGTAACTTAGAGTTTGGAGAAGAAATATTTCCAACAGCTTATTCGCTGGCTTGCAAAGTGTGACAAAGTTCCAAGGCATTTCCAGTTTTTAGTAAGGTGAAGCCCCTGGCTTGTGCTTAATCACGCCCCCTGCCAGGGTGTTCCGCTGCTTCCCCTCTCTGCATCTTGGAAAGCTGGAACATGAACAGTTCCATCTCCATCTGGAAGAAATGGGTGCCACAGAGATCTCAGGTCACTGTCTGAGGTCACTGTCCTGTCACAACTCCCCATCCTGTATGCCTGACTTGTTTTCATTAGGGACAACTAGTTATAAAGCCATAAACCTGGCCTCCAAGATATCTGGACTGGTTGTGATTGCAGAAAGTTGATATTCTCACTCATATACACACATACCAATGTAATATACTGATGACACACACATAAACAATATATTCACTAATGATATATACATGAACAATATAATTCAGTAAGGATATATGCATATATGCACAGGTAGGCTTCTTTCATCACACTATTTTATACATTCTCTTGTACCAAGCTCCTTTTTACAAGTTTACCTTCTTACTGAGTATTTAATGTGTATGTAATGTGTGTTTAATGTGAAATATGCCACTGCATCCACAGTATTCCATTTTCCAGTGATTTATCTTTTTTAGTGACTTTGTGTAATCCTATTTTTTGTGCCGATCATTCATTTAATGCACTTATGTTTAAGGTTCTAGTTCATTTGAATCTCAGAAGATGGATAGGCCTTCAATATCTGTTATATCTCCAACTAGTCCTGGAGCTCTTAAAGATGCACCTCAGGTCTTGCCAGGACAGCTGTCTGTAAGTATTTTTTTAATCTTTTTATTAGACACCATAGTCATACAATCAAATGGTTGTATATCTTATGAATATAAAAATAAACAACCCAAGCTATTCTCTATATTGTATGATATCACTGTGTATTTTGTGGGGGGTGGAGGATCATAGGTTCACACTATCTTTGCAAAAGTTGGATGATGCAACCAGTCTGTGCTGCATGTGCTCTGATGCAGCCATAGATTTGTACACTCACCCTGATGCTTTATGTACAAATACTATACACTCTGGCCACCCACATGTAGTCTTGATGGGGTGCCCCTAACTTCTAAATGCCTAATTTTGCTACAAATTATCCATAAAGATACACGTAAAATATCCTGGAATTACTTTTCCTTGATAAATTGCTATATATTTTATTTCCATAAAGCTTTTATTAGCTCCATGAATTAAATTTATATTTAATAGGTCACCACCACCTGTAGGAAGGCCATCTCTCTATTCACAGTGGATGCTTCTCCAGTAAGAACAGGAGTATTGAGATAGCTGCAGGCCCTAGAGGGGCCTCAGACACTCTACAGTCCTCTCTGTTCCCCATCTCCTCAATCTCCTGACCCAATCTGGCCACCAGTCACTATAATGAAACCCTTAAAAGTGCATTGGATGAGGCGGCTCTCCCCTCCACTCGAAAAGTTAGACGCAGGAGGCAGCAACCCTGGCACACACGTTTTCTTCAGCAGTCCTCTAGGTATGCTGAACGTCTGTGGAGAAAATCACGTACACCTGCAGAATTCCTTCACTTCAAATTTATGCTTAAAACCTATAGTTCTGCCCTTCACCTTGCCAAACAAGCCTATTTCACCACTCATCTCTTCTCTCTCCTGTAACCCTAAAAGGCTCTTTGAAACTTTTCACTCCTTCCTCACTCCCAAGGTGCAGGTGCCATTCACAGACCTTAGTACAGATGACCTGGCCACTTATTTCCATGACAAAATTAATAAGTTCCGTCAGGAAATAACTGCACTGACCCCCTCACCAGCCGCACTTCAGACTGTCCATTCTCCTCTTTTGAACCTGTTACAGATGAGAAAGTCTCTCAACTACTTTCTACTTCTCGCCCTACAACCTGCAGTAGTGACCCTTTCCCCTCACACCTTCTCCAATCTCTGTCACTTGCTGTTACGACACGACTTACTTTACTAAAATATTTAACCTCTCTCTCTCTTCTGGAATTTTCCCATCCTCTTTCAAACATGCTGTCATAACCTCACTATTGAAGAAATCCTCCCTTGACCCGTCCTGTGCTGCTAACTATCGACCCTAACCTCCCCTTCATCTCCAAAATCTTGAAACGCTTTGTCTATTCTCGTTTAATCCGCTATCTCTCTGCTAACGCTCTTCTTGACCCCTTACCATCTGGCTTCCGCACTCTGCACTCTACTGAAACAGCCCTCACAAAAGTCTCCAATGAACTCCTGACAGCTAAATCTAATGGTGACTACTCTCTTCTTATTCTTCTGGATCTCTCAGCAGCATTTGACACTATTGACCATCAACTCCTCCTCACTATGCTCCGCTCAGTCGGCCTCATGGATACCGCGCTCTCCTGGTTCTCCTCTTATCTCTCAGACTGCACTTTCAGGGTATCATTTGCGGGCTCTGTTTCTTCCCCCTCTTCCCCTTGCCGTTGGGGTTCCTCAGGGCTCGGTCCTAGGCCCCCTGCTCTTCTCTCTCTGCACAGCCCCCATTGGACAAACCATCACCAGATTTAGCGTCTGGTACCATCTTTATGGTGATGACAGCCAATTATATACGTCATCCCGTGACATCACCCCTGCACTAATACAGAACAACAGTGACTCTCTCTCTGCTGTCTCAAATGTCATGTCTATGCTCTATATGAAACTGAAACTACTGCTATTTCTACCATCTAATAGATCTGTCCCTGATATCTCCATTGCAGTCTCCGGTCTTGCCATAACTCCTAGGCAGTATGCCCGCTGCCTCAGGGTTATGTTTGACTCAGACCTTTCCTTCACCCCCCATATCCAATCACTTGCACACTCATGTCATCTCCACCTCAAAAACATCTCCAGAATACGCTCTTTCCTTACCACAGATATACTAAAGACACTTATTGTTGCCCTGACTCACTCTCGCCTTGACTACTGTAACTCCTTACTAATCGATCTTCCCCTTACTAAACTCTCCCCTCTACAATCTATTCTGAATACAACAGCCAGGCTCACCTATCAGTCTAGACGCTACAGCGGTGTCTCCAATCTGTGCCAGTCACTACATTGGCTGCTTATTCAATACAGAATACAATATAAACTTATCACCCTCATCCACAAGGCTCTCCATAATGCTGCACCTCCCTACATCTCCTCCCTCATCTCTGTCTATCACCCAACCTGTACTCTCCGTTCACTCAAAGACCAAAGACTAACATCCTCTATTATCAGAACCTCCCATGCTCGTATACAAGACTTCTCCTGAGTTGCACCACTTCTACAGCTTCAAGCATAAACTAAAGATACATCTTTTCAGACAGGCCTATCACAATTCCTAATGTAAACCCTTCTGTAGTTAGAATCCTTAAAACATACCCTCCTCTGTTCAAGCTCCCACATGACCTCACAGGATAAAATGCTGTTTCAGACTAACTTTATATGTCCAGGCACCATCTGCACGTTAAAGGACATGACTGGTGACGGCTCATACAGCTTCATATATATATATATATATATATATATATATATATATATATAATGACAGTAACCTCTATTACAAAATTGTCTGACCATTGTATAAGCAATGCTACCTCCAATGCTGCCCCTTCTACCTCTTGTGTCACCCCCTCTACCTCATAGATTGTAAGCTCTTGCGAGCAGGGCCCTCAGTCCCAGTGTGTGAATTGACTATTTCTTTGTAAGGTATCTTTTTTTGTCTGTACTTGAACCCTACAAATTGTACAGTGTTGGGGAATATGTTGGTGCTATATAAATAAAATGTATTATTATGATGTGGTAGACGAGATAGAGTGCTGCCTATGTCACCAGTTTTTTAAACTTGTGCCAAAAATGCACTCTTTCAAGATGTAATATTTTCTTAGTCCCTTAAATGTGCCTTGTTAACTCTGGAGACATCTAGAACATCACTACACCACTCATGCCTCAGGAATAGTGATTTCATTTTCCATATCATAAAAATAAATAAAAACAATCATAAAAATAATTAATCAAAAGGTTTTTTAACTAAGTAATGTTTTGGTCAATAATGACAAAAGGCCATTAATGACAGTTGTGATATCACTTTGTGTCACACCACAATACAAAATGTGAATGTGGACACTTTTTTTATTTTAACATCCTTCCCATTCTTCCTGTTTTTTTAATTCAAACTACTAAACTGAAAACTTACAGGACTTTTCCAGATGAAACAAATTGATGACCTATCCTAAGCTGGGGATCTGATACCCGACACCCCCACTGATCAGCTGCTCCTGTGGAGCAGGGTGCAGACAGCTCTCTGTATAGTGGCTGACCTGAGTCTGTGCAGCTCATCTCCCATTCAAGTTAATGGGAGCTGATCATCAGTAACCTGGTCTGACCACTACACAGAAAACATAGCTGTCTGCTTCCTGCTCCATTCTCTGTTTATCAGCTGCTGAAAACAACTGATCAGTGGCAGTGCTGGTTGGCATACTACCACCAATCTGATATTTATAACCTTTCCTTCGTATAGGCGATCAATATGTTTAACTTGTTAAATCCTTTTAGGTCGGGGTCCCACGTGGCGTAAACGCAGTGGAAAAAAACCGAGGTGGAAACACAGCGGAAAAAAACACAGTGTTTTACAGTCACTGCAAGGTGGATGGGATTCTAGAAAATCCTGTCCACACATTGTGTAAAAATACACACAGCGGACACACTGCAAATTTCTAAAACCATTGTGGTTTTGGAAATCGCAGCATGTCAATTATACCTACGAAAAAGCCGGCACTTTTTCTATAGGTATAATGGAAGCAGAAAAGTGCTGCGGGAAAAACTGCAATGCGCTGCTGCTTTGGTTTTTCACACAGTGCTTCTTATCTGTGGCTTGCTAGGTGGGACCTTAGCCTTAGAAAACGTAAAGTAAATGCTGTAAGTATGTGAGCCAGAGGGCGCTGTTGAGCGACCCAGGCCAGGCCAGAAAAGGCTCTCAGCCACACCTTTGGGTGGTGGCACATAACTCCAGAAGGGCTGGAGTATCCTGCAGGAAGCAGGAAATGGTGGACCAGCTAGGACAGAGAGAGAGGATCTGTCCCAGAAGGGCTGGCGTCCACAGGGGTGGACCAGCTAGGACAGAGAGATAGGCTCTGTCCCAGAAGGGCTGGGGTCCACAGGGGACTGCTGCTGGAGCTGAGCAACAGTCAGGACAGTTAGGGGCTCAAGGAGTGAGTTAGGACCCTAACTGTGGTCTAGGTTTTTTGTTGTTTTGCTATGTTGCAGTTAAGCTGAATAAAGCCAGTTTTATTTTACACTTGGACCGTCTGAAAGCTATCTTTCCGGCGCCCAGTACCACGAACCACCGCTGTCCGGACCAGGAAAAGCCGCCATATTGAGTCTAATTCCCCAAATTGTCACAATGCCTAAAAACTATTATTAGAAAAAGTGTAATGATTGCCCATAAAACCATTTAAATTGTTGCCTTATTTTTCAGACTTACTTTTGAATAATTTAAAGCTTAGAATATGGTTTGTGCGACATTTTTTTTTGCAGAACAGTTTAATTCATGAGGGAGCATAAAGGGTGTTGAGAGAAACATAACACCATGTAAATAAATTGGATACTATTATTACACCAATAGTGATTACATTTCATGTGCTTTAGGTAAAATTATTGTATGATAAAGTAGAACATCATCTAATAGTCACTGTGCTACAAGCAATAGATCTCCCACCGAGGCCAGATGGGCGCCCCAGGAATCCATATGTAAAAATGTATTTTCTTCCGGATAGAAGGTAAGAATTTATAATGTTTTTTGTTTGTATGTGTTTTTGCTTTCTATTACATCCCGAAGATAATATTCATAAAGACAGTTATTTATTTTTGAGACTTTACAAGCAATTGCCTCCTATTTGACAAATTATGACTTTGGAATGTTAAAGGGATTCTATCATTAAAAAACACGTTTTGAACTAAGAGCATGTAGGAATAGCCTCCATAAAGGCGATTCATCTCTTACCTTTATCTTGAAGGTCTGCGCTGCCGTTTTTTAATTTTTATTCATTTTTCATTGTGCTCTGAGTAGAGCGTTGTCATCCAATCCAGTGCAGCCTTTCTTCTGCTCCATTGGGCATTCACCTCCTCTTCACTCCTTTTCTTACACGAGACCACCACAAAATGGCCGACGGACATGCGCAGTCGGCTGTTTCTTCGGCCATATTGTGGTAGTCTCCTGTATAAAGAGGAGGTGAATGGCCACGGAACAGAAGAAAGGCGGCGCTGGATTAGATGACAACGCTCTGCTCAGATCACAGGGGGAACGCCCCCTGTGCTTTCTCAGCGGACGACAGCGCGGACCTTCAAGATAAAGGTAATAGTTGAATCGTCTTTATAAAGGCTATTCCTATGTGCTCTTAGTTCAAAATGTGTTTTTTAAAGATAGAATCCCTTTAAACACCAGACTGCAATGTTAGACATTACCACTAGATGGCAGAGATTAACTGTAATCTAATTTATCTGTTGGCAGCGATAAAAGTAAGCGGAGGACCAAAACAGTGAAGAAAAGCTCCGAACCAAAATGGAACCAAACTTTTGTTTACTCCCATGTTCATCGTAAAAATTTTAGAGAGCGAATGTTAGAAATTACTGTATGGGATCAGCCAAGAGTGCAAGAAGAGGAAAGTGAATTTCTTGGAGAGGTATTCCTTTTAGTTCATTAAAGAAACAGGGACTAATACATGCATATGGCAAAGACATGTACACCACATCAATTGTGCATAACAATAACAGATTAGCCTTTCACTTTCATAAAAATTATTTGTAGGGGATTTATAAATGTAAGGTACTAAGCAATTTACTGTCATAAAGTTGAAAACCTTGGCAACCATCATGCTTTTCTGCGGGAGACACCAATATATTACCCCTGTGTAGGATAAGTATGAGCCCCTTGTTTTCTAACTGCTAATGTGATGTAGCAGGGTGCAAGCCATAAACTAAGACATTCATGTGTTTCCCAAAAATGAATGACTCTTTTTATTTATGGCAATCATTTGAGCACTTTTTTTTATGTGCTGCCTGTTTACAGCAACATTTTAGAAGAAGATTGTGACACCGTATGCTAAAGATCAGTCTGCAAGTCTCTAGTCTCCTAGATGCAGCCACCAATAGTGAACATGGCATCATTAGGTGCTTGACAGGGGAAATCAACTCATTGCATTTCCCACAATGGAATCATGGCAAGGTCTTCTTTGGCAGCTAGCTAGCAGGGGCCTAACAATTTAACACTGGCTGGCAATAATAATTGACATAATTGAAATACCATGTATTTCAAATAATTGTAGAAACAATTAAAATTGCTACTCTATGTCCCATGGGGAGTCATAAAAAGTACAAATACATTTCATAATTTTGTCTAAAAAAGCCCCCCCCCAACAAAAAATAGTTGACCATAAAAAATACATTGTTGGTAATAACCAAATTATTTGTACCCCAAAATAGTACCAATAAAAACTTTAACCACAAAAATCAAGCTCTTATACAGTTGCAGTGAGTTCTCTTGGAACTTTTTGACACAAAAATGATTTTTTTGCAGAAAACGTATTTCAACATCAGGGTGAATGGGAAAAATGGGAAAAAGGTAATAAAATGTAAGCAATAAAGTATATGTACTCAAAAATCATGCTAATGAAAAAGACAACATAGTCTGGAAAAGCAAGCCTATGTATGGCTGTATTGACAGAAAAAAAGTAAAAATAGCATTGCTGTTGAAATGCAACAAAAACATGTAAAAAAACAACTTGTTTCTTAAGGTCTAGAACACGTGTGGCATTAAATCAATATAATACAATTAGAACATATTACCATTCAATGATCCTGAACGTTACTGAAAGTTTATCTCTATTTTTACTAATTGCTGTAATATAAAAGCATAAAGTATTCTGGCTTTAATAAATAAATGAATGAATAAATGCATAAAGCAGGCTTGCAGTAGTTATTATAGCCTAGCACTTGTTTATTATCTATTGACTAAAAATTATGTTTTTTTCATATTAGATTTTCTCCATGAGTTTAATTTTGTTATTGGATTATAGGGTTTCCGGACTATGTCTATTAGCGAAAATACTCGGTTTAATAACATCAGTAATTTATTCCATTTCTCTTCCTAAATGATTTGGTTGTTTAGTAGACTTTGTTTATGCTAAGGGCCTTTGCACACGACCGAGTCACATCCATGGGAAATGGTCCGTGTGTGGGTGGTAGGACCCAGACTGAACTGGGCCTGTTTTTTAGTTATGATGCAGTGACCTCATGAGCAGTCCGATCACTGCAGTAATGAAGAGACATAACGTTATCAGTTCATTACTGTAGTGGTCGGCCATTTGGGAGCTCACTGCATTTTAACTGACTATGATGCAGTGGCTCCTATGCACACGGCCGAGTTCAGTCGGGGTCCTTCCACTGACACATGAACTGTTTCCTACAGAGAGACTCGGTTGTGTGCAAGGGCCCTAACTCAATATGCATGTCGTACTGAATTTCTCTCTGAAAGCAGTATTATATGCATAGTACAGGGTTCTGTATATTTAAAACATGATAATCCGATTTTTTATTTCCTACTTTTTCCTACTTACTGCCACCTCTCTTCCACCCCCAAAAGTTATTTATTTAGGGTCCTGCTATGTCTCATAGGTTTTCAAGAATTGCTTCCTACAAAGCATGACACCAGTATGGTATTGTCAACCCTACCTTGATCATTGCCCAAACTCTTTAGCATCAAGGAACCTCTACAACAAAATTCTCTTGGAACCCCCTACTAATTTGAGCCATGTCAAAATCTTTTGCTATGTATTTTCTGCAAATTCATGCCAAATCTGCATGTACTATTTATGGACTTTTTTTTGCAGATACTACCACAGATTTCACACTTTGCATTGTAATAAGTGAAAATTGTGAAATCTCCTAAACAGAATGAGCACACTCTAATTTCTCCCTACCCTGACCTCTGTCTGGTAATTGTCTTGACCTTTGACTGAATGCTATGAGAAGCATACTCTGCCTGCCCTGACATCAGCTTGTCCACTGACATTGAATATGCCTGTTCCTTTAGTACCACGGACCGATGTCTCTGGACCTGCCTGGGTCAGTAAGCCACTAAACTGAAACCACTCCTAAACTGGGATTACTCCTAGAGGTAGCAACCTGCAGTGAAATTCAGATCCCCATATTAAAGAGTGCAAATCTTATCCACATGTTTAGCACTATAAATTGCTGTGGAATTGCAGGGTGATATCCACTTCATATTTGTAGCAAATCCATTGAGTCTGGACATAACTTAGTTACATAATTTTTTTTTTGAAAATTTGTAGGTGAAGCTGACCTACAAAATTGTTCCACCATTTTTTTTTGTTTGTACAGAAAAGTGGCAGTGAATTATTGTCACTGAAGGATATTAAAGGGAGCCCCCTGCTTTCAGTTAAAAAGAATGGACACCTGACGGAACCCATTATAATCTATTTTAGAGGTCTGTTTCTCCATTGTTCTGGTCCTCCGATGGTGAGCCTGGTGTAAACCTAGCATCAGCTGAAGTCTAGAGTGTCACAGCAATTCTATCCTGTTGTCATGCACTGAAGGAAGTAGACTAGCATACCCTCAAATCTTCACATAGCTTGATATATCATCATATAAACCTATATCTCCCAGAGCTCAGTTTATCTCAGTCATATCTTGCTGTCAGATACTGCAGAAAACTAGAAACCACCTGACAGATTCATTTAACCTTCATATTTAATTCCAGCATATTTAAGCAAGATCTTGCAAAGACAAAATGCAGAAGAATTAACTCTTTATAATCTTTTTGTTGGTATTTTAATATCAATTAATGACATATAAAGTCATTAGACTTGTTTTTGAATTGCTTATTAAGTGTTGGCATGACTTTTTGTCAGTATATTGAAAGATTTAGCATTAAAACTCCTTGTACAATAAAAGACACCACTAGTCAGTGACTGACAAAAACATGCTTACAAACTGTCATGGATAAAGCACAAATCTGTATCTTTTTTCAAAGGGGATGTGAGTCAATTACCATATGTTACATAGACTGTCCAGGTTCAGGCTTTGACAGTGACCATCACTCATGATCCTTAGCTGGTTATTTTGCTTCCCCTCTCATGGTGTAACTTTCCTCTCAGATTCTCATAGAGCTAGAAACTGCACTATTAGATGATGAACCTCACTGGTATAAACTGCAAACACACGATGAGTCTTCACTACCTCTGCCTCAGCCATCACCTTTCATGCCAAGGAGACATGTACATGGAGAGAGTTCTAGCAAAAAATTACAAAGTAAGTACTGTGTACTGAAGTGCAGCACCATCTTGTCTGCTTATTACTGTGTGCATAAATCCTTTGTGCTTCATGAAATGACCACCTATGGTTTGCTGTTGTACAGGATCTCAGCGAATCATTGATAGTGACTTCTCAGATTTTGATGTTGATGATGGTATTGGAGTTGTGCCTCCAGGTGCGTTGGTAAAAGGCATGGTCCCATCTTCTCTTTGCTTTCTGCTTACTTTCACTAATTCAGATTCCAGTAGGATGTTCATTTTGGAGATTCAGTGTATTGTGGAGATTATTCTTATGAATAAAGAACATCATTTGATCTACCAACCATGGACTTTAAATCATTTCCAAGGCTTTGATTCATGATCAAACTGGTAAACTATGGGGTTATTAAATATTCTGCTTCACAATGCTCTGAGCTAATAAATGCAACATTGTATATAGAGCGTGAACACCATGACATCAATTAACGTCCCAAGATACATAGATTTGTCTTATTTGTTTCTTTGTTCTGCTTGTTGAATTAACTAGTCTGTAGTCCTCATGAAACTGCTGCTGCACGGAAGTGTTAACAGTGCATGATGCATGGCTGCCAACTTATATTTTGCAATTAGGATAAAAAATGGAAATTTTAATATAGCACCACACTATTGCTTAAAGCTATGGCTTTCAAACCTATTCCAAACATTTCCAATGGTACATGTAACAGAAACTTTTAAGGAGAAAATTTCCATAGACATGTTTAGATGCAAGTGTTGTGATGCCAACACCTAAATGGCATTGCCCATAGGCTTTTTTCCATCGGGCATTTCACAGGTTGAAAAAAATATTCCCCCCTTGCCCCCAAAGTACACTTGAATACTTCAAAATCATGTTTGAACTTAAAGGGGATTTCTCATATAGAAATTGCGGCTCAGTCTCAAGCCACCATATTTTATAGCAAAACAAGCCAAGCTGATTGTGACGTGAATGAGAACTGAGCTGCAGTAACCCAACTTCTACTACATAGAGGACAGAACTGTCTGCTTTTGGTTCCATCCACTCCCCTTAGCAGCTGGTCAATGAAGATGCCGGGTGTCATACTCCCACTAATATCATAATGATGACCTGTCCTAAGGAGAGATCATCCATATCAAATGCCCTGAAAACCCTTTCAGTATATTTTTCTCTGTTAAAAGATTCAGTATAGCTTGTATTTCATTCATTTAAACCTTTGCACATTTTCAGCTTCTAGGCTTAGGAGTCTTTTATGCGGTCCTACTTAGTGATTGACAGTTATCTCTATATGCACACATACACAGGAAAGGTTGTCAGTTACTAAGACTATCCACCATGTTTGTAGCCTGCCTTTGCATCCTATTTTATCAATATCTTTTTGTAGGTAGACGCGATATTCCAAATATGGCTTCACCAGCACAATCTCTCTCTACAGGTTACACCTCTAGCAATACAGCCAGGCATCCTACTTGCTTTCCCTGCTGCCTGGCTGCACTGTCAACTCATTTTGATAATATCAGGACCCCTAAATATTAAACACAGAACTGCCAATATGATACTCAGATAGAGGGTTCCCTCTCCCCATGTGCATTATTTTACAGTGCCTTGCGAAAGTATTCGGCCCCCTTGAACTTTTCAACCATTTGCCACATTTCAGGCTTCAAACATAAGGATATAAAATTTTAATTTTTTGGTGAAGAATCAACAACAAGTTGGACACAATCATGAAGTGGAACGAAATGTATTGGTTATTTTAAACTTTTGTAAATAATAAAAAACTGAAACGTGGGGCGTGCAATATTATTCGGCCCCTTTACTTTCAGGGCAGCAAACTCACTCCAGAAGTTCAGTGAGGATCTCTGAATGATCCAATGTTGTCCTAAATGACTGATGATGATAAATATAACCCACCTGTGTGTAATCAAGTCTCCGTATAAATGCACCTGCTTTGTGATAGTCTCAGGGTTCTGTTTAAAGCGCAGAGAGCATCATGAAGACCAAGGAACACACCAGGCAGGTCCGTGATACTGTTGTGGAGAAGTTTAAAGCTGGATTTGGATACAAAAAGATTTCCCAAACTTTAAACATCCCAAGGAGCACTGTGCAAGCAATCATATTGAAATGGAAGGAGTATCAGACCACTGCAAATCTATCAAGACCCGGCCGTCCCTCTAAACTTTCATCTCAAACAAGGAGAAGACTGATCAGAGATGCAGCCAAGAGGCCCATGATCACTCTGGATGAACTGCAGAGATCTACAGCTGAGGTGGGAGAGTCTGTCCATAGGACAACAATCAGTCGTACTGTACACTGCACAAATCTGGCCTTTATGGAAGAGTGGCATGAAGAAAGTCATTTCTCAAAGATATCCATAAAAAGTCTTGTTTAAAGTTTGCCACAAGCCACCTGGGAGACACACCAAACATGTGGAATAAGGTGCTCTGGTCAGATGAAACCAAAATCGAACTTTTTGGCCACAATGCAAAACGATATGTTTGGCGTAAAAGCAACATAGCTCATCACCCTGAATACACCATCCCCACTGTCAAACATGGTGGTGGCAGCATCATGGTTTGGGCCTGCTTTTCTTCAGCAGGGACAGGGAAGATGGTTAAAATTGATGGGAAGGTGGATGGAGCAAAATACAGGACCATTCTGGAAGAAAACCTGTTGGAGTCTGCAAAAGACCTGAGACTGGGACGGAGATTTATCTTCCAACAAGACAATGATCCCAAACATAAAGCAAAATCTACAATGGAATGGTTCACAAATAAACGTATCCAGGTGTTAGAATGACCAAGTCAAAGTCCAGACCTGAATCCAATTGAGAATCTGTGGAAAGAGCTGAAAACTGCTGTTCACAAACGCTCTCCATCCAACCTCACTGAGCTCGAGCTGTTTTCCAAGGAAGAATGGGCAAGAATTTCAGTCTCTCGATGTGCAAAACTGATAGAGACATACCCCAAGCGACTTGCAGCTGTAATCGCAGCAAAAGGTGGCGCTACAAAGTATTAACTTAAGGGGGCCGAATAATTTGGCACGCCCCACTTTTCAGTTTTTTATTTTTTACAAAAGTTTAAAATATCCAATAAATTTCGTTCCACTTCACGATTGTGTCCCACTTGTTGTTGATTCTTCACCAAAAAAATTTAAATTTTATATCCTTATGTTTGAAGCCTGAAATGTGGCAAAAGGTTGAAAAGTCCAAGGGGGCCAAATACTTTCGCAAGGCACTGTACATTTTGAACATTGAACTTCAGTTTCCATTGTTTGGACCATTCATGCAGTAAAGCTAGATCTTTTTCCCTTGTTAAAAACCCCTCTAGGAGTATCAACCCTATTACACACTTTTGTGTCATCTGCAAGCAGGCAAAGCTTACTTACCAAATCTTCTCTTATGTCGCCTGCAAAAATATTAAATAGAATAGGAGCCAGGACTCGTCTGGCCTCAGAATGCACACCATTAACAATAATACTCTGAAATCTATTCATCAGTCAGCTGTGAATCCACTGAACCATCCAGTGATTAAGTCTAATCTTCCATAATTTATCTATCAGCTTGTTATGTGACACTGTATCAAAGGCCTTGCGGAAGTCCCTGAAGTAGAATTATTAACAGAACATAAAAATGTCTGCCTCTGTGATCCCTACTGTATCTCTCACTTGTCCATACCAGGGCAGAACCTCCAGGTTGTTTGTTTTAAGTGAAGTAAAAACAAATAGGTACATTATGTGAAAGAGGATCCATCACAGTAAAAGAATTGGAAAGGGCAGGGTCCCCTTGGCTGGAGCAGAAACATAAGAGTCATTTATGTATAGACTTACAGTACTTATAAGTATAAATGAAGGTGTCCCACTGCTGCAGGTTCTCTTTAAGGCAATATTGGATGCATCTGATTGGCTGAGAGAGCTTGGATAACCTAATTAGCATGAAACCTGCCTCCCAATCAGATGATCGAAGGACCATTTACTTATTAACCTTGGGTACATATTGTGAATACCCTAAATTTATTTATTTATTTTTATTTATTTTGCGTACTTGTATATTCCGCAGCGCTTTACAGACATTGACAGTCACTGTCCCATATAGTGCTCACAATCTACATTCCCTATCAGTATGTCTTTGATGATTTCTCTTACGTAGCGGGTGCTCTTTAAAAGGTGTTCTAACCTAGGATGGGTTTATTAATAAGCAGGTTTTCTATAGATAAACAGAAAGGGCTATACTTGTTTCTCATAAAATTCTGCAAGTTTACTGTGATTTTTGCATGACTAAATCACTAATAAAAAAATAAAATCATACCGTTTGGTTATAAACCTATGTTCTACACTTGTGCTCTTTGCCTATACATTGATTAAAAGTGTAATCAATCTTGTGTAATATCAATGGAAAAACGTAGCCTAATGTCCATAGTCAGACTTCAGTACTGTATGCACTATTGAGAGTTATGGTAATAGGTTTGAAAGCAAAAACACTGGAATTAAATTATATTAATGCTGTTATTGTGTTTTGTATTTGCTTATGCAATGTGGTACAGTGATATTCCAAATATACATTTTTATATATATATATATATATATACTATATATATCAAAATTTCTGTATAAAGATATATTTTTCTCTACGTAGACATGATACAACATCCTTTAATACAAATTGTACCTGTTTTCCACTGGGTTATGAGGGATATATGGTTTTAGAAGGTTCATTCCTTTATCATTACTATATGTCCTGTTGCTTCATTCAGTAACGCATACTAGAGTAAATTCTTTCAGTGCCTAATAGCCAAAGAAAACAGCATTTTTTCTCTTAGTGGTTACTGAAAGTACAGACCTGTAGCTTTAAAGGGAGTCTATCATCTTCTCCAAACGTATTCAACTATCACCTCTGTGTTACTTTTGTTATGTATGTCATTTTTGTAGATTTGGAGAAAAATGTCTTTAATCCTTTCCCAACATCCACCGAACTATCCCAATGGATGTTGGGTATTTAGATATGGCAGCAGCTCAGGAAACTTTTGGGTTTCTGCTGTATTTTTTATTTTTTTTTGCAAAGCTTTAAATTTTTTTAAGGAGTTTAAACATAAAAAAAAATATAAATTTGGTATTGTTGTAATTGTACCAATCTACAGAATACAGGTGACATGTCATTTTGGCTGCACAGTGAACAGCATAAAACCGAAGCCTGAAAAAAAGTTGTTCAAATGCAGTTTTTCTCTAATTCCACCCCATTCTAATTTTTTTTTTCCAGTTTCCCAGTACATTGAAATAAAAAATGGCACCATTATGAAGTACAATTTGTCCTGCAAAAATTAAGCCCCCATACGGCTCTGTGAATGGAAAAATAAAAAAGTTCTGACTTTTGGAACCTTGGGAATAAAAAAGATTAAAATAAAAAAAAATGACTGCAGCCAGAAGGGGTTAAAATCTTATGTAAATGTGGACATTGGTGCACTGTGGGCAGCCTTCAGCTCCCCGGAGCACTGCTTTTGCCACCCGTACCCCTACCATCTGCCTGCACCACACTGTGTACTGAGGGTTGATCTGCCCAATGCTATGACATCACTTATTATATCTAATAGCATGAACAGTGCTCCCAGGGCTGAAGGCCCTCCTCCTGTGCACCAACTGCCTCATTTGCATGAGACTTCAAAGTTGTTTTTCTCTAAATCTACAAAACTGAGACACATAACAAAGATATGTTGTTTATCACTGTAGGGTGCTCAGTAATGTGATGGTAGCAGTTTAATATTCTTGGGGGTGGTGGTTGACTCCCTTTAATATCTTGTCTTTACATATGGTAGCATATTAAGCTGACAGATCTCTTTCAATCTTTTACTACAAAGCTATATATAAATCTACCCAGCAAACACAACTCTATTACATGCAGCCTGCAGATCACACTGCATGTTCAGTGTGACAGTTTCTCTTCAATTTAGCCAAAGATGGTAAAATTGACTTTTTAATATATTAATCTTCTGAACAGTTCACTGTTCTATTGACATAGGTTCTCATGCCACATCTGTATGCTCTGCATGATATCATGTCATCCATAGGGCCGAAATATTATTAATAGGCAGGCTGGACACTTATGGGTCACTGAAGTGACATAAGAGTAGTTCGCACATCACTGTAGTCTGCTCACATGACATAATGCAGGCATGTAATCTGATGTATGTATGATCAGCAATGAATTCATATACAGCAGCTTGTCAGTCACTGGAAAGACAGGCAGGTAGAACGCTCCGTATGAATACAACAGTCTCATAAACTATGTGGGTGTGTATTCCTTTCAGTGCTTCTAGCAGCCAAATTACACACCATTTTTGTTCAGTTTTGGCAAATAGTAGTACAGACCCATAGTTGGGATATGGTGCCTTTATATATAGGAGAGATGTCTACTAAATATTCTGCCATAAGTCTGGAATGTAAGTGTGAGTAAATAAATATAGTATTACATATTGAAAAAATTTTCTCTAAACATATAGTATTTATGAAATTAACATTAAATCAGTATGGTGTTATTATTTTGTAAATCTTGTTTTAGATTTGTGCCTTTTTGATTTATTGTTTAGGTTATACTGACTTATAAATGTACAATGTTGACTGCTGTTGCTTGATAAAATTCATGTTCAGTGAGGTGTACATCAGTCATCTCGACTGAAGCAAAAAAAAAAAACCAAAAAAAACCACAGAACTGCTCACTTGCAGTGTACTTCATAGGCAATCCTTGACCTACACTATTACTGTCAAATGAGTATCTGAGACCAGTTACCTGTAACTATAGAATTGTATAAACTGAAGTGCCTGACCATGTGCTGTACTCGGCCATGTACAGAACCGTTTGCATATTCAACAAATGCATCCCAAACTGATATCCATCTCTAGAAATCAACTGGCTCATACGGTATGTGCTTTCATTTATTCTTAGAAGTCATCAAGTAGCAGCCTAAAAGCTTTGTCCCACTTCACAACCCAATGCCGGAAGTTAGTAATCCTGGTGATTTGCTCATCTTCATGAGTGTAGTTGCTAGGAACCCCAATGACCAGCTGACATCATAGAAAGATGACTGTGGACAGTTAAATATGCCCCCTAGAGTGCACTTACCAGGTGCTACAGAGAGTCAGCACTGAGTCTCTTAGAATAACAGTGCTCTATTCAGCCGCTGTCCAATCTGGCTAATAAAGGGGAGATCAGGAAACCTCCTCTATATTGTCCCGGTACTGTAGAAGAGCATAGTAATGGTTAAGACCTCTTGTACCTCTTTCTGTTTATAGTTCAATTACAACCACTCTACTGGGACATATACTGTAATGGATTCAGAGTATGCTGGACGTACCTCTATCTACAGTATGTATGTAATTCAGATAGCAAGCATTTTTACTTACTCTTTAGTAAGTAAAGTAGTGAAGTAGTTAGAGGTCATCTAACAGTCTCTCCCGGATTCTGATCATTGTTATTTTGTTCTATGGTGTTTTGCCCCATGTTGTTCTACTAGAAAGAAATATGTTTTTTCAGAAAAACTGTACTCTCTTGGAAATATGCTATACTAACTCCTTACGCTGACTGTGATCCCTAAGCACTATAAGGCTGGGGACATACATGGAGTTTTTGTCGCTTTTTGGTGCAGATTATGTAGTGGGTTTTTTTTTAAATCAAAGTTAGGAATGATTTCAGAAGGAAGGAGCTTCATTTACATTTCAAATTCCTTTTGAATCCACTTCTAGCTTTGGCTCAAAAAATGCAGCAAAATTTACACAGAAAAAAACAACAAAAACTCAGCCTAAATATAAATTTCACTTGCTCCTTTGTTTCCCTACATCTTACAAATGATCATTGTAAGTCCTAGTAGAAGGCTTGCCAGTGACTTTTCTGAAGGTCCCTTTAAAGGGTTTTCTCATTAATGGCATCTATCCTGTATCCACATGATTGGGGAAAAGTGTCTGATCTCTGTGGGCCTGCAGACGCCCTTGAGTACCCAATGTGCACTTTGTATGCTAGGCCACCACTTCATTTGCTTTTGTAGAACTAATGGGAGCCTCGTAAAACTGAGTGGAGCAGTGGATGAGCATGTCCACTACCTCTCTATTGACATGGGACACAATTGCAAACCCCTGATACAATAGCTGGAAGTCTCAGTGGTCATACACCCAGCCATTAGATGCCTATTATCTATTCTGTGGGTAGGGAATCAGTTTCTATAGAGAGAAGAACCCCTTTAAGCTTGAACTGGACTATTGTAAACAGTGGCTTAGCTATGGGGATTGCAAGTTGCGAAAAAACCCTAAAACAAATAAGGCATGTGACTCTCCCTTCACTGTGTCTGTAAGTGGAGTTACTGTGGTATCTGGCACCTGTGTAGTTTCTGTTCCTGTAAGTGACACTACAAAGGTCCCTGCTACAGTAGTTACACCTCCATTTATTTATCCTCCTCACTAGCAAGTTGAGTTCTATTTGGCCATTCAGTATCAGTACATTGTGTGATTTGCACACATGACAACCTGACTGAACGGTGCCAGGACCCTGAATTTGCTATGAGGTATGGTCTGAGTTCTCAATTAATTTGTGGGTCTAGATTAATTCTGCAGTCTAATCAAATGGGGGCTGAGTTTATTTTGAGGTTTGCTCTGGGGTATATATTATTTTTTTAGATATTCTCTGTGTTCTTTATTGAGTTATGGGTCTACACATACATATGTAAGAAAAGATTTTGGTTTTTTAGTAGGTCAGGGGTCAGCAACCCCTGGCACGCGTGGCATATTTTGCTGGCATAGCAGCCAGCACGGGACATGCAAGAATTAAATGAAGAGGGAGCGAACCCCTTCTCTTGCTGCCCTCTCTGCCCATCAATGAGAGGGGTGAGGAAAGCCCAGGAGGCGGAGCTCATCATTGTACAGCACAACCCTGCCTGCTACAGTGATGAGCTACTGCCGTCTGCATCCTGCAAAGAAGAAGAGGAGGAGAGCAGAGCTCCGTTCAGCAAAGTGAAATTAAAAAAACACCAGGTACATGCTGGGGTTACTATTCCTATTAATGTCAGGCATTTGGGGTTATTAATTTAGTTTTAGTAACTCAATGTGCCTCATATTAAGAGCAATTAACCCCATCATGTCCCTCAAAATAAACCCTGTGTGCCTCACATAAGGGTTACTAATATATGGAGGTATTAATAAAGGATTTCAATCATGAAAGTACTTAATTATTACCTCCATGTCCCTCGCATATCAGTAACCTTTATGTGAAGCACACAGGCGTTATTTTGAGGAACATGATGGGGTTAATTGCTATTAATATGGACACATGGAGTTGCTAAATTGTAATGCACATGACTATATACTTTCTATCTGCAATTGTGGATAGAAGTACAGACCCATACATTTCAATGGGCCCATACAAATAGACGTTGTTTTTGCAACTGTGTGTCTGGGCCAAATTGAAGAGCTGAAAAATATAGAGCAAGTCCTATATCTGTCTGCATTTGTCAATTCATTTTTAATGTATAGGTCAGTGAGAAACACATCCATGCCATTTGTGTGCAGGAGGCCTAAGGGTGGTTCTTTTCGGGTGGTGACACCCTCTGAACCCAGATGTGGCTATAGCCAAATCCAGTCCCCAGGTGCCAGTGCTTTCACTTTGGGGTAAGTGTGACACCCATTCATTACTGTCTGTGGTTTTGCTGTTACTGCACAGTCAGGAATTAAATGTGGCTGAAATTAATCCACGTTTCACTTACAGAAAAGTGAAAGTACCGGCGGCCGGGGACTGGATGCAGCATCCAGGTACATAGTGTGTCACCACCCTACAGGTGTTACCTCATTCTGCTCCCAGTCATATACATTTACCACTAATTGTGGGGTACACATGTATGTACTTTGCTTCTAATGGAAAAGTACAGGTGTATCCAGGCAAATAGCAGTAATGGCATGTAGCTGGGAGCACAGTATGACAGCACCCCTATGTTATAGTTTGTGCTAGTGCTATATGACTTTAGTGTAGGGGTCGTTAGCCTTACAATTATTGTGCGGCGCTCAAAGCACCTCATCTTTGATTTTTTTTTTTTTGTTTAAATTGGCATGGTGAACAAAAAACGTTACCTACCTCTGTTGTAGGTTATGGGGACAGGCGGGTGCTTAACTTTTAGACCAGAGCCCATTGAATTTTAGTTAAAATAATGGAACAATTCATCCTACTTTTATTATATACCTATTCACTTCATTAGTGTTAATAACTGTTAAAGGCTTATTTTTATTTTTTTGTATGTATTTCATGTAGATATTTTTGCATGTAAAATGCAAAATTAATGTTTGTTAAATCTGATCTTATGTCAGTCATTTGAAAATCCAATTTGATGCTTCTGTAATTATTAACATGTAGTCATACAACCCATTGCAGTTTTATCGTATTAAACTATACTGCTTTCCAACTTAATCCTGTCTAATGGATACAAAAAGTGTAAAGTATTGAGAAGGCTTATCCATGAAGCTATTAGTAAAAGCAAAAATGTCTTTTAAAGTAAAATTTTTTAATGCTTTAAATTTTTATTGCTAGGCTCAAGGTCTAATACTAGGCAAAGCCGATCTACAACATTAACAGTGCCGGAACAACAAAGAGTGACCCATCATCGTTCTCGTTCCGTATCTCCTCACCGTGTTGATGAACAGGGCAGGACCCGCTCACGCTTACCAAATGTGCCATTACAGAGGTATGCTGTGTTATTTGACCATTTACACTGTACCCTCACTTAACTATCCCAACTATTACATTTAACTGTAATATATAGTATGGTGTATTTCTCTGAGGAAATAAAAGGTTACCACCCACTTGGATAATTACAGCTAGTTTACAGTTAGGTCCATATATTTTTGGACACTGACACAAATTTAGTTTTTTTTACCTGTTTACTGAAACATATTCAAGTTATAGTTATATAATGGACATGGACATAAAGTCCAGACTTTGAGCTTTCATTTGAGGGTATCCACATTAAAATTGAATGAAGGGTTTATTAGTTTCAGCTTCTTAACATGTGCCACCCTGTTTTTAAAGGAACCAAAAGTAATTGGACAATTGACTCAAAGGCTGTTTCATGGCCACTTTGTTATGTCATTGTCAATTAAGCAGATATGCCTGGAGTTGATTTGAGGTGTGGTGCTTGCATTTGGAAGATTTTGCTGTGAGGAAAACATGCGGTCAAAGGAGCTCTCCATGCAGGTGAAACAAGCCATCCTTAAGCTGCAAAAACAGAAAAAAAACCCATCCGAGAAATTGCCTCAATATTAGGAGTGGCAAAATCTACAGTTAGATTTCCTGAGAAAGAAAGAAAGAAAGCACTGGTGAACTCATCAATGCAAAGAGACCTGGACTCCCACAGAAGCCAGCAGAGGTGGATGATTGCAGAATAATTTCCATGGTGAAGAGAAACCCCTTCACAACAGCCAAGCAACTGAACAACACTCTCCAGGATGTAGGCGTATCAATATCCAAAACTACCATAAAGAGAAGACTGCATGAAAGTAAATACAGATGGTTCACTGCACGGTGCAAGCCACTCATAAGCCTCAAGAATAAGGCGGCTAGATTGCACTTTGCTAAAAAATATCTAAAAAAAGCCAGCACAGTTCTGGAAGAACATTCTTTGGACAGATGAAACCAAGATCAACCTCTACCAGAATGATGGAAAGAAAAAAGTATGGCGAAGGCATGGTACAGCTCATGATCCAAAGCATACCACATCATCTGCAAAACACGGCGGTGGCAATGTGATGGCTTGGGCATGCATGGCTGCCAGTAGCACTGGGTCACTAGTGTTTATTGATGATGTGACACAGGACAGAAGCAGCCGGATGAATTCTGAGGTATTCAGAGACATACTGTGTGCGCAAATCCAGCCAAATGCAGCCAAACTGATTGGTCGGCGTTTCATAATACAGATGGACAATGACCCCAAACATAAAACCAAAGCAACCTAGGAGTTTATTAAAGCAAAGAAGAGAAATATGCTTGAATGGCCAAGTCAGTCACCTGATCTCAACCCAATTGAGCATGCATTTCACTTGTTAAAGACTAAACTTCAGACAGAAAGGCCCACAAACAAACAGCAACTGAAAACCGCTGCAGTAAAGGCCTAGCAGAGCATTAAAAAGGAAGAAACACAGCGTCGGGTGATGTCCATGAGATCAAGACTTGAGGCAGTCATTGCCAACAAAGGGTGAACAACCAAGTATTAGAAATTAACATTTTATTTACAATTATTTAATTTGCCCAATTACTTTTGAGTACCTGAAATGAAGGGATTGTGTGTAATAAATGCTTTAGTTCCTCACATTTTTATGCAATCATTTTGTTCAACCCACTGAATTAAAGCTGAAAGTCTGAACTTCAACTGCATCTGAATTGTTTTGTTCAAAATTCATTGTGGTAATGTACAGAACCAAAATTAGAAAAATGTTGTCTCTGTCCAAATATTTATGGACCTAACTGTATATATAACTTTCCATGGGCCATATCTTTTGAACAAGTGGATGGATTTAAAATAAATAAACGCCAAATTGTTCAGCTGCAGTCAAATGATGTATGACAATTAGCATTTTGTGAATGGCAACACATGCTCTTTAACCCCTTCACGCATTCTCACGTACATGTACGTGGGAGAATGTGGTTAGTTCCCGCATCCCCACGTACAGGTACGTGACGGTGATCGAGCGGGCTCAGAAGCAGAGCCCGTGCGATCACCGCGGGAGTCCGGTTGTATTGGACAGCCAGGCTCCCGCTGCAACAGCGGGGACCAGTGATAACACCAATCCCCGCTGTTTAACCCTTAAGATGCCGCGGTCAATAGCGACCGCGGCATTTTAAGTGTTTGCTAGCGGCACTGAGTTCCGCGGGCGGCATCGGGAGAGGGTGTTAGCTGTAACTGACAGCTAATACCCTGCTCCTTAAACCTCGGTCAAACATGACTGCGGCATCCAAGGGGTTCCGCCATGTTGCTGCCCCCCGGCACCCCCCGCGGAGAGATCGGGGGGTGCCGATATCTATAATATGCAGTCCGGGGTCTGGCCAGTGACCCCAGGCTGCCTGAAGCCCCCAGTACCTGGTTGATCCTGCCGGGACCTTTGGAAATCAGCCTATGTCTACATAGGCTGAATTCCTGTATAGACTGCAATACACGTGTATTGCAGTCTATAGTGCTGAATCAGCGATTAGACTATCGTTGGTTCAGGTGTCCTAGTGGGACATATAAAAAAAAGATAATATTTATTAACTTATTTGGGTGGTATGACTATCTGTTTGAAAAGCAGAGCATTTCACATTTTGAAAATTGCGATTTTTTTTTTTTTCCAAATTTCCATCAAATTTCCTATCTTTTTATAAATAAATACAAAAATATTGATCAATGTTTACCACTAACATAAAGTACAATGTCTCACGAAAAAACAGTCTCAAAATCACTTGTGCAAGTTAAAGCGTCTTAAAGTTTTTGCCATATAAAGTGACACATGTCAGTTTTGAAAAATGAGGCCTGGTCTTTAACGCACTTTTGGGCTCAGACCTGAAGGGGTTAAAAGAGTGGCTGGCCAATAGGAAAAATTTTTATAGGCTCTGAATAGTGTAGAAAAAAAATGTAAAAATTATACTAACTTCACAAATTCCCTCACACGGACTCCCGAGTTGACAGGTGGTCTCTGCTTTCTGGTCCCTCTAAGCACACAGGAAATGTCTCTGGCTGTGGTGCATCACTGCTGTGGCAGTCATTTTCTGTTTGTCATGAGTGACCAGGAAGTAGAGACCAGCAGGAGACTTTGTCATAATGGGAATAGCAGGGAATCTGTAAAATGAGTATGTTTTTAATGTAATTAAGGCTTAATTAATCTCCGTTTCGGAGAATCAATAGGAACTTGTGTGTTATTACCAACACTTTCTCCGACTGCAGTCCAGAATGCTACATTCACAGATAGCCTAGGTTGCAACTCTGGCTTTAATATAAATGTGCCTATTCACTAGCAGCAAACAGAGATCTTGAAATGGTAAGAAACTAATTAAATTGCATGTTTTCATCATATAAGTTCTATTTTTTTTTTTTTTTTTTTTTTTTTACAGAAATCTTATTCATGCATTCCTGTTCCCACTTTGAATTTTTTTTTTATCTTACTATGTATTTTAAATTATTTCATTATTAATGTCACTGTGTTACTTTAATAGCCATTATTATTATTACTTGTCTAGGAGCCTAGATGAAATTCATCAAATGAGACGATCACGCTCTCCAACAAGACACCATGATGCCTCCCGCAGTCCAGTTATTCATAGGTCCAGGGACTCGGACAGTCAGTATTTGTCTGATCAAGAAAAGTAAGTAAATATAATTACAGGATGACATTAGTTTTGATTCTTTCCAATGAGAGACATTTTATTATATACTAACCATGCACGAATGGGGCTGATGGCCTTGGTCAGAACAATGCTTTGAGAATTTTAATATTGGCGTAATTTGTTATCTTTTACACAGAAAACACCACACTTATTATTGCCTTGGTTTATTAGTATGTACTGTGGCCAGGTCCAGGTATTCAGTGTATACAGTAGCCAAGTTCTGTATTATGATGTACAATGTCAGCTCCCTGATGATAGTTTTATCAATGTTAGTTGTATTATCCTGACAGTTGGCATATTTCTAGGGCATGTCTTCACTTTCTGAGCAGTGAATGACAGTTAGGACACTTACTAGTTCTGAGAATGAAGGGGCAGCAGCACTTGTATGATTTTATAATTTTCCATCAAATGTTGTGTTACAGAGGTATTATTCCCTAGAAACATAGCTTTCATGTGGCAGTGTGTGAAGGCGCACAGAGCACAGTTGTCATGTATTATACAATACATGATTTTTTGCCATTCTTCAGCAGAGACTCTATTAAGGTCCTGAGACTATATACACAGTGCCTTGCAAAAGTATTCATACCCCTTGAACTTTTTCACATTTTGTCACCTTACAACCACAAACTTAAATGTATTTTACTGAGATTTTAAGTGATAGACCAACACAAAGTAGCAAATAATTGTGAAGTGGAAGGAAAATGATACATGGTTTTCAAAATTTTAATCAAATAAAAATCTGAAAAGTGTGACGTGCAAAAGTATTTAGCCCCCCTATATCAATACTTTGTAGAGACACCTTTCACTGCAATTACAGCTTAACGTCTTTTGGGGTATGTCTCTACCAGCTTTGCACATCTAGAGACTGAGATTTTTGCCCATTTTTCTTTGCAAATAGCTCAACCTCAGCTAGATTGGATGGAGAGCGTCTGTGAACAGCAATTTTCATGTCTTGCCACAGATGCTCAATGGGATTTGACTGGGCTATTCTAACACATGAAAGTAGATCAGAAGTAGAGGTCCCCAAAGACCAGGCCGCGGACCAGTACCGGAACGTGGATCACTTGGTACTGAGCCGGCCCAGTCATTGGGGACCTCTGTAGGCTACTAGGTGTTGGCTGACGCTCCTGTGTTGTGTGTAATACATAGCATAGTAGCATCGGCAGGCACCTGGTACAGGACCTGTTTTTGAGAGTGATCTGTTGGTGTAGCCTACACCAGCAGATCACTTTCCACTTACCTGATTATTAATGCAGCTGCTGGGATCTTTTCTTGCACACAAGATGTGTGCATATTCTATGCTGCTCCCGGAACCTTCACTATGGTGCCGCTGGGGCCGGGGAACAGAATAGAAGATGCAAACATCCTGTGTGCAAGAACAGATCCATGGAGAGCTGCATTAGTGACCAGGTAAGTATAATGTAATTGTAGATACAGTATGTGGGTGGGCTATTACAGTGTTATTAATGCTGTGTGTGTGGGTGGCACTATAACTGTAATAGTCTCCTATTACAGTTATAGTGCCACCCCCAGTTAATAACAGTCCCCCCCACACACAGGTAATGTTATGAACTGGGGGGCACTATAACTGTAATAGTGCCCTAGTAATAGCCCCCCCGCCCCATACACAAACACAGGTAATGTAATATTACCTTTGTGTGTGGGGCGGGGGGCTATTACTAGGGCACTATTACAGTAATAATTTTCCCCCAGTTAATAATGTTACCTGTGAGGGGAGACTATTACCCCGCTCCCCACTGGGCCACAGGAAAATTGGCCTACATGTAAGTGGTCCTTCGTACAAAAAAGGTTGGGGACCACTGATCTAAACCATTCCACTGTAGCTCTGGCTGTATGTTTAGGGTCATTGTTTTGCTGGAAGGTGAATCTCCTTCCCAGCCTCCAACAGGTTTTCTTCCAGGATTGCCCTGTATTTGGCTCCATCCAATTTCCCATCAACTCTGACCAGCTTCCCTGTCCCTGCTGAAGAAAAGCATTCCCACAGAATGATGCTGCCACCACCATGTTTCACACAGTGGGGATGGTATGTTCAGGGTGATGAGCAGTGTTACTTTTCCGCCACACATAGTACTTTGCATTTAGGCCACAAATTTCAACTCTGGTTTCATCTGACCAGAGTACCTTCTTCCACATGTTTGCTGCGTGTCCTATATGGCTTGCATCAAACTGCAAATGGCACTTTTTCTGTCTTTCAACAATGGTTTTCTTCTTGCCACTCTTCCATAAAGGCCAGATTTGTGACGTGCATGACTTATAGTTGACCTGTGGACAGATTCTCCCGCCACTGAGCTGTGGATTTCTGCAGCTCCCCCAGAGTGACCATGGGCCTCTTGGCTGCTTCTCTGACCAGTATTCTCCTTGCTCAATCTGTTAGTTTTGGTGGACAGTCATGTCTTGGTAGGTTTGCAGTTGTAGAATACTTTTTCCATTTGGGATGCTCAAAGCTGGGGATATGTTTTTATAACCTAACCCTGCTTTAAAGTTCTCCACAACTTTATTTCTGACCTATCTGGTGAGTTCCTTGGCCTTCAGGATGCTGTTTGTTCACTAGTGTTCTCCAACAAACCACTGAGACCTTCATAGAACAGGTGTATTTATACTGCCACTCAATTACACACAGCTGGAAAGCTGGCTTAACTAATTAAGTGACTTCTGAAGCCAATTGATTGCACTGGATTTTTTTTAGGGGTATCAGAGTTCAGGGGGCTGAATACTTTTCCACGTCACACTTTTCTGGCTAAGGAAAATTCCCTCTGGAAAGACAGAAAAAAATTCAGCCCAAGATAAGATCAGCTGGTGTATATAATACAACTCCTTATACCTATGATTGTTCAAAATAAAAAAAAAATGTTGAAAAATTCTTCACATGTAATATATCTCTAAGTGACTCCCACTCCATTTGGATGCAAAGAAGGCAAAGAAGTAGAAAACTTTGCCTGTCAACATTTAAACCAACTTAATTCATCTCTCATTTATGTCCATCTTCGATTTTTTTTTTTTATTTTGTACTAAACCTGTAAATAAATGTATTAAAATGATGTTTTATCTTTCAGCGAACTCCTTATGTTGCCCAGAGCAAAACGTGGCCGAAGTGCTGAGTGCCTACATACTATAAGGTACCTCACTCTTATAATTTCTTAAGTTATGTGAATTTCACTGTTGAATTAGTATATTTAAGAATTTTTTTTAATATAGATAAGCAACCAATAAGAAACCAATTCACATTTCCATTCAAATGTGATATTGGATAATGGTGTCTGAATGTAGTAAAGTCTGCATTAGTACAGAAACTTAAAAAAATGATTGTTTCTAAAAACTGTGAGCCCCGAATTAAAGGGGTATTGCATAACTTTTCTACTAACAAACTACCCTTAGGACCTGCGCCCCACCAATCAGCTGATCGAAGGATCCATTGTACTCCATTGCAAATGCTGCCGCCTTTTCACTATATAGCAGACAGAGCTTCTTACAAAGCGTAGCTAATGTGCTTGATACGGAAGCTCACTCCTATTTCCTATGGACTAAGCTTAAGGCCCCTTGCAGACGACCGTGGTGTGGGTCAGTGTGCTATCCGTGTATTTCGCGGATAGCACACTGACCCATTCTTTTCTATGGGCCTGTACACACGACCGTGAATTTCATGGTCCCATGTGTGGGCCAACAGTCCGGGCCACATCAGATAGAAAAGGTCCTATTCCTGTCCTTTTTTGCGTCCCGTGCTCCAGTGGCTCCTATTCATTTAATGAAAGGAGCCGTGGAAGCACGGCACGTGCATGGGCGTCACACAAGGACATCCCGTGCCCCCCATGTGCAGCCCGTGCTTTTAATTCACAGCAGACCGTTTGCAGCATAGTAGTCTGCAACCGGCCTTAGTTTGAGTTTACATCAGTCCCTAAAAAGAGGCCACAGCTCTTGTTCGAGTGCCACTTCCCCTTCAATCAACTGATTGTGGGAGTGCCAGTTGTTGGACCCACAGTGGTCTCATATTCATAACCTATTCTAAAGGCTATTAATGTAAAAGTCTTGGAAGACTCGTTTATTCGATACCTTAGGCATTTGAGGATGCAGGTGAAGGGTTATCTTTTGTCACCCTTATCATCCAGTATTCAGTAAATATAATAATTAACCTCACGTGTAAGTTATTTGGAAAATCTCCTCACCATTTTCTAAAAGGGACCATAGAAGTAAAAAAAAAAAAAAATCAATAGTAATCTGAATGTAAGCTGTAAATGTTTACAATAATGCATACAGTGAAATCTAATTTAAGACGATCACCCAAAATTGGATTCAAAAGTACTTTTCTAGGGGAATGTTTTTCTCAAAGTAAATGGATAATATGGGAAACTGAAAATCCTTTCACAAAAAATGTGGTCTGGGTTAACGGATGGTCTTCTCAAAGAGGTGGTCTTTTGGAGGGATTTCACTGTTATATATCTAATAACAGCAATAACAATAATTATGATATTAAAGTGTAACTCCAATTTCACTGACTTTAAAAAAAAAAAAATTGCTATTGTGTCGGGAACTGTGTGGTGAACATTTTTGTAAAACACTTTATTAATCTATCAAACTTCCTTTTAATAAAAAACAGGCTGTAAAGTTCCTATTAGCAATGCTCTAAGTAAATAATGGCAGGGAGTCTGTAATACAAAGAACTGAAGCATTTACCAAAGGAGATGGTCACTTCAAATCGGGTATTATAAGAAAGCTGAGATTTTAAAAAGCGAGTGGTAGTTTATTACAAGAATGGTCATCATACACCCCCTGACACAATAGCGAAAAAAAAATATGGGAGTTACACTTTCAAATCATTGTCATCAAGCAAATGGAGTAAGTATAGAAGTAAAAAATGAAAATGATTTCCAAACTTTACAGTTTACTGAAATGATAGCATTTACAGGGGTTTTCACCAATATAAGTGAAGATATGGATATGCCATAACTTACTGACTGATGATGGTCCATTCTCTGTGACTCCATCAGTCATAAGAACAAAGACGCTTCACTAGTAAAGCACAGCAACTTTTTTGTTCTATTGATGTGTGTAGTTCCGAGTAGATGGGACCCCAGTGATTATCATGTCATAACATATCCAGCGATATGCTAAAACTTATATTGGCAAAAAAATATGAAACATACATTAAAGTTGTGGATAGATCTAAAAACAACTCAAGTATAGTTTGAATTTCATAACTGTCCAGTCTATTATTATATAGTTTTATATAACATGACACCAGTAAAAATAATCCTGAACGAAAAGACCTCACATAGCTAATAAAATATATTGTATTATTAAACTGTGTTTCTTATTATAGTATATCCTTATACATTTAGAAAGCTAAATCTCTTGAATCGCAGTTCTTACATACAGATATGGGTGGCTGTATCTTTGCAAAGTTACTTACGTTTTGTTGTATAAGACCTGACAGAATCTGTATTGTTGATAAGCGCTCACCAATAAAAGACGTCATTCACCTACATCTACGTTTGTAAATAATTTGCTTTAGCTAAGAATATGACAATGATATATCTCAAAAAGGTAGCAAAAGTATTGTATAATGTTTCTTAAAATTAAATATTTTTACATATTTCTATTAAAAGAAATTATTATAGGTCATTTCAACCTAAAAATAAAATTCACACTGCATGATCTATATTGATTTGGTGCATATGATCTAATGTTAGAGATGTGGAGAAGGATTAGAGATTTACTAAAGTGGTAAGACTATAGCTTTAGAAGACTTTCACAAATGAATGAGGGACAGTCAACACTCCTAGTCACGAGAAGCCCATGCTCAGAAATGTTTGCTTTGACTGCATACTAAAAAGCAGTGTCCATTGTGGTCATCTGGCAAGGGTTATCAATTGTTGTCCCATATGCCACATTATAACACATGGATGCTGATTTTTACAAGTGTCCTTACATGTAAGAGCAAAGTCGATCAAACCCACAGATCTAATTGGAAATGGTGAACTATTTCATGTATGTTGATGTCAACATGCCCTATTCTTTTGGTTTTATGGGAGATAATCCACCTCTACAGTATAGGCAGTTCTCCCGTTTGAGAACACATGCAGGCATGGTCAAGCTGAGCATGAATATGTATGGGGTGGGGAAGGCTGAAAGAATAGCCAACAGCTTATTGATGTTTTGTTTCCACCTTCAGTAAGTCTTGAGATCTCTGAGTAAAAGCCAACTTGATTTAACCACCCCAAACCAACATCAGGACTTGGTCAGCAGTGTCCTAATAATGCATAGGCACTATAATTTAATGGAAGAAGTCAACCCTTCTCATACCCCAGTCCTGCCTGAATAGGGCTGAGGGACATTAATCACACCAGAGCTGCTGGGTAGGCATGTAAACAGCTCAAATTCTTCTGCTCTCCAGCCCTTGACTTGAAACACCTAATTTGTCTAAGGAATAAAAGCTATTTTCCAGAGCATGGCAACAGTACTTGAACATAAGGACACTACTGGACAACACATGAGATGCCCTGTGAGGAACTGATGGTGGTTTGGGGTTAAATCAAGCTAATAGGAAAATCCCTTGTGTTAACATGTCACAAGATTGATTGTGTGATGCCAACTATGTCTTTGTCATCATACTGGCCAAATTGTGGTGGCTGCTTTCTTTTGGTATGAATCCTTTTTTGTGTTTAACAAAAGAATGAATGGCCTTACAATACAAACTCCAGACTATTATTAGTGTTGGAAAGGAGTCATTTGCATCTTTGTACAGTCGTATACAGTCATCGTAAGACTCTGATCACTACTTAGTAGAGCTGGGCAATTAATCGAAAAATAATCAAAATTGAAAGTCAGCTCAATTAATGGATGGAAACTTGCTCACATCATTTATTTCAGTTATTTGGCATCCATGTCATGCTGTGTCACACTGCCATTGGCTGAAGAATATGTCAGTAGCTGTACACTATCCAGTCAGGATTGATGATATGTCACTAACTGAAACCAGAATTCATTGGCATGCCATGGCATGTAAAAAAGTAAGTGTCCTAAAATAATCGTTAATTAATTGAAATTGAGATAAAATGTTCAATTAATCGTGATTTTGATTTGGTTTATAATTGCCCAGCCCTACTAGTTTTAAAAAGTGCAAGTCTGTCCTCAGGTTAAGAGATGTCTAAGAGGTTTGCGCTTTTTAACAGTTGCGGTGTGTATGCCAGTTGTGTTATGATAGGTATACATCCTTCTGACATTGCAGCCACACTTCATAGTTGTTATGATATAGACCATTAATGTGTGGAAGGTGGGGGTGTTGAGCATCAGGATGAACTAAATGGAGCTGAGCTTCAGAACCAGGCACATCTGGACACAGCCTTTTGATGTCTTGATGAGCATGCCACTTTCTATTAGGAAGTAAAAAGTCATGCCACGTATTGTCTCAGTATGGCAGTTCTGGACTCCCTCTTTCTCACCCTACTCACTCCCCTCTGTATGTATGGACACATAGCGGGGAGAAAGCAAGGAACGTGCAGGATACGGACAGTTATCTCCTTAGATTCCATAGTCATTAGTGACAGTGGCATCTAAGAAATTTTACAGAAGGTAGCAGACACACATTGCCCCCCCCCCCCCCACTATGCACTCTCTTAAAGGGAATGAATATTCAAACCAATCTGCAGGCAGCATGTTATAAAGTAGGAGAAGCTGAGCAGATTGATGTATATTTTTGTGGGAAAAGATTCAGTCTGACCATTCATTCATTCATTCATTCATTCATTTATTTATATCTTTGTTATTCTATGCTAAGAATCAGTAATTGAGTCAGTAGATTATTTTGCCATAACACTATATCAATCTTCTCAGCTTTTCCTGCTTTATAGCATCATGCCTGCAAATTATACTGAATTTTCATGATGACAGGTTCCCTTTAACTGTAACCATGAGCCTTTTATAATTATAATTATTAGCCAATGCCAGAGTCAGCTTCTAGTCCCCTAGAAAAAGAAAATTTCATTAAGTTAAATAAAGTTTACTAAAATAACAAGTGTCCCCCCCAAAAACTAGCAAAAATCTCTACCATTTGTTTATGCTAGTTGCATTATGATAGTTATATATCCTTCTGATGTTGCAGTCACACTTCATGGTTCTGCTTCAGAGTGTTTACTGCCCATGTTTCTTTTCTTTCCACAAACTACTGTAGAGTTAGATGTAGGGGAGAGAGCTATGAAGTCAAGCCAGATCTGATTCTAAAGAAAATACTACTGCATAACTGTAGTATATAATCTGTGAGTAATAGTAACACAAAAAGAAAAAAAAAAAAAACCTCCATCAATTTTGAGCTGGCAAGTGGAGGAGTTCCCTAGGAGGTCAAAAAAGAAAGCTACATTAAGTTAAATATAAAGTTTACTAAGAACTATGGACTTTAATTGGGCTTGAATGACTGATGTAGACAGAGTCCCCTTCATTTGAATACACTTCTGTGTAAAAAAAAAAAAAAAAAAAAAAAAAAAACATGTCAGAGACTCCAAAAGTTGTTGTACCTGGGATAACCTACGTAACAGTTTTTTTTTTGAGTGTTTGAGTATATTGGCCACTGAAATGTCATATTTTTGGAAAAATTGTAATTTTAACTTTCTAATCATCTGCGCAACATTTGAGTGTTAAAAATTCTCACTTTCATTCCTTGATAAATTCCTTGAGGTGTGTAGTTTAAAAATTAAGGTCACTTCTTGGGAATTTACACTTTACTGGCCCCTCCAGGGCTCTACAAAAGCAGCATGGAATTCAAAAACCTGTCCTTCTAAATCTAACCTCCAAAAGCCAAAACGGGCAGCACTCCTTTCTTTCTGAGCCCTGCTATGTGCCCAAACAGCAGTTAATGCCCACACATACAAATTTTCTGTACCCAGGATAATCTGCATAAAAGTTTTTGGAGTTAATGTCTCTGTTGCCACACGTGGGCACACGATATTGGGCACTGAAATGGGATATTTCTTTAAAATTTTTAATTTCCACGCTGCTGATTAATTTTAGTTATTATTCTTGGGCTCAAAGTGATCACTATATGCCTTAAGAAATTCAATGAGTGGTTTAGTTTCTAAAATGGAGTCATATTTGGGGTTTAATTTTCAGAGCCTCTGCAGTTGCCTGCCAGTGCAATGTAAATAACCAAATTAGTCCTTAAATACTCATAGTGCTCTTTCACTTCTGAGCCCTGTCATATTTCCAGGCAAAATATTAGGGCCACATGTAGGGTGTTTCCGAAATCAGGAAACTGTGTATAATAACTGAGCTGACTTCTCACAGTGTAACACTCTGGGTATGACATATAGAGCACTGAAATAGCATATATGGAGGAAAATTTCAGTTTTCATTTTACATCATCCATTGAGTTTTTCTTTTTGAAAAGCATCTCTGGGGTAAAAATAATCACTATACACCTTGATAAATTTTTGGAGGGGTACAGTTTCAAAAATTAGGTCACTTCTTGGTATTCTTCAATGCACTGGCACCTTGGGGGCCATGCAAATGCATTATGGCACCTGAAAATGATCCTGTCCTCCAAAATCTGCCCTTCAAAGGCCTATTGACACTTCTTTCATTTGGTGCCCTGCTCTGTGCCAAACATCTACATGTGGGGTATTTCCATGCTTGGGCAACATTGCATAACAAATTGTCAGATGCATTTTCTCCTTTAATCCCCTGCATTTTGGTTAACAAACTTCCCAAATGCTGTATTGAATTTGGGGCGATTTACGTGAAGTTGCTATATATATATAGGCCTTTAAAAATCTCCTTCAGAACTCAAGTGGCTATCAAATACATGGGTTTGGGAAATTTTCTTGTAAATTTGCGAAATTACTTTTACACTTGTAAGCCTTTTAAGATCCACGAAAGCCAACATAAAGCAGAGATACGGTAGATAATATATTTTAAACTAATTTGGGTGGTATGACCATCTGTCTGAAAAGCAGAGCATTTCACATTTTGAAAATTGTGAATTTTTCTAAATTTTCACCAAATATACTATTTTTCATAAATAAATGAAAAAAAAAGTTTACCACTAGCATGATGTTTAATCTCAAAATCACTTGGATAAGGTAAAACTTTCCAAAGTTATTACAAGTTAAAGTGACACATGTCATTTAAATTTTTTTGGGAAATGACTAGTTCAGGTGAATATAAGAAACTTAAGGAAAGTTCTCCTATATCCTGTCTGGCAAACTGCTCATTTCACTGTAAATGTGTTCACTGTGACTCAGTCACAGAAAATGTGTTCACTGTTTAACTCAGTCACAGATGAGATTACATTGTGGTCTATGGGAAGTAGAGGGAGAGCAGAAGTGGAGGCCAGTGAGGCAGAAGCTAGCAGAAAAAACAAGATGCAGGAGGACATAGTAAGATCTCTTTCTTTTATAACACTTTTTATAATGATTTTTCAGCAGGTCTTAGCAGGACTGAGTTGTAAAGATGTTAATAAAGCTCTGGTGGGAGAGATCTTTCTATAATCTGCTCCAGGATGTCTGTCTCACATCTGTTACTTCTCCCTCATCCTCCCTCCATAGGATTATATGTATGATGTATGGCAGCCTGTGTTCAGTGAAGATAGATTTTCTGTCACTGAACTAAGCAGTTTGCCAGGCATGAGAGTAGCTGATAACAATAGAAGCATTTTCCGCTAATAAGATATTGTGCAAAGTTTCTTGTATTTACCTGAGGTGTTCATATACAAAAATATTTGAAACAACAGTTTTTAGGCCATATCCTTAAGGGGTTAAAGCCTCCTGCTCATTCTGATTAGTGGAGGATGCAGAGGTCGGGCATCCACTTATTACACATTGATGGCCTATCAAAGTATGGTACTAGAAAACCACGCTTATCCTTTTTATTAATAAGTAAATTAGTTTTACTACATCCTAAATTGTTCTCAGTGTGCTGTATGTTGTACAGGTCATAATTCTGGTATGTAAGACTTATACTTTTTTTTTTCATTGTTCAATACACTACATACATTTGATTTACATAGACGTGAGGCATATATATACAAGTCGAATAATTCCTCCAAGAATACCATACATTTGAAAATTTCCATTTTTTGTAATAAACAGACCAGTTATATTCAGTAAACTGTTCTAATGTTTTTTTCCTTTTGCTGTATGTGCTAGTTATTCTGCAATATTACGTTTCTGTGATCCAGCTATGTAGTACCTATTGTGCTTTCATACAGTGCAATATAATCCTTTTCTTGAAAATTGGGACATAAGATATAACTTTATAAATTTATTAAAGTGTCTAAATGAAAAAACTGCCTTTGCTGTCCATAGTAACCAATCACCTCTCAGTTGTCATTTCTCCTAGTACTCTTGAAAAATGGAAGCTGCACCGTGGTTGGTTGCTATGGGGAACAAAGATTGTTTTCTATTAGATAACTTTCATAAATATGCCCCAATATATTCATAAACACTTCCCTCTAGAGTTTAAAAAATTGCAAAGAATAAAAAGAAAAACTGGATGATTATGTAATTATCTTGTACATATTACATTAAGACAGAATATTCAATGGCATCTACATGTATTGTGTAAAATACAATTCAGTGATAGACTTCAATCTAAACACATAATTTCAGCACAAAGCTTGACATCCACTGTGCATACGTTCCATGTAGTCAGCATCCAGCAGAGAAACACAGAAATGGCTGTACAACTATTATATTTCTGACTACATATCCTGTTTTGCTGAAGTACTATTGCATTCTTTCTTTGTGTCCTCCTGTGTTTTGCAAAACACAAGAAATACTGTTAGGCACAGTAAAACTTTGCCACCCAAGATGCCTTTGCTAGAATTTGGTTCTAATTGGAGACTGTACAGGTAAGAATTTTGTTGTGGAGTTAACAGTTATGTTGTCCATGTTTCGGTCACTATGTTTTTCTAAGAAAAACAAATTTTGTTGACATTTCTTTGTATAGGGATGACTATTGTGTTTGATTTTTTTTTTTTTAGTATGCCGTGTCGTGTTACATGCTCTCTATTGTCTGCTATGTACTTTATGAACTTCTGGTTTTGTATCCTTGTATACTAGAACAGAGCTCTTGAACTATTAAAATATTAAATAGACATATTATTATCTAATCACTATTAATCTATGAAGACTATGACATTTTACCTGTGATATCTGCTCATCTCTGCTCAGTGATCAGTTGAGCTGTATTGTTGATAGATTGATGGGTTGAAGAGCTCTGTTCTGGTTAATTTAATGTTGGTGTCTAAGAAAGGTTCAAGTTCTTTCTGCTTAAATAAACACTAATTGTAAGTGAATGGTGATACAAGGTGATATGTGCTATATGTGTAAACATATGGTTGACCATGTCAAAAGATCACGATGCATTGAATATACTTATTGGTAAGAACATTTCTAACAGATTCAGTGGATTCGCTACCAAAAATCAATCTATCGGCTCTTCCCTTATTTTTAGATGATTTATTGATTTTGGTATCATGTTTTTCATTTGCAACAACAATCATTACCAGTTAATGGTTTATATATAGTATCAAAGCACCCATGTAGACTCAGATAGATATAGATATAGATACATTTTACATAAATGGGTGACACTCACTAGATTCTGTATGCACCTAAAACATACCTCCAGTTATAAACAATTTTGCATAAATGAATAGTACAGGTGGATATAAAAAAAAAAAGTAACATATTTTATTAAAGAAATATGATTCCCTTTTCACTTTTCAGGCTGAGTTACTTTCTACATACAAGTTAATGGGGGAGGGGGGAGGCTGCTAGAGAAGACAATTGATGCTGCCACACACTGCTACTTTGTGAGTGAGGGATATCTCTTTTGACACTGCTATATCTTCTAGATAAGACACCACACTGCACGAAATGAGGCAATAAATCAATGAACCATCTCTCAGCAGCCTCCCCCTCCCCTTTCCATAGGCTTCTGTGTTTAATGAGAATATGGAGATGAAGTCTATGTCAGTCTGATTGAAGATAAGAAAGAGGAAAACAGTCTAATAAGTGAAAAGGAAAGATGCGCTATTCATGTATGAAAAGGTGTTTATAACTCTGGGTACTCTTTGAAGGTTATGACCACAATTGAACACCAATGGACTGTTTGTACATAGAAATAATTTATAAACAGCGAAGTAACTGTGTAAATTATTTGTATTACGTCCTTTGTACTAATCCAGTTGCAAACTGAAATATACATATAGCTATATTCTCAGTTCTGCTTTAGAAACCACCAATAAGCATGTTGTGAGCTTAGTTGAACTTCAGTAAGGCTGCGCAATATTTTGTTTTTCTTATATCACATTACAATTTAGTACCTGCTGTACTACACTTTCCACAATATAACTCTTTGCAGGGATTATGTAGAACCAGTCAGTAAGGAATCCTTGGAGATCATCAAATGCAATGTATTGTATTTACAAAGTTATTCAGCTTTTCATGTAGAGTTCTATATTCGAACTGTAAAATTATGTTCACAGGTGGACATATAATTCGGGACTTTCATAATCATATACAATAATCTGGGACAAAGGTGGAATCTGAGCTATCCTGCAATTCTAATCATTTTGTTCAACACTAGACTCTACAAGCACATGAAGTGAGAAGGATATTCAGACCCCAGAACATGCATATTTTTCTGTTTTTTTGTTTTCTGTCATGACATGCCATGTTTTTTTTTCGAGCCTAAGTCAGATCATGTGATTTTTTTTTTTTTTTTTTTTACTCTCCCACCTATTAGTTTGTCATGATTAGTCATGATTCAGTTCAATTAGAAAAGAGGCTGAAACTAGTGATAGGTTCTGCCAGACTATTACTTAGCCATATGAAGTACCAGCAGAATATTCATAGATGCTAATGTAAGTCTGTACTACAAATGTCTGGACTGTATCTGTATCTCAAAAGTTAAGAAGGCCATAGATATTAGATGAATGGTTGGCCAAACCTGCAAATTATGTTGGTATCGGCCAAACATCTAATGTGTATAGAGGCCTCTCCCTTGACAGCTGTAAGTAAAAGACTTCACACTCAAATTGATGAGAAAATTGCAGTGATGGGTTTATTAGCAACACGTGACATTAGCCAATGTAGAGTAATTTTGAGTAACGTACCTGTTTCGATCATGTGACCTTCAGACTCACCAGTCTGATTCAGGGAAAAAGAAGTAGATAGTCACCAGTGCGCAGCAAAAAGGCGCGGTAATACAGAGGAATTTCCGCGTTTTCCTGTGCACTGGCGACTATCTACTTTTTTTTTACCTGATCCATATTGTAGAGTCTGAGGAAGGACAAATGACCGACATGTTTTCATTACTCAAAATCACTCTACATTGGCTGTTGTCACGTGTGGCAAATAAACTCATTACTGCAATTTTCTCATCGATTTGAGTGTGAAGTCTTTTACTTACTGAATATAACGGTTTGGGACCCTACTTCTACACTCGTGAGTAAGTGGAGTGCAGTCTGCACTACCTTTGATTGGAACTTCCCTGGACAGCAGATATTGAATGAAATCGTCTGTTTTGGATTTCATTTTGCAAGATCTTTTGTTCAAAAATGCATTAAGCAAAGGCAGCATTTTTTCTCTATTGAGAACACATGCACCTTCAGCCAGGCTGAGCATGCATCTGTTTGGGGAGGTTGAAAGGAGTAGCTATTGACTAAATGAGCATTCAGCTGCCAGCTATCTAAAGTGTATGGCAAGTCGACAGCTGTCAATACACTTCAAACGGTTGTCAGCTGAACACTCATTCTATCAATAGCTGTTCCTGATCACCCGTTGCACATGTGTTCTGAAAAGGGAGACAAGAGAAAGCTACTTCTAGACAGCTCTTGTGGCAGCTTACCTCCTGTAAGAAAACAAGGTTCAGGTATGTTGAAATCCAGCATCCTTCTTTTCCTGACAACTCCCATGTGGATGGGTGTTTCTGTCAATACACTTCCATCTACAGTTGGTTGGCCAATCCTGCAGAAACTAGGTTTGGCTGATAGTAATCTGTGTTCTGTATGGCCACCTTTAGTCACTGATAGTCACTTTAGTCACTGATCTGCTGCTCTATCTATTGACCACAGAAAGGGTGTTGTACTGTCATCACCCCGGCCTCTTTGTAATGTATTAAAGATTAAATATGAATATTATAGCTATATAGTAGGAATAGTGAGAAATATAGACAGATACTGTCCAGAACCTGTTTCTGCTCGGTAAAACAAGATCTCAGAGATTGCCATAGGCTACAGAACGTAACAGCTTATACTGTTCTGAAAGTTCTAAAAGTACTGTTATTAAAAAATTTAAGGCAAATGCTAACTCCATAGAGTCTCTCTCTGCAAACACATTTTCAAGTAAGTTTAACATTCCCCAGACAAGTATAGAGCCCAGGTGGGTTCTGCGCCTGCAGTTTATTGGCTTCATAACTTAGTGTGTTTATACTGAGAAGGGCACATTCATATCCCTGCAAGCATTAACTGTCATGATGATTTTACATCTTATGCTAAGAAAACATTACTTTTTATGATTTTATCTCTAACATTGTATTCCTTTCTTTGTTTTCTTTTCTATTCTTCTTTCTCTTCTACCATTGGATGCAATGCACTGGCACTAGTGAACTACAGCCCTCCCTTGACAGGGCTCGAAGTGCTAGTACCAACTGCTTGAGACCAGATACTAGTTTGCATTCACCAGAACGAGAAAGGTATAAAACAGACTTTTTTCATTCTTATCATGTGTTTTAGTGATATCATTTTTCTTTCTTTCACGTCATTTAATATTTTATACCACTAGTATATTTGTGTCTTATTAGTGTGTAGTGCATAATAATTCTCTTGTACCATTTCTTAAACGCCAAAAGGCTCTGTCAGTATTGTGATATGTGTCAGTAAAAGTCATAATTGTCCAGGTTAAGTGATGACAACATCGTTGGTGGATTTTTTTCATAGCATAGTATGACAAAATCTTGAACAGATTAGATAAATTTGGTTGTGTAAGGTTTTGGTTAAAGTATATATATATATATATATATATATATATATATATATATATGTTTCATACTTTCTGTTTGTCTAAATAGGTCCAGCATTTTGAGTGAATCCCCTGTTCACACAGATGAGCTTATTGAAGACATTTCTCTTAATACATGCCTTTTCAGTAAGCTCCAGTAAGCTAGTGGTAGGCAGCCATAATTTTATCATTTAAAGGAAACGACAAGGAAGAGTGGACATGATTCTACCAATGACCAACCACCTCTGCAGCACCACCCATATCACTATTGGAGTGTGGGGTACTGCAAGGTATAGCCACTGCTGATTTCCACATGGACATGTCTAAAAAAGTATTTACAATTATTATAATATCCTGGCCTTAGTTTAACCATGAAATCTCTGCTGATAGGTTCCCTTTAACTTTATGGCTGTGAGAAGGGTGAGAAGGGAAACAGGGACTTGGAGCTGTATAACCGAAAAAAATATATATTTATTTATTTATATTTATCTATCTGTCTATACATATACAGATGTAGCAGAGTTAACCCGAACTTATGCAATTAGTTAAACTGCTGCAGAGTGAATCTTATCAATGTTTTTTTCAATGATTTTTCACTGTGTTTTGTCTTCTGTGATAAGATATCACACTGTAGCACTTTAACCAATTGCAGAAGTTCGGATTAACTATGCTACACCTGTATATAGACAAATAAATAAAAGCGTATATCATGCTATAATATAATGTAAAACATATAATCTATATTAAGAAAATATGTTGATGCCAATGTAATAAACTTTTATTTCGCCACTAGCTTGATTGGCAAAAAGCAGATATTGTATGATCATAGAACTACTTAAGTAGGGTATGCTAGAAATGGAAAATTGAGAAAGGAAATGAAAGTTACAGTGGTGTAGACTGGCACATAATTGTGCTGCTATAATTTATTATGGGTCTTCAGCTCTTTATATCATATGTACACATAACTCCCAAGGTTGCATTTTGCAGTAATGGTTTCATAGATTTTTTTTTAGTTAACTTTACTAAAATGTCAAGATAACCAATGCCTGTATCTAAATTCTTCTTTTGATTCTTTGGTGGTAACAATTTGCATAGTAAAGTATTCTACTATAACTTATGTTATTTGTTACTCCCACTGGCAATTAATACACATTTAATGCGGGGCTTTTTTTTTTTTTTTTTACAATGGCATATACTGTACAGAAGTTGCTGTGCCCCAGTGTAAAATCTGTAATGGAGCTGCTACCTAGTTCCATATAGAGTAGTAGTATATTTTTTATGTTTGGGGCCCCCTCAGGGTTTAAGGCCCAGTACTGCATTGTATTACCTATTATATATTCTGAATACTGAAAATTAATTTGCAACATAATAGGATTTTTGCAGATATTATAAACCACTCTACTGATAAATAACTGCAATCATCATTTTGTGAAAGCATGGAAGGAAATACTCCATGACCTTCATGGTGGGGTAATATATTTAAGGCTATCTATGTATTTTCTGAGTGTCATATCCTCATTTTATTCCCATAGTATCATCATTTCTAAATCTTCTATAGAAGAGCAATTTATCTACATTTGTATATTTAATCTTGGATTTTACCATTGTTTTTCTGCTTTTAATAACTCTACTGCACCTACATAGATGTAGCCAGATAATAACAAAATAATTTCAATGACATATAATGGTCCTATAATGGAATTTTAGATTTTTACTCCCTCTAAAAAAAAATGTTAATTATTACATGCCCACAGAGTAATGATCATTTCACTTAACTCAGTGAAAAGAATATTGCCATATAATATACTTTAAGCATTGTCTACAAGGGGATGGTTAGTTTAAAATGCAAGTTAGGAATTTGACACTTTAGATATCAGACTTAATCTGTTACTGTATATGGGCCCTGCAGAGTTTTTTCAGGATGAAAGGCTACATATGCCCCATCTGTAGCAGCTTGTAAGAGTGAGTAGCTCTTACTACCTGCTATTTCTCTAACTTTTATTTCATTACCTGCAGATTCATAGTATATTCAAGAATCATTCAATCTGGTTTCTTTTCTGTGTAAATTTGCAGCATTTTATGTAATGTGTCTTTTATGTCTATAGTCCGCAGCTTTTTTGCTTTTATAGAAAATCCTAATTTCTTTTAGTCAGGTAATGACATGGTATCAGTGAAACATAGATAACTTTTTTAAACCACATACATCAAAGTTTGTCAAAATGACTAATTGTTTTCTATCACATATTTGACTTATCGCATAGTTGACTTTATCCTTTAACTAATAGATTGGAGCCCAGTGTAAACCTGATTGTACACTGTTTATGTCATACCTATACTTGTATCAAATGACACCTAACTTTAATAATCAAAACAGCTTAATAAGAATAACATTGAAAGGACTAGAAAAAATAGGAATAGAGATCATGCAATAATTTACATTTTCTTCAACTTCTAACATGTCAGACTCTGTGGTCAGTGGTGGTCTGGGGTGCTCGGAGTTAATGCTAGACAAACTGACTCCCATTATTTTATTTTGAAGATTTATGATAGTTCTTGTACATGGGTCTCCAAAAAGGAATGTACAGCACAACTTTTACAGGAATTGGTGGGGTTCTTTACCTAGCAACCCCCATCATCAACTTCTGAACTGTCTCTATGATTTTATATGATAGGTTGAGGAAAATTACATTGACCTTTAAAGGGTTGTTTGGCTGATATATATTTCTTAAATTCTCAGAAAAGAACAGGAATTTTTTTTAAGTGACATTCACCTGACCAAAGATTAATAGATCTGTGCTGGTCTTTAGAAGTCTTTTTGTCCTGCTCCCATCCTAACACTTATGGAATACCAGGATATACCTAATTAAGTAATCACTAATCACAACAACGACCTGCTTCAGACAGTGATTGGATGACTGAGCATTTCCTGGTGTTTCCTGTGTCGAGATGGAATCAGGAAGTAGAGACTAGCGGGGACCAGGTAAGCATTGAAATGGGAGTCGCTAAGTATGTTGATGTCTTCTTTATTTTGCTATGCATTCTCAGACTAAAAGCGTACCTCAAGTTATAAACAATTTTGCATAAGTGAGCAGTACAGGTGAATATTAGAAACTTTGTAACATATCTTATTAAAAATATATGTTTTCTTTTCCACGTTTCAGACTGAGTTACTTTCCATATATTACTCTATAAAGAGGGGAGGGAGAGGAAGAGGCTGCTAGAAAAAACACTCAAATAACTGCAGCTGCTACACCCTGCTACTCTGTGCTCTTGTAACACTGCTAGGCTTGTAAATAACAGGCTACCAGTGCATGGAATGAGGCAATAAATCGATATCTAGCCAACAGCAGCCCTTACTCAACCCATCCCTTCTCCATAAAATTCTGTATGTGAAGCTGGGTAAGGAAGACAGAATCCTAGGTAGGCAGCAGTCAGATTGAAGATAAGGAGGAGGAAACCAGCTTAATAAATGGTGAAGGAAACTGTCCTCCTTAATCAGATATTTTACAAAGTTTCTTATTTTCACCTGTACTATTCATTTAAGAAAAGTTGTCTATAACCGCAGGTATGCTTTAAAGAAATAGTATTGGCCAGAAGATCCCTTTTAGCTGTCACGCTACAATATGATCCTCAGTAGTGATAACCAGTGTTACATGATAGTTTTTTTTTTTACATAATATTACATAATTGTCATTGACAACAACTGCTGATGTCAGCTTTACACCAGGACAACAACCAACAAAATGTGGTTGTCCAAACAGAACAACCCTTCTGCATTACTGTTTTTTATTGCATGTCTGTGGCTTTTATGGAGAAGCATCGTTTTATGTTTTTGAGTATTGTAATTGTTCTTTTGCATTAGTAATATTCATGAATTGCATTCCAATCCGTACTTCTTAGGCTGTTTTCACACACTGTGCAGGAGAGCCACACTCCCATGCTCTTTTTTTCATCAAAAGTGGGAACAGATCCTAGTACAAAGAGGAAGGGAAATATTCCCAAGCATTTCCTTAGGGGATATTTTCCTTCTGCTTTGTACTAGGATCTGTTCCAGCTTTTGTTGAAAGTATATGTACAAGACAGCAAATCTGTCTAGCATAGTGTGTAAGCAGCCTTAACATTGAGTATTTTCAATCATTGTATTACCAATCGTGTATTTAGTAGTGTATTCAAGCTTTTGGAATTTTCTCTTTGTTTCAAAGAGGATTTTGCATATTATTTCATTTTTCTGCATGTACAGTGAATTGTAGTTTATGCCTATAGAGTTTATCATTTCAATGCTTTACATGTAATCTCATTCTTCATTGCTGTTCCCTTTTATTATTATTGGGTTGTTTTTGTTGCTTTCGCTTTCTTTTTATTTATCATTTCATCTCAGGCAGCCCAGAAAAATGGAAAAATCTAGCAACCAGAAACCAAACAATAAATGCGCTGTTTCTGAAGTAAAAAGGTATGAGGTTTTTAATGCATATACATTATAGAGTGCAGTAATAGAGTGCACCTCTATTAATCTGTTGTGGGCTTTACAAAAATAATTTTTCTAGTATGCCAAGAACATTTTCTTTGCAATGTGCAAATCCTGGTGCACCTGCAGCCAAAATAAATTTTAGATACTCATCTATAGCCATTTTGTAGCGTCGCTACAGAGAACATCCAGCCTGTGCACTAGAGTGGAATTGCATGCTTGCTGTCAAGTTCCTTAGCAGATCATAACTACTTGCTGACTGCCTAATCGATTAGTTTAATGCTGACAGACCCTTCAAATAAATAGGGGTTATCCAAAGCTGTCAGTCCACATACAGGTTGTTGAAATAACTGAGCATTTTTTAATCAATAATTTTTTTATCAAAACTTTGTGATAATTTTTTTCAAAAAATTTCTCCTGATCCACATATAGCACATCTGTTTTTTATTGTATATTCATCTCTGTTCTATAGACAAGGAATACAACGATATCAATTACAGAATTAAACGGTGGGATACATGAGTTTTCTTTACAAATAGAGATTCCAAATTCTCTAACAAAAGCCTAATGTTTAAAGCGAAATAAAAGAACACAAATCTAGACTTTGTGAAATTGCTAGATTATTGCAATACATATGGTGTCAGCCAATATATTGTATAAAGTACAGTAAAAGTCAACAAGGAATCAGACCTGTTTTCTTTTATTAACAGTAATGGAGAGTTTGTCTTTTTTTCTGCTATTAATAAAGTTTATTTTTTAAAAAGGCTGTTTCCCTATAAGTGTTCTTTCTGTACGTATATTGTAAAATTACTATTAGAGTATTTACCATGTATCCATTATGGATACAAACTTTATCTTATTGTTCTCCTGATGCCTCTTTTTTGCATGCTTCGATATATGTATATATACTGTCTATGTATGCGTGTATCTATCTATCTGTCTATATAGATACGGATATGTGTGTGTGTGGGTATAATGGTCCTTATTTATACAGAAACAACAGGCCTTCTTGTTCAAAGCATCCAATCTGAATTTTAGTACTGTGGTAAAAGGAAAGCTGCTCTTTGATTTGTTGGCATGGACAACAAGGCTAGGCTTTCTTTTAGACTGTTTTCAAAAATTAGATCCATTTTATATGAAAAGAAATATTTTTTATTCTGGCTGCTACAGGTACATACACTTGTAATATATCTCTCAAACTTGGGCTTCTGTCTCAATACAGTGATCATGAGAATGGAAGTCTGCAAGTGCCACTTCACTTTTATGAGGCTCCTAGAAGTCACATAAAAGTGAATGGAGTGGCAGTCGAGCATGCACATTACCGTCCTTTTCACATAGGGCACTGACCTAGATCTATTCTCATGATTGCTGGGGATCCCAGCGGTTGGAGCCCAAGGGTCAGATACTTAACCCCTATCTTATGCTTTCGGAATGAATATAATTTGACAGAAAAGCCTTTAACTGTCTTTTAGTGATTGCATTTCATAGATGCAGATCTGTTTCATGTACATGCAATCTATGTTTAAGGATTGAATCTTGCAGACCACTGCACAATCTGTTTTTGTTTGCAGCTTTACTGTAGTACTGTTTATCACAATATCTCCTTATTTTTAGCTGTTTCTGTTCCTATACCTTTCCTTGTACCAAGTGAATTCACTTGCAACTATTGCCCTGGTTTAGTAAATGATCTTTGGCTTTATCTACCACAGGGCAATGTGTATGCAATGCTTTGTGGAAGCTCTTCCTTTTGAGATAAACCATACTACGGGTGAAACCTAAAAATCTGTTTGTTTACAATGTATAAAAAATAATACAAGCATTAGCACAATCACAGCAAACTAACAGTACCATATACTGTCTAAATATACAGTGTACAAAACATGCACTGCATGGTACTGCGGTATCCAAGAACAGAGCTATGTGGTGTACAAAAAGTAATGCTATCAACTACATTAAATAGGCACTTCAACAAACTCTGTGTAAATGAAGAGTAGATATGATTGTAAGAAACTGTAATATATCTTATTAGAGAGACATTTCTCCTTCTGCTCTTATCCGGTTATTTCCTTGTCCCCCTTCGTCTGCTAAAATAGCTTTCACTTTAGAAATCCCTGCTATAGCTGTCTTGAGAAAGACTGCAGGTCACATTACTCAGATTCAGGGGCGTAAATACCGGGGTAGCAGCAATAGCGGCTGCCACAGGGATTTTTTTTTTAATAGGCCATTACCTGCTGAAGAAACACTAGCAGGTAACAGGCCCTATTTACTTACTGATCCCCGCTCCTGCTCACTTCTGCGGAAGCATAGGTGGCTGTGAGCAGGAGCGGCGATCAGTAAGTATGGCCGCGAGCCACAAACCCCACAAACACTGCTATCATTAACACTGCTATCATTATACTCTGGGTTCTTTTCAGACCCCGGAGTATAATGATCGGAGGCCCAGGGAAGGTGAGGGAACATAAAAAAAACTGTTACTTCTCCTGTGCTCCGGCAGGCTTTGGGCCTGTTTGGTGACATCACAGACATCAGCTGCCGTCATTATGTGTCACGACGCTGGCCTGGCTCATGCGAGATCTGGTCCAACATTGAAGATGGCCGAAGTGTTGGGCGTAGTGCACCGGAGCCAGGAAGAGGTAATTAACATTGTTTTTTTTGTTTGTATCCTTCCCTGGGTCTCCGATCATTATACTCTGGGGTCTGAAAAGACCTTAGAGTATAATAATTGTTCATGGGTGGTCCACAATAGGGCATAATACTGTGTGCAGGGGCCACTATGAGGCATAATACTGTGTTCAGGGGCCACTATGGGACATAATAGTGTGCGTAGGGGGCCACTATGGCACATAATAGTGTGCACAGGAATGCCGTTTGTGCGGGGCGGGTGGAGTTGTTGGAGCGGGTGGTCCGGGGGGGAAGTTAGGGGCGTTGGTTCGGGGGGGCCCCAAGGCATATGTTCAGAGAGGACAGAGAGGCCCCAATGTCCAGTTCAGAGAGGACTGCAGTTTCCAGATATGGCATAAAGGGAAACTGTTAAAAACTACAGAATATAAGTCATAAAATGGTCAGATACATGTTACTCCTCATGCACACATACATAGCAACTTATACTGAAAAGTCAAATGAAATGACAGGTGAGTTTTACGAACAAAGACAGATATACAATGGGGAAAAAAGTATTTAGTCAGCCACCAATTGTGCAAGTTCTCCCACTTAAAAAAATGAGAGAGGCCTGTAATTGACATCATAGGTAGACCTCACCTATGAGAGACAAAATGAGAAAACATATCTAGAAAATCACATTGTCTGATTTTTTAAGAATTTATTTGCAAATTATGGTGGAAAATAAGTATTTGGTCACCTACAAACAAGCAAGATTTCTGGCTCTCACAGACCTGTAACTTCTTCTTTAAGAGGCTCCTCTGTCCTCCACTCATTACCTGTAGTAATGGCACCTGTTTGAAATTGTTATCAGTATAAATTATACCTGTCCACAACCTCAAACAGTCACACTCCAAACTCCACTATGGTGAAGACCAAAGAGCTGTGGAAGGTGGAAGGACACCAGAAACAAAATTGTAGACCTGCATCAGGCTGGGAAGACTGAATCTGCGATAGGCAAGCAGCTTGGTGTGAAGAAATCAACTGTGGGAGCAATAATTGCATGCTTTGGGGCTGGTTCTCTGCGAAGAGACCAGGACGACTGATCCGTGTACATGAAAGAATGAATGGGGCCTTGTATCTTGAGATTTTGCAAACCTCCTTCCATCAGCAAGAGCATTGAAGATGAAACATGGCTGGGTCTTTCAGCATGACAATGATCCAAAGCACACTGCCAGGGCAACGAAGGAGTGGCTTTGTAAGAAGCATTTCAAGTTCCTGGAGTGGCCTAGCCAGTCTCCAGATCTCAACCCCATAGAAAACCTTTGGAGGGAGTTGAAAGTCCGTATTGCCCAGCGACAGCCCAAAAACATCACTGCTCTAGAGGAGATCTGCATGGAGGAATGGGTCAACATACCAGGAACAGTGTGTGCCAACCTTGTGAAGACTTACAGAAAACGTTTGACCTCTGTCATTGCCAACAAAGGATATATAACAAAGTATTGAGATGAACTTTTGTTATTGACCAAATACTGATTTTCCACCATAATTTGCAAATAAATTCTTTAAAAATCAGACAATGTGATTTTCTGGATTTGTTTCCTCATTTTGTGTCTCATAGTTGAGGTCTACCTATGATGTCTATTACAGGCCTCTCTCATCTTTTTAAGTGAGAGAACTTGCACAATTGGTGGCTGATTAAATACTTTTTTCCCCACTGTACTCCCTAAATAGAATTAACTGTCCATGCTTGTGGCTAGATCCTACTGTAAATCATTGTGAGGAGGGTAGGACAGACCCCAAGGCATTTGTCCCTTTTATTTTACCTATTATAATGTCCCTGCATGTCACCCTTGTTTGCAGATTGGCAACAGACCCAAGGAAACATTTTAAATGCTACCCCATTTTAGGTTGTCTTACATATTTCTGAATATGTACCTGAGTATGTGCTACTACTGTACCCCAAAATCATACTCTCAAATTTTTGCAAAGGGTGTATAAACCAGCCCATACACGTCAGAACTCTTTATTTATTGTCTTCCATAGAGAAAATGCACTAGGGCATTAAAGGTTCATAGAAACTCATCTGCTCAGCTCCTACAGACTTACAGGTAGCATGCATTTTCAACTGATTATGTTAATAGGTTTATCTCATCACATATATAGGTTCACACTAGTGTCATTTATTGGAGGATCACAACAACGGGGAGGCAGACCGCTAAAATAGCAGTAACACACGGAGTGATCCATTGGGTGTCCCATCTTTTAAAACTGAAAGAGTCTGTGCAGGACTTTTTCCTCTGCTGATTTAAAGGAGGACACTGCGACTGAGTCTCTAATGGAGACCCCATGCAGATGTGAACGTAGTCTTATTCCTAAGGTTGAAATCCTGAGACCTCCAGCAAACAGTTTAATTTTTACACAGGATGATGCTACTGACTGTATGGTATTACATGGCATCTATTCAGGTGGATGGCCTTATATAAAATACAGAAAAAGGCATAAAGCAGCCAGAGTGCGACCTCTCCCCTTAGAACATAATGATATGAAATTATTATGTTCTAAACCCTGTAATAAAATATTTGTTTAAATTTGTTTTCTGAAAAATTGACCATCATTAATTTTATGTTTACGGGCATTATTTACCCTGTTAAAACTAGTCGATCAACCAAAGGGCATAGCTTCCTTCTACCTGTATCCTAACTAACCTGTTTTTTGTTTTTTTTTACTTTACAGAAACCATCAAGTAGGAAGTCATTCATCTACAGTGGACTCTTCATTTAGTCGGAGAGGAAGGCAGCTTCCACAGGTCCCAGTTAGAAGCAACAGTGTAGAACAAGGTAGCCCAAGTGACCAGCCACACTTGCAAACAGTGTTTTGTGCCTTTGTATGTTCAATGAGCTTTGAAGTGGTGTGGATTGGTGGAATATTAATGTACTCACTGTGTTTTTTACCATTCAGTGTAAATATTCATGCAAGGTTTCATGTCGAGTAATGGCTGCCTTTTATATCTGTACATACTGTGCATTTTTGTTGTTTTTTTGTGATAGAACATTTAACATTACTAACCAACATCTTGGTAGCATAACTTTACCATGACCAAACCATGAACTTGATACAGAAGCAAAACTTATTTAAGCAGCTATTTATATAATAGTATTGTAGCCATTGATTATCCACGTGAAATAATGTTTATCTACATAATCTGCTGGTAATATTGGAACTTTTCTACTTTAATAGTTGCATTGTGTATTGATATGCAAGGATCTGATCCTATTTGCATCTTCTTTTTTGTGGGTTGGGGTTATTGCAAATCAACTTTCTAAATAACATAAAACATAATGTGTCCTTTTCATAAGTTGTTTAGAATTTTTTTTTCTTTTACTATTATCAAGATAGATAGAACAACTGGTAGAATCTCTAAAGATATTGCTTGAATGATCAATAACATTGCGATCATATCTATCTATCTATCTGTGTGTGTACAGCATGTACTTATCTTTGTCATATGAAAAACTTCATTGTAGATGCTGAAAAGAACTTTTATATAATGTACTGTAGCTTTACCTTTATGGTGGATGGATGGGGCGACCTAATTTGCAATATTGAGGCAGTACTTAATACATTTCTGATAAGATGACACTAAGCAGTGTCGGGAAATTACAAGAATATTGTATATAGTATGTAATATGAGCTGAAAGAATGTATACAAGTTAGACTAAGCTGTTACTCTGAAGCTGCGCAAAATATTTCAGTGTTTAATGTCTTCAGTCCTTATATAGCTATAGTTATATACACCGAAAGTTGGACATAGTGCACACTACCAATTGCGCTTAATAGATTTTTAAATCTAAATATTAATTTTTCTTCAGATAGGTTATTGATGCCATGTCTCATGTTAAATATATTTATATAATGTTAACCATATATATGGAAAGGGAAGTAGTAGTTTCATTGGATTTATTTTTATACTACAATTACAGAAAATTTATGTGAAAAAATATTATTATTATTATTATTATTATTATTATTATTATTATTTATTAATGGTCTATATATTTTTAGGTAAACTTAGCTTGACTGCCTGTGTCTATGTATACCCAATGTTTCTATAGCTTTTATATATCAATTTCTGAGAAACCTCATCTATGGAATGTTTATTTTCAATACTTAGATCAGTTATGCTTCTATACTACTTATGTAATATTGGTCAAATATGAGATATGAATATGAAATTATGAGCCACAAAACACAGAACATAGTTTATAAACTGGACAAGTTGCAGGCTTCCCATAAAAACATTCAGCTTTCATATATTTGATTCCATTGCAAATATGATACTTGTGACTTTCAATAAAAATTGGGTTATTCCTTTAGACTATCAACATTTTAAAATGAAGGTTCAATCTTATGGTAATGAATATTAGATGGAGCTCTACACAGAAGTCTTCTGTTTATCAATATTATCGTTACACTTGCATATTCATCTATTAATGTAAAGCTTTGTTCATAAATGTGCGACCAATCCATTGTTATACTATCTAGTACAAGACCTATTTACTGAATGAAAAATGATCCTTCTAGTGTGGCCTACGTGGCCTGTTTTCCAGCTTTGTTATATTTGGTTATTGGAAATATTACATTTTTTTTTATTAAGTATTGTGTGGGAAATCTGTAAAGTATTAACTCCATTATAACTAGACTGCGTATATATACCTAAAAAATTCTAAGCTGTCAGCACTACTAATAGCTTAAAGGAGTTGTCTTATGTAAGAACTACTGTTTGTGCTTATTTGGTTATATGGGTTTTATACAGAGACCATCTACTCTGAGGACTCTGCAGGAGTAGCGCTGCTCTCATAGATACTCATCTATGCATTGCATGGTGGACCATTGCAAAGGTCGGTCTTTGGTAGATATCTCCTTTAACAATGTCCAAAGGAAGTCTGGACAGACTTCCTTTGCAAATTTTTATTGGTGTTACCGTCACTCTCAATGCACACACATGATTCGCAGAACATAATTTAGACCTACAGTAGAAAGTGAGCTGGGAGTTGGTGTGGTTATGTCTTGTACTATAATTTTTTAAAAAGTTGGAAACGTTTTGATAACAAACAAGTTATTTCAGATTAACAACATTTCCAAATCTTCTGAGTGCGCTTGGAATGTATGACACTTGAAAATGGCTTTGGGACTTTTATAATGATGTGGTTAATGTGAACTACAATTAGTGTACTGTCATCGCCCTAAAATTTGCATAGCACTTATGTGCCGGTCACAGATCATTAGATGGATTCTTCAAACCCTCGGACCACGTAAAAAAGCGGAATATTTGTGAAAAGATTGCCTAGTGATGCATAAATACTCAGGAGGAATGCTGGCACCTTTTTACAGTGTACAGTCCTTGCTCGAGCAATTTACTTGAGACTAATTAATTAAACTGATAGCTTGTTGACTTCACAGATGTCAGGAGTGATGTGTGACTGATCCTGAACAATTCTTTCCCTGGGAGAATTCTTCAAAACGCAAAATTAATTTTCAAGTTAAATAAAGAGTAGAGAGTTAGCAACCTCCTACGTTATTTACTGATCTCTTCCACCTCTCTGGCACTCTTAAAGCCTGAGTTTACCGTTCATAATTCAGTGCTTGCATGTTAGTGAACTGCATTATGAGCTATTTCTCTATATACAATTTAAAAGGACTTCTGTAGGATTAGAAAAAGACTCCTCCGCTAACCTGTAATAGCATCACGCTGGTCCCTGGACTGTGTCTGGTATTGCAGCTCAGTGTCATTCAGTTGAATAGGGTCTAGCTGCATTACCAGACACAACCCATGGCCACAAGTGCTACAAAACAAAGTAGATAAAAAAGGAGACACTGTTTTTTAATCTCATCCAGCACCTTTAACAGTAAGGTCAATTTGGATAATAGAGGACAGAAGCAACAGGGAATGACATTCCCAGAAACTGCTCTGAGAGAAAAGAAAAGGGAAACTGGAAAGCTACAGGGTATCATACATTTTCTGTTCAAATACAATGCCCTCTAGACCCTACATATGTCGTAAATTACATTTTGAGCTTGATGTTATGACCTGTGTTATGTCCCATTCTTTCCATGATTGTTATCTCTTGAATGGTTTTGTGGTTTCGTCTATTGAAAGCTGGTCCTTTATCTATTGTAGTGCAGATAAAAATCCATTATATTATATATATATATATATATATATATATATATATATATAATACATTTCTTAAAGCAAAAACATAAACACAGAGTTAGTTGCCTCAATTGAATGACTTCTATGAGTCAGTTGCCCTCATAGCCTCAAAGAAAGGGTACTTAAAATCATGGCTCATTGTTCCATACAAATTATATGTGTTTTTTTGTGGCAGATTCATAACGTTTATATTTAGTGTAGTAATATGAGGGCATGTTTTTTGCAGGGTGGGTTTTTTTTGCAATGGCACTCTTTTTGTGTACATATGATTTATTTGAATAGCTTTTCTTGCATAGGAAATTGGAAAGCAAAAAAAGCATAAATGGTTATTTTTATGTTTTAGTTCTTTTGCACAATAAGGGTAAATTTTTCAGAAAAAAAAGTCATTTTTATGTTGCTAGATTCCAAGAGCCATATTCTGTTTATTTTTTGGTAGACATTGTTGTGAAAGGGCTATTTTTAGCACAACTGATTAAATTTTTAATAGTACAGTTTTGGGGTACATATGATTTATAATTTTTTATAATTTTTAGGGGAAGGGGTAAAAATTAAAAAAAACAAGCAGTTCTGACATTTGTTTTATGTTGTTTGCTGTGCAGTGAAATTAACAGACTATTTTATGTGTTGCTAAAAATTTATAAAAAATGTAAAAAAAAAGGTTTTCTTTTTGGGAGGCAGGTGTAGCTTTTATTTTTGCCCCCTTAGTGGGTGATCAGTCCCATATGTATTGAAATTTGCTAGCAACATGTATGGTTATATTTCATAGACCACAAGGTTTTTTTTTTATAAATGAAATCTGTTACACTACTTGGTGATGTAGATTTGGACTACGCCATTGGGTCTTTTACAGTACTGTATGTCTTGCTGTTCTTGGCTAGTATTGAATTTGCTAAATCTCTTAATGTTTATTGAGATTCCCTTTGAATACTCTTTATGTTTTATACAACACTGCTATAATTTAGGGCAAATAATGTGTCATGAAAAAGTGTTTGCTTGCTGTGTTAATATAACATATATACCATATACCATGTGTATTTTATTGTAAGCTACTATATTAGTTAATTTGCAATACCAGTGACATTTTAATTAGTTAATGTGCAATACCAGTGACAGATACTTGATAAACAGTAGTTGTGATATTATATGGTTCTCAATGTGCAGTAAAGGATGTTAAATGAAATGTTTGAATAGCATGGTCTTTATATCTATGCATGTCTTGCCGATTTCAGCATGTTCTTAATTAATTTCCTTGATGTTTTGTAGCATTCATGCTTTAATTGTGTTGTTTTGCATAATAAAATAATATAACTCTTTATAAGATGTTAATTAACAGTTGTGTCATTTGATTAAAGGAATAAACCTTAGTATGCAAATGATTGCAATCGTTAAAAAGTGGGCACAAATGACTGCAGTTGTTGATAAACTCGATTCGATAGCACATTATTTTATGCTATTTGTATTATTTTATTTATGTTTAATATGTTTAAAAGGAAAACTACAACAAAATTCTTCATATGGCCAGTTAAACTTGGCACAATACACTATACCATACAAAGCAAGAATGCAATAATGTGTGTGCGAATTTAAAAGATATTATTAAAAGTAAACACAACTTTTCAGTGTTTTACAACATCTCACAGTGTAAATCTACATAAAAAGTTGATTCATTTTACTAGTACTAAGCTTTACTCTTACTCTTATTTTTACTTGTAAAAGTGACTATACTCACTAGACAAACACTGAGCTCACCACTGTTGGTCAACCATTCTATTAGAAGGTGTCCCAAATCTCCCCAGATGGCAGATGTTGGGGGAAAGATCAGATGTGTTAGATTTTAACATGCCTGATCCTATGTTTTCAAGAAAGATGATACTGAATACTGTATTAATCCCCTCTTTTCAGAAAACATGCGCACTCAACCTCCCCAAGTATACATGTATATTGGGGATCAGAAGGAATAGCTGTCTGCTATCTAATTATGTATGTCCAACTTTATTTTCTTGTCAGACAGAAAGATAGAGTCAGGTTCCTGTTGATTTCATTCATCAGAGAAAATGCATTGTGGGAGCTTAGGTGGTTGATAACATGGCTGGTAGCTGGGAGACAGTTGCTTGTTCTCTATAAACAGCTTAATATTGAAAGAAAGGAAGGGGAAGGTATACAAAGCTAAATGTGCCAAAATTCTGGCTTAATTTATACCAGGAAAATTTATGTACATGCTTTACATTGCATCTACTATGGGTTTTAAACACTTAACAAGGGGGTGTGGCTTAAAGAGAATTCAGTGCATAGTAATCCAACTAATACATGGTGTAACGTTAGACTGAAGTGTTGAAAAATCACCAAAAAAAATTTTGAAAAATTACACTGTCTCTATATTAGAGAGTATTAGTAAATATGGCTTCATATACTTCAATTCCCCAAACTGTGTAGTAGAAAAAAATGGCTTTTTGCTCATTTCAACTGATCACAGTGTAACTTTTCCAGAGCAGTATAACAAACAAAAGCTGAGCTAAGTTTGGCTGCTATGGACAATAAGGCCAGTTGTAATAGTAACAGTTTTGATAAATTAGGCGTATTCTTTTTAACTTTTTCAAGCCAAGTACCCAATTGTGAAAAAATTCCAACCGAGTACCCCCAACACTGTGGTATCTGTCATGTGACAGATCCTGTTCCCAATCTCAAGTGGGAAAGAAAAACTGGTGTACATAATGCGCCAAGCAAATCCTTTTACGGGGGGTACCTGTGACAGAGACACCTTAAAGAGGACCTTTCACGTCCTCATGTATATGCGGTTTTACATACCGCTAGAAAGCTGACAGCGAGCTGAATTCAGCGCACTGTCGGCTTTCCTGTTATGTGCCCCGGGGCTGGAGATATCAGGGTTCTTAATTTCACTGTTCACCGTCAGAAGGACGTTCCTGACAGTCTAGCTGGGCTGTGAGGAACGCCCTCCCTGACTGTGCTCGTCCATAGTCCTGTACTGGGGGGGCGTTCCTCACAGCTCAGCGTCATCACTGGGCTGTAAGGAACGCCCTCGCTGACTGTACTCATCCCATAGCCCTGTACTGTCAGAGGGGGCGTTCCTTACTGCCCAGTGATGACGCTGAGCTGTGAGGAACGCCCCCCCCCCATAGATCAGAAACTTTGTCTATTCAGCACAGACTACCCACTTCTGTAGAAGAGACCCACCCCCTTAACCCTGACTCGACATCTTCTGATGCCTGCCTCTGTTTGGCAGACACTATGCCTTAGTATTAGAAGATGATGGGTGGTTTGGGTGGCACTAGCCTTCCAAGAGCCTCATAACCTGAACACTCACTAGATATGCCAATTCTAGAGTACTTCCCCCTGAGACTGCAGAACATACTCCCTGGGGTACACATCCCACAGGTTTAGCACCATTGTTTTATATGATGGTAGATTTCAACTGTGAAGTGTTGTTTAAGGTGACATCATGCTTCACATTTTCATCAGCCCTCGTAGCGTTTACTGAGGTGGAGTTTCTAAATTTCGTGAACTTCTGTAGATGTTACTTTATTCAATCCTTGTTGTAGTTTCCTTTTATTTTACATTCTGTGTGTTTAATAAATTTACCATACTACTTTGTTTTTCCTTGGAGCATATTGTATTGTGTTTCTCATTTGTCTTCTGTAGCACATATCTGTCTAATGTATACTCTGCTGATTTCTTTCTTTTGTTTCTCATCATACTATGCATTATATCACTGAAGAACGAGAGAGTTATAGCTCATCTTCAACAGGTAATTATGAATCAATCAATACTGAATATCTTCGAGTTAGTGTAATGTAGCAGATATTTCATTTGACCATCCTGGTTTGCCCATCCGTTTTAAAGTTGGACTATTTGCACACTTGGTCTGATAAGGTGGTAGTGGGTTTTAAGAGGTACAGGTTATTCTAGTGTTCTATTAGCAGACATTTCTTGAGGGGGATAAGCAATGTATATTTTATTATTTAAAGGATATACCGGTACTTTCGAGGATTAGAAAAACATAGCATTTTTTTTTTTAAACCGGGACCACACTCATCCTAGATTATGTATGGTATTGTAATTTATCCCCATTATCTTCAATGGAGTCAAGCCTCAGTACCAATTTATACGTCCATATAAAATTAGTGAGTGACTCTCCTATATTTAGTCATATACTAGCCGTGGCAAGTAATACTGTACAACTTATTTCAATATTGCAAGCCTCAGTACCAAATGCATCCATGTTTTTCTACTTTTAGAAAATACAAATAAAACAGTGCCAAACTTATCCTAGATTGTGTGTGGTATTGTAGTTCATCCCCATTATCTCTAATAGAGCCAAGTTACTGTACCAAATGGAGCCATATTTTTGTAATTTTAGAAAACCTGTGTAGGTTAAAATAGGTAATTCTAGCAGTCAACATACTATATGGACCTATGTCTGAAATGTCAACATGTATCTATACTCTGACGAAAGGGCAAATCAATAATAATAAATCTGCCTGAGTGACTTCTATCTTACATTTGAGATAAATTTATCAAAATTTGATTCTATTCCCTAATCTTGTTGAAGTGAACCATATACTGTATGCTTTCACAAAAATAGGACTAGCCCAAAACCAGTGACTGAAGTCATAAACTGTAGCACAATAATTTTAAATAACAATAACCATGTGTATTCTTACCTTACATTTTAGGTATGGGACGGTACTAATTGGTACTGGTTAAATTAAGTGTTTTTTAATAGGTTGTTTTTATTTTTATTTTTTTTACCAAACTGTCTGAGATTGCACAGGATCAGACAGTAAAATAGCCTTAGTGAAATACAGCTTTTAGGATTTTAAATACTTTTACAAAGTTTAATCTTAGCCAAGCATTATTAGTGTAATGGCAAACTCTAAACATAGAAGCGGCACGTACAGTCATTTTATGCAAATGCATACAGCCAGTATCCATATGAACAAGTCATGACGAAAAACCGAAAGGCTACATGATAACCCCAAGACATGGCACAATTGTTTGTGAAAATGGTGTTACTATCATGTGCCATTATAGGAGGATGGCAGTGGTATTGTTCCAAATTCATCTTATGATATATGTTGTGACTATAGTCATTTCAAAAATGTATAATAGTATCTTCTAGTATAGTAATTAGGGGGCAGGTTTATGGAGGCCATACACTTAAAGGGGTTGTCTGGGGAATATTAATAAACCTACCTGGTCAGGGTGTTCTGGCGATGACACGACCACCATGTGATCCGAAGCAGCGTTCAGCCCCACAGTTTGCTGCTCCCCCTGGTTCACTCCTCTACCAATCTTACAGGTAATTAATTGGGAATGGAAGGTTGGAGCATCTCAGGGGTTTATCATCAGCATCCCCTAGGACCATGTAAGTTAATTAAGTACTTCCCGAACAGCCCCTTTTACTGACAGTGCCAGATTTTACTGAACCAGCTGGGCATCCTCTTTGTGGTATAAAATGTTCCATAGCATGTGCAGATACAACCAGTCAGTTATAGGGGGTTTTCTGGCAGTCAATCTTTATTTGTCTATTATATTTTTGCAGATAAGAATTCTTCAGTGAGCAGAGTACAGACTTAAGGAGATAGGGATGTCTTGGAAGATGAATCTGATACTTGAAATATTCAAACACTAATTTCAAGTGGTAAATCATATATGTATATCATCCCTATAGGCACTGGTAGCATATACTTATTCATTATCCAAAATAATCTCAAATTATCCTGATCCTCTTAAATTAGCCATATACATTAGATTACTGCCGACCAAACCCACTGATTCTCTTAGGACTGGCTGTTCATCTTATGTGTATGAGGACCTCCCAAAATTTACTGTTGGGTTGAGAAGGGTCAGCCTGTTGGATTTCAACATGATTGCTCTTTTTGTTCTTAGGGAAGATAACCTGCCACCAGAAGTGCCTGGCACTGACTTATTTGCCTCTTCCCATTTGAAACACATATGTGTATGTGAATGAGCGTTTGCCAACAACTACCTCTTTATTCACTAAATATCTATATCAGTATAAATGGGGTTGTATTTCAAGTTTTAGTATCCCATTATGGATTTAAGAGCTATGTTTTTCATTTTCAACATATTACAAGAACACTTCTAAAAGCAGTGTTCCTTTGTATGTCCGCATTGCTCATATTGATTGAGCTCCAGAAAAGTTTACATTGAGATCATTTCTTGAACTAATTTGTAACACTTACTGTCATGCTTCCCGCTTGCCTTTTTACGGCCTATTAGGACTTGAAATAGGATCTACTGATTTCCCTGGAATACTGGTATGTCGGCTCCTCACCCTCTCACTCCCCTACTTCCTGCAACAACTATAGACACATTGCTGGGTAGTCTATAGTATTACTTCATTAAATCCTTAGATAATACAGTTAATAGCAACCCTTGGCAGAGAAAGGGGGATTCCAATGTCAGTCATAGAAAAAATGCTTTACTATGGGAGCCAGGGACGGACTAAGGCTCCAAGGTCTGCTAGAGCAATCTGGCTATTAGTTCATAACACAGGTATCCTAAGGGCCCATTCACATGGCCGAGTCACGTCCGTGGAAACCTGTCCGTGTGTGGGCTGTATTTATATTAATGAACTGACATAAGGTATCAGTTCATTACTGTAGCGATTGGGGCTTATGTGAGCTCACTGCATCATAACATTCCACAGAAGGGACTCGGTCATGTGAAAGGGCCCTTATAGTTTGCCTGTCAGTTTCACACCGAGAGATAGTAATTATTTAGAATACTGTGTACTCCAAAGCGTTTTATCAGCTTTTTTTACACTGCAGAAGGTTTATGTTCATGATTTCCATATACGTTGTCACCACTACCTTCAGAACCTAAAGCCATAGATCCATATGATGCTCCTAGTTTGGGTTTTTTGACCCATGGTCAGGATGGGATTTGCAGCAGTAATATGGACTGAATGTGGCCTTATATGTGAGGAATGGTGTGTTCTTGGAGTTCTGTATTGTTTCACTTACATCACAATGTTTTCATTTGCAAACACCTGAGTGTTGATTTTATTGGACCTAAGACTTTATTTCTAGTACAGTACATCTCCTATATGACTGCTGAAAACTGGCCGAAATTAAAATTATTTTTTTCCAACAATGACTTCCACCAGGGGCGTAACTATTGGGGTAGCAGCTGCCACAGGGCCCGGGACATTACGGGGCCCCGCGGGCCCCCGATGCTTTTTTTTTTTTTTTTTAATAGTCCGTTACCTGCTGGAGTAAACGCAGCAGGTAACGGGCCCTATATACTTACCGTTCCCCGGGGTCCCGCTCACGGCCGCCTGCGCTTCCGATTCTGCGGAGGCGGATGTGAGCAGGATCGGGGATCGGTATGTGAGGCCGCGGGCCGAACACCACAATCTCTGCTATCATTATACTCCGGGATCTTTTCAGACCCCGGAGTAATCGGAGACCCACGGGAGGTGAGGGAACATAAAAAACAATGTACTTACCTCTCCTGCGCTTCTCTAGGCTTCGAGCCTGTTTGGTGACGTCCCCGACGTCATTTTGCGTCGCGACGCCTTGCCCGCATCACGTGGCGCCGGCCTTGTCCAACATTGAAGGAGGCTGAAGCAGCAGGGAGTGGACCGGAGCGAGAAACAGGTAAGCAACGTTGTTTTTTTATGTTTCTATCCTCCCCTGTGTCTCCGATCATTATACTCTGGGGTCTGAAAAGACTCCAGAGTATAATAATTGTTCATGGGTGGTCCACAATGGGGCATAATACTATGTGCAGGGGCCATTATGGGGCAAAATACTCAGTGCAGGGGCCACTATGGGGAATAATAGTGTGTGCAGGGGCCACTATGGGGCATGATACTGTGTGCAGGGGCCACTATGGGGCAAAATACTCAGTGCAGGGGCCACTATGCGGCAAAATACTCAGTGCAGGGGCCATTATGGGGAATAATAGTGTGTGCAGGGGCCACTATGGGATATAATACTGTGTGCAGGGGCCACTATGGGATATTATACTGTGTGCAGGGGCCACTATGGGATATAATACTGTGTACAGGGGACACTATGGGGAATGATACTTTGTGCAGGGGCCACTATGGGGCATGATACTGTGTGCAGGGGCCACTATGGGACATTATACTGTGTGCAGGGGCCACTATGGGATATAATACTGTGTGCAGGGGCCACTATGGGATATAATACTGTGTACAGGGGCCACTATGGGGAATGATACTTTGTGCAGGGGCCACTATGGGGCAAGATA